>JAPMOR010063813.1:680063-973396 GCA_026543865.1 Argiope aurantia
GAATTATTGTTTGAGATATTACATAAATTATGAAAAATATTTTGTAGCTCACATAAGACTTAAATACCGAGCGATTCTGTTTGCAATACTCATATTCAATAATAATAATAATAAATAAATAACAATAAAGATGATAAATAAAATAAAACGCTTGGTTTTATTAAAAAATATCTTTATATTAATTGCAATTTCATCATTTCCACTTTAAATTAAAGTTGAAGTTTCACAGGAAATGACAACAAATTAGCAAAATATATATAGTAAATTGAACGAAACGATCTAAACAACAGTATAAGTTTGTTATGACTATCAAATTTTGATGATTAAAAATGTTTTGTTTGAGAATCTATTAAGAGACCAGTTACTTAAAATATTTAATTGAAAATTGTAGCGAGCGGTAATACTGGCGAACCGGCTGGTCACCAAAGGCGGCTAGTGTTTAATAAAATTAACATAATTTTTATGCCCAAACTTTGTTTACTCATGTTGGTTTCCTTTTCTTTCAAGGAATTGAAATGTTGATGAATTAGCGATGCAGTATTCTTTCTTAATGTTGTGAACTGTAATGTAATAAAATAATTTTTGATAGGGGTGAAGCTGCTTTAATTTTAAACGAAATGAAATAAATATTTTGAATCATTTAGTTTCAAAAAATGGTGAAAAATAGTGTGTAATTAATATTGGTATTTTATGAATTTGGTTTCTTATTTAGTTATTGCCCAACATAGCTCTTTTCATCGTAACAAGCACTTCTATAATCAATAAATACTATATTACGGTTGGTTATTCTTCTGTAAACATTCTGGTAAAATAGTTATTTTTTAAGATAAAATTTGACTACGCACCCTGTGTATGCTATATAAGAAAAAAGTTCCATAAATTCTTTCAAATCTAGCATCTAGTTCTTGATTAAGTGTCAATTCAAAAAATATATTCTTTCTTTTGGACTTTTGATGGGCGTCTCGCGTGTTTCATGTGAGAAATTATCCCACTACCCTCTTTCCATATTTCACAGTGCCTTGAATTCGAAATTTTCCTTAACAAATTCTTTTGCATCATTGAAGCAAAAAGTATTTTTACAGTTTTGTATAAAATCAAATGTAAATGTTCGATCAATAATTTTTTTTTTTGCATGAACTTGCTAATCAAATAAACGTCATTTTATATTTTATACCAAATAATTTATGAACACAAAAACTTAAATTGTGGAATTCAATTTAATAAACCTGAAACTTCCTCTCTTGTTAAATTATCAATTTCTTGTGTTTTCATAAATGTTTTAATCCAATCGTCGTATACATCTCCCAAATGGAATCTTGGAAGCTTGGATTCTATTCTGTAAGTCAGTGCCACTCAAAGATTTGAAAGATAACCTTGAACATATTTTTAAAGTTTTCCTCACAAAAAATGACATGTCGAACAAAAATTAACCTATTTTTTTTACACTATATTAAAAAAACTTAGTCGTTAAGTGAGTAGTTAATATACTTAACAGAGAATAGCTGCGGATAAATTGGTTCAAGTCTAGATAGCGTTTCTGCTTTATAGCCTCTCATATTATCATCTCATATTAGCTATCTTCTGATATCTTGAAATTAAGTTCTCCAGTTATAATTCAGAGTTCATTAGTTTCTCAGTTGATCTTTAAACTAGTTTGGATAATATGAGATTTCACACTTTGATATTGCAAGTCTATTATCTCGATTTATATATTTTTCTCGAGAAGGTGAGTTTGTCTTTTTTAGCACTCTATTTGAATACTATTCCATAGTGGGATGAAATTCAAATAGTAACTCAATTACTTTTAAGAAATTACCTTTATTATACTCAAGCAACTTGTACCTTGAAAAATAACTTTTACCAAGTATTTTAGTGATTCTTAAAAGATCTTTCGGCATTTGAAATTCTTTGAGTAACCGCAATTATAATTTTGCAATACTTTAGTCTTTGGTTCACTTCTAGCCATGAATTTTGGAAATTTCGTAACTTTCAGTGGGGAGTTTCCAACTTTTTAAACCTTTTTTTGAAATCCCATAGTCGGGAGAAAATTTTGAGCCAGAAGTAATAAACGCAGTTTTTTGAAATAGCGTTATACGATAAAGCTTTCTATCGTAAACAAAGCAATTCCTATAGATGCTGTTCTGTTTTATTCCTTGTCACGCTTCACCCTGCTTGCTATTCTATGCTTTATATTCTGCGTTAATTTTTTAATAAAACAAATTATTTTATGTAGTGCTTTTTTCGAAATTATGAAAATGTATTATATTTTAAATGTAATACATTTTAAGTTTGTTCTAATGTAAATGTAAATTTATTTACATGTAAACAAACTAGATTTATTTATAAAACAATAACTTAAAATACAAACTTAAGTGACGTATTTATCCATGACGGTAAACATATCCTGTCACGTCATCTTACACAGGTTGTTTCGTTTTAAAGCAAGGGCCACCCTCCGTATACCTTTAAGCATTATGATACACAAAATTGATACTGTGGTCTAACTATAATTTTTTAGCCAAGGAAGAATTTGATACGAATATATTATATATATAGTATTAATATATCAATATTTTTCTCGCATTCACTGACAAAATGCTGCCTTTAGACAATTGCCCGGGGTACCCACTCCCTACCATCTATTTTTACACCGCTTAGTCTTTTCATCCCATTGAATCTCAAAAATTATATGCAGTAATTCTGCAAGTGACGTTATAATTAATTCCTGGCGAAATGAATCAAGTCGTTGGATGTGCTGCACTGTGAAAAGCAGCCTCTGGGTCGATTTCCGTCGCTGCCATCTGCGGGACCAACGGAAGGCTGGTGCGTTTCCGCACCGCATCCGTCGATCGCGACCTGGATCGACGGATATACTAGATATCGAATATACTAGTTACAGAAATTATTCAGTTTAAAAAAAAATCTTATTTGGTAATTTTTTTCCACTTTAAAAGACCGATGGACAACGAACATGGTTCCGTTTTCTTTATCCTGTGCAATAATAGTCGGTTTTCTCACGAAAGACGAAATTTCCTGTCGTTGGTTTGGTAGGCTTGAGCCATAACCATCATGCTCACTCATAACTGTCTCCCCTAC
Source organism: Argiope aurantia (assembly GCA_026543865.1). Taxonomy (NCBI): domain Eukaryota; kingdom Metazoa; phylum Arthropoda; class Arachnida; order Araneae; family Araneidae; genus Argiope; species Argiope aurantia. The sequence goes on from JAPMOR010063813.1 coordinate 683,160, forward strand.
CCAATTCCTGCCGAAATTTCCTTTGTTAAAAATCCTGAATCGATTAAAAGTATTTCGATGATTTTTCTATAGTATGATGCAAGATAATTTCGTTTAAAAGTTTTGAGGTAAAGCTGTACTTTGTATAGTATTTATTGCAGCACTACTCGTTTCTGAACTGGCGAATTTCTACTTGCTAATTTGCTTTTCCATTAATTAGCTTAGCGAAGTTTTGAAATATGTTTCAATGAAGTAGTCAGAAATTGAAATAACAGCTATATAATTTATTTAGCTAAAATTACTAATAAAGATGAATGTGTGTTGACCTAACAGAAAAGGTTGCGGGATGTTATGATAATATTGTAAGAATAAATGTTGTTGTTGCTAATCTCCATGGCCTGACTTAGACCAAATCCAAAAATCCGTTGACAGGAAGAAAGTCAAAAACGGGGAAGGGAGAAGAATAAATTTCTCCCCAAAGTAGTCCTAAACAGTCTAGAATAGTTAAGCAGAGGCCTGATGTTAGCAGCATTTCGGACAAAGAGGGTAAGATTTTTCACCCTGAGAAAAGAAAAGACATTTAAGGTGGCCACTGGCAAGGCGTGACAGGCAAGTGTTGGTTTCTCTATTACAAGGAAGAATGAAGGACTGGCCGGCTTATTGACCCTGTACCAATCATGAGCAGGGGGTACCATACAATTCTTCTTATTTAGGAATTTCGCCTGAGAGAACAGTTCTAAGTATGTGTGCTCAGCAGAAGATGAAGCCCCTAGGCTGCTTCCTTTCTTTACAAGCCTGTCTGCTATTTCGTTACCAAGTAGATCCACATATATTACAGAAGAGGAAGTGTTGAAATATGAAATGGAAAGGAACCTTTATTTTGGGCCTAGAGCTACTAAATTTGGAACAGATGTACTTTGGAAAGTGAAAGTGGGCATCTTTGAACCATTTTTTGGAATTTAAATTAGAATTTTAATTAATTAAAAATTAAATGAAATGTTGACGTTTTCTTCCTAAAACTACTGAAAATGTTATAAAACAAATAAGAGCTCTATACTTACTTTTTCACATTTGAAATTCAAAAAATTATCTTATCAATAATATTAATTTTTAAAAATATTTTTAAACTTATTTTACAACATTATATTTCATTGTTGTAAAGAAACTCGAATTGTTTTTACTGTTGCTACTAATGTTTTGTGTTGGATTTTTCTTTCATTGTTGTTGATGAAGATATAAAATCTGTTGTTTTTCCATAATGATTAGGTTTAAGTATGTTTTTAAAAAAACTTTTTGAGATTTTCTAATGCTTGCAATTTTAATTTAATTTAACTAAAAATTTAACTTTAGTTTATTAGCTTTATAATACTTTCATTTAACTTTAAAAGTAAGCAATGCTGAAAGCACTGAGGATTTTACAAGCTGCTTTGGTGGCTTCTGCAAGAGCATTTTTGTGTTTGTTGAAGTTTTTTTTTTTTTTTTTCTGTTCAAATTTTAGGTAAGATGATGGAAAAGTAGGAGATGCATAGCGCAATAAACAAAATGATGTAAAGTTTCTAAAATATTACATGTTATATGTCTATCAAAATTTGGAATTTAAAAATAATTTTCTGAGGTAATCATTAAAAGGAAACAGTATAAAATATTTAATTGAAAATTTTAGCTATCATCATTCCCGGCCAATAGTAACAAATAAATGAATAACACCAGAAAAGTTTATTTGGATGCGAGGTAAAACGAAAATTAAAACTTTAAACTATAAATCTATCAGAATAAAATAATCTATCTAAAAATAAATGTTTAAAAAAAAACTACTACAAAATAAGGTTTTATATCGCAAGAATTAAAATCAATAAATTAATGATTTCCAGTCATGTTTATAACGGAAAAGTTAAACCGGAATTACCGATTTGATAAATATGATATGATTTGATGATATTGCAAAGCATTATTAAAAATCATTCCTAAATTTTCTTAGAATTCCAAAATTGAGAACAAAATAATGCTGCTTGTACCATTTGAAAATGTACCCATCAAGTAATGCTCCCCACCCCCCCACCTTCCCTGTTGCTACATGGCCTCTATTTTCACTATTTCTACCACTATTTTCAAACCTAGTCCGCCACTGCGTGTACTTATAATACCGCCGCCACTTACCCTCATAAAAGGGGGAAAATAGATATAGTGTACTTTTTGGTATAGTTTCCTTAACTGTTAATAAATATCACTTGTTACAATAGAAATTACTTGTTAAAATAGAAATCTTTTTATTTCATTTGTGAAATGATGCATATTTTAAAGACATTCATTTATTTGCACTTGAAGTAATAAAAAGGAAGGAATTACGAATAGTGCGAGCGACAAGGAGCCTAGTACTACTAACCAATTCAGAAAAAAATCTCGTTTCTTTTTTTAATCCAAATATACATATATTTGAACAATATTGTGTGATTTTTGGAAGGCAAGAGTAGATTTTTTTAATCTCACTACGCTTGTTGGTATTTAGCGCTGACTATTTGTTTCTTGTCATAAGCAAAAGAATCATTGAATCATTTTAAAATAGAAAATTTTCACAAACCAGATGAAGATAGTCTTTCCAAGAAAATATTGATTATACGATTAAATAAAATCAGAATGTGCTCTCTGAGATTACACTATTACAATATTTATTTAAAAAATGAATTGTATCTAAATATTATTATTTACTGCTAAAAGATCTTTTTTAGGATTGAAAATAGTAAAAAATTACTTGAGTGCCAGTATGATTCATATTTCCTTAGTCATTTTGTCTATCGGATCTGAATTAAACGAAATAAAAATTAAATTATATTATGATATCATTAATAAATTTGCCTTAAATAATGAAGAAAAATAATGTGGTAATTCCCATATCAGGATTTTTTTTTTCATAATTGTATGAATCAATCAGTTTGTTTTTCAGATTTATTAATGATACTTTTTACAACTGAAATATTAACTTTATAAAAATAATTAAATTATTTATCATTCTCATGTATTACTTTAATTCTTAATACACTTATTTGTGCAATATAATAAATTGCGAACTGCAATAAAATTATTATTTTATTAAACGATGTTTGTTTCAAACATAGAGCTGAGATACTTATATATCAGCTCTATGGTTTCAAAGCCCTGAAAATAATTCAATCTTTTCATCTCGAAAAGCTTTTGCTGGAACAGGCAATAATGTTCAATACCTTTTTATAAAATATAGAATGTAATGCCATTTAAGCGGATTGAACTGGGCATCCTATTTATCGTGAATTTTATTTATTTACTTCGCATTATACCGGAAATTGTTCACTAGTGTGTATGTGTGTGTGTGTGAGAGAGAGAGAGATTCAAGTAGGTTATAGCGAATGTATTCAAGAAAAAGGCTGAACAAATAATTTTTTTTTTACACGACTTTGAATTTTATTTATTACTATCCGCCTTTGGCGACCAGCCGGTTTGCCAGTATTACCGCTCGCTACAATTTTCAATTAAATATTTCAAATAACTTGTCTCTTAATATTTTCTCAAACAAAACATTTTTAATCTTCAAATTTTGATAGTCATACCAATTTTATACTGTTGTTTAGATCGTTTCGTTCAATTTACTATATAAATTTTCCTAATTTGTTGTCATTTCCGGTAAAACTTCAACTTTAATTTAAAGTGGAAATGATGAAATTGCAATTAATATAAAGATATTTTTTAATGAAACCAAGCGTTTTATTTTATTTATCATTTTTATCGTTATTTATTTATTTATTATTATTATTGAATATGAGTACTGCAAACAGAATTGCCTCGGTATTTAAGTCCAATGTGAACTACAAAATATTTTTCATAATTTATGTAATATCTCAAACAATAATTCAACAAAAACTTCTCAGATTCAGCATAAAATTAAGTTTTAGTTTTGCTTTCAAGAGGATTGAAATGAAATCAATAATATTTTATTCCGGCCTATAAATATATTTCAAAAATTATGAAGTCTAAATTTAATGCAGTAAAGTATCATATTCTGAGAAATATTCTGGACACACCAAATTTTAAATAAATGAATGAATGTTTCTATTTTCCACGATCAACTTATTTATGTAGTTTTCAATGTTAAAAATTTAGAAAAACTCAACATTTTCATAATCTTAGGCCAATTAATCTTGAGAAACCTGCGCGCTGATTGGCGTATTTTCTTTGAAATGATCGATGGAAAATCTAAAATTATCCTTTTATTTATTGAATAGTGATATTCAAATTTTCATAAATCAATCAGTTTAAGTGATTGATTTAGTTGATTGGAAATTAACTCTTTTTATTTAAAATATTAGTTTTTCAAGAACATTTTCTTCATCGTGATTTCCACAGCAGAAGCTTTATGTAAAATGAAAAATTCGTTATTTATTAGAACATTTATTGAATCAAGTTATATAAAATATAATCATTTTCCATTTAGACCATTTTAGCAGATCTGTGTCTTACTAAAGGTTTACAAATTAGTTGTATAGCGATGATTTGAATGGATGTCCTGTTAATATTAAACAAAACTTGCCTTAAAATAAAACTGATTTATTGGATTAATAATATAGATAGTGTAAAAGATCATAGAATATTTTTTCTTAAATTTATTTTTTAGAAAAAATAATATTTCATATTTGTTTCATTTCCTACAGACACGTGCTGAAAATTATATTTTTGCTGATTTCATTTCCAAAAAGATTTAATTTATTTTTAATTGGAGCTTTAATCAATGTGATAGCAACACTTTGAAAAAAGCTAATTTTTTCCCGCGAAACGTGCTCGTGCAGCTTAAATTTTATTTTTATTTTGTACGAAAAAAATTGTTGAAAAACATAGTTAACATATTTATTTAAAAATTCATTAAAAATAGAAATTTAATTTTAAGGTTAAACATTGGTATCATTTAAAAGATAATTTTTTGATCTTTAACTTCATGTAAAAATCTTTTTTGTGCGGTAAAATTTTCGGAAATTATAGCAGAAACTCGCCAAAATTTCGCTTAATTTTTAAATAAATAAAATTCTAATTAAAAATTCGAAAAATAACCCCCAGGTGCACATTCCCGGCTTCCAAGGTGCCAAATTTGGTAGCTGTAGGTTGAATGGTCTGGCCTGTAGAGCGCCAACACACACACACATTGAGCTTTATTATAAGTATAGATATAGATATATTTGATTTGCAGATCATACGCATGAAAATTATTTTTTACCCCTGATCGAAGTAAAATGCTCTTTGCAGTTTAATTTTTATATACATTCTAGTTCAACTAATTTGTTCATTAATATATATATATAATCGAGGTGTTGAAATAGCTTTAGTGTTGCTTTACATTGAGACTTAAATATAACTAGACTAAAAAAAGAAAAATCTAGGTTTTGATTTTCTCCATTTCCAAAATGTGCCACACGAAGAGTTGGCGGTCGCCAAAGAATTCTTAGCAACCCTTTTCGCTTTCCGATGGAAGGTGTTTACAATTGATTCTGAGTTCCTGGCGCGACGTATTTTTGATTAGCACTAATCGAGATAATTGAGTAAGAATTTCGCACGCAGGACCGAGTTAATTGGTGAATACAATCCATCCGAATAATTTTTACTAAATTTATCATCTATTTATTTTGCTGCTTGAAACTTTTTTTTAAAAACTTGTTTATACCAGACGGAAACACCAACTGACGTTGTTTCCTTGTGTTCACAATGAGGTCATAGGAAACTTTTTAGGTCTTGCTCGCTCTTATCATGGGTGTACAACCGGATTCTGGTGAGTAATGTACAGTTATGAGAAGTACTTTATTAAATTTTTAACGAGTCATTTTTACATCTGAAAACTGAAGTAATCAGGAATGGGCAAGAGATGTTATTTGTTTATAAAAAGACTATAAAATTTCATGCTTTGATCTGTTTTAGTTTTATATTGAAAATATATGTTGCTTTTGATTAAAAATATGGCATACACAAGTAAGGAACTGCCATATTAATTAATCAGAGTAAATTTAGTAATGATATACTTTAGAATGTTTAAAACTTATAGTAATATCTTGTGAAATGAAATTTGACCTGAATGAAGGCTTCTTGAAAACAAATTCATTGATATAGATTTCTTATCCTGAAGTCTTATGTGTTTTGATACGAAGAATTTATAGAAATTGCAATGAATTATTTTAGTTTGTTATTCTCCGGATGTAAAATTTCTTTGTTCCAAACTAGCCATTACCTGAATACAGTGACAGTTATTTTATTAATTAAACAGAATTTATATGTTTGTTAGTGCTCTACAGGCATGATCATTTGACTGAAAACTATAAAATTTGGTGCAAATATACATTGGAAATGGGAATGTGTATCTTGAACTGACTTTTTTTTTTTGTTGAAATTTTAATTAGGTTAATTTTTAAAAAAATAAGATTTTGGCATTTTCCTGTGATAACTTCCAACAATATTGCAAAAAATGATTTTGAATCATTTTAAACTTCAAAAAATTATTATTTCAATAATAACAATTCAGCTGTGCAATTATTTTTTTAAATTTTGAGAATTTATATGTATATTTGCAAACAAAATAAGTTACATAATTTTAAGTAATGTTTTATAATATTGTGATGAAATTGAAACCATTTTCTTTGTTTTATCAAATTTATTTTTGAGATGATTCTGTGGAAGATTTATCTGTGTGTCTTACATGAGGAGTGAGGAAAAGGAGATACAATACTGCAAAAAAATTAAGAGATAAATTACCCAACTGGTATTGTTTTTAATAATACTCGGATGATTCTTTTATTGTGTATGTGAATCTTTCTAAACATGCAGGACTGTTACTGTCCTGTCCTCTTACTCTTACTGTCCAAAAATACTTTATTGTGGGAATTAGAATTATAAGTGTTAAGTTTATATATATATATATATGTATATGAATTGGATTTATATTAAATACAAATAGTGTTATCAATAAATCTCTTAGTCATCAATGGCAACTGAAAAGAAATAAAAGAAAAAAAATCTCATTCATATTTTTTTAAATCTAAATGTTTATCATTACATACTATTTAATAGTCAGTGCCATATGCTAAAATGTTGTGTCATTCTTAATGACAAAATTATTTATCTGCTATTCTTTAAAGTTTTTAAAATTTGTACCATATTTTTGAACACAGATAATATTTGCTTTGTACTATGGATGTATGTAGCTACTTTTTTAATTTTAACTTATATTCTGTGCTTGTTTATTTGTATAGCCGAACTAATTTATGGGATTAATCAGTTCATAAATAATATTTGTTAATGAATAATATTTGTCTAATATATAAATATTTGCCTACATGTATTACAATGATAGTCTTTTTTAATTAATATATTTTTTTTATAAAATCATAAAGGCTTAATTAATATATAAATTTTCCTAACTAATGTAGCATATACCAAGTGAAATATTAAAAATTAGCTGCATTTGGCAACTAACTATTCTTCAGCTATATTTATGGTAATTTTATAATCATTTCAAACATCAAAAATGATTGAAATGATTGTATAATTACCATAATCTTATCAGAAAGCCCTATCAGAAAAAAAGAAATTATTTTGAATTTTATTTGCACAATACACATAGAGCATTATGATTCCTTAACTATGCTTGCAAAGTGATGAAATTAAGTGGTGAATGTCAAATCTAGTTTTTGAATCTGGGGTCTCTGTCAAAATCTCTGTTTTGCATTATCCCTTGAAGTGGTGGTAGCTAAGTGATCATTGATGACACATTTATGATTCATATGAAATTAGTCCCATGTTGAGGTTTGTGGACTTTTTTTTTTTCAACAATTGCATTGACAAAATCAATTCTGATGTTGACACTGGGAATTCTGTTAGTCTTATTTTGTAGTATCTCTTAAAAATTGTAGATAGTAAGTAACGATTAATGATATATTTAAAGATCATGAGATTTTGCATGAAACAAAGATTAGTGAAATCTTACCAGTATTTGGGGCTGTCTTTGATTTTCTTGACCATTTTCGATGTAGATAGTTATAATATAAAAACATTCTTTTATTAAAATTACTTATTATTTTTAAAAATTTTTAAAGATAAATATTAGTTTTTGATTATCATATATAAAATATTTATAGCGAAATTCTTGCTATGTCATTTAACTCTTTTGTTACTAACCCGATTCAACTCGACTATAATTACTAGATTTTCAGAAGTCGGATGGTTCATATATAAATTACCTTTTCAGTTTAATACAAATTACTTTGAGAATTTACATCTTTTTATTGCTATTTGATCATTGCGTAAAGAGTTCATATATATGGAATACATTGCACACTTCAATTTTGGCAAATCTTATAATTTATATTTCTTTATGTAATAAACAAGTTAATAATTATTTATATTGATTTTTTCTTTGTTTGACTTCACCTCTGAGATATTTTATTTCCTTTTTAATTTAGTAAAATGTTTTTATTAATTTTTGTTTATTATTACCAAGACCAGATTAAGATTAGTTGGGAACTGTAGATATTTGTATTTACGGGGACCTGCCCTCTTCTATCCCTTTCCTCTTCCCAACCCAGATATTTTTATTTAATATTCTTTTAAATAGTTAAAATGTCTTATGCCTTCTATATTTGTATTTAAAAAGATACAATAAGTTAAAAATAATATTATGGCAAGTTGAGGTAACAAAACATTTTACTGTTAGTTTCATTATTTTATGTATATATTAAATGTTAAACAAACTGTTAAAAATTACAGTATTTTTTAACATTATTTTTAGACTAGTAAAACATTATGTTTAATGAGTAATAAACCAATTGCTAAGATTTGGATTACAATGAGCTGGAAGTGACTTACAAACATGAAATAAAAAATCTAAGAAAAAGATTTTGAAATTTAAAAGATTTATGATTTTTTATTTGAAGAAGTTTGATTATATAGCCATTGTAATTCAAACATGAAATTAATTTATCTTAAATATCACATACATTACTTTCAAATCTTCTTGTTTCTCCTCAATAGTTTATCCCTAATTTAGTTCAGCACATTATAGAAATCCGAATCGTGGAACAGGTTTTAATTGGATTTTTCTGACATGTACTGTGAAGTGCAGCAATGATTTTGTGACACTGAATTAAGTTATTTTTATGAATTAAAAACTGTTGCCATTTCAAAGATTAGGTAAGCCTTGTCATTAAAAACTATTTCAACTTAAGCAGGCGATTAATTTTGAATAAGTTTCAAAAATTGATTGATGTAACTGATATCTTATAATTAAAATTTTTTTTATATTTTTTTATTATTTTTTTTATTTTAAAAATATTGTATCCATGTGCGTATATGTGCTTGAATTGGGTGAAAATTTCAATTGTTCTTTCTTTAAATAATTATTCTCTAATAATAGACTTCACTTTAAAAGTTAGTATTTTTTCTTAACATCATAGAAAATAAAGAACTTGTAACTTGCTATCTTGACCAGAAAATTTATTATATATTTTTTTTTCTAGCTTATAACATTTATACCATGTTGTTATCAATAATTGCCTTGCCATATGATAATAGTAACCTTTGTTGCATTATACTAGTTCACATTTTGCAAAAAAGTACTGAAGCATAAAAAAGATTTTGTAAGAATTAATCGTATTTTCAAGGAATATAGGTGCCTACATGTAAAACTTGCTCTAAAGAAACAGCCATGGGAGTTCTTTAATAATCTTTATTCTTCATAATTTTAAGAAAATGGTCCAACTATGGCAAGCATAGTATAGCATACAAAATAAAAAAGACGTTTTGAGAAACTATATTGTTTTAGAAAAGAATTTGTGGACACAGCATTTTTATTCCATGGAAAAAGAAATAGACTTCACAAATCAGGAGTTAAAATAACAGCAAAGTATTTTTATTATTTCTAGTATGACACCTTTATAGAGCATAGATTAATTAAAAAATATTAAATATATATATCTTGAAAATAGTTTCATCTTTTGCAAAGCCATGTATATCAACTACAGCATAATTTTATATGCTTATAATAAATAATAAAAAAATTACTTTTTTGATGATTATATTCTCTTTTTTAGATTTGACTCCAGAAGAACAACAGCTTTTGGCTGATATCAGGCGAAGAAAAGAAGAGTTGCTTCGAGAAATCCAGGTGAGAGATTCGAAGCACAAATTTTTTCTTCTTCTTAGCAATGGAAACCTCCTGGGATAATCTTGATTACTATCTGTTTCTTAATTTTATTGTGTTTGACTTTCTCGAATATCACAAATAATGTCTTATTTAAACAAGAATTAAAAAAAATGATTTTGGGTTTTAATGTTGATTTTGTAAACGAAATTTGTTTAAATAGATCAATCTTTCAATATTTTTATGATTAAGGGTTTATGGTTACCTTCTGAGGTATGATTAGATTACAGAAATCAATTTTATAATGTAGCTATGGATTTTGTAGAGTTGTATTTCTTTTTTCTTCCATAGTTGAAAATTTCTGCCTTCTACCTATAAGTTTTCAGACTTATTTGGAAGTGCAAAAAATAATATAGTTAATTTCTGTACAGTATATACTTTGATTTTTTTAAATGTATATTTGCTACAAGTACTCCAAAAGTATGTTCGAATGTTGTATGATTTGTTTTCCAAATTTTTGAAATAAAACATTAGAAATTTTCAAGCATAATACATTTTTTTAAACTTGAATGTATGTTTTAGGTCTTCTTTTTGTTATTCCATAGGCCATAAAAAATATAAATAACATTAATTTTCTGCTATTCTTCTAGTTAACATGACTTTTAGGTATTCTTTCTTATATCCTTTATTTTCAGTATATAGTCAATCTTTATCATTAATTTTTGAAATGTGTACAGATTAAAACAGAAGTGAGAAAGTAAATTTTCTTTATTATTGATTTGGTAAGGAAAATATTACCCATAACATTATAAAAAGTTTAAGTATAATTTTTAGAATCCTCCTATTTCTTTTATTGAAATTTCATTCTACATGGATTCTTAAAGTTCTAGAATAAAAGTGGAAGTCTTGTTTGTGTTACAGGTAAGAAGAAACAAAAGAAATTGGAGGTTTTTTTGCTAATACATTAGAAATAATTTAGTTTTCAATTAAATAACTGCTTAAAATTTAAACTGTTCCATAGCTATGATTTAATAGCCGTAACAAATCTAGTTTTATACCTTAGTTATATTTTTTGTTATCTAGTTTTATAATGAATATTTTTATTTACAACTAAGTCTTGTTGGAACAGCCATTGCTATTGAACTTAATAACAAAAGAACATATATTGTGTTCAGGATGAAAATATTCTTTATTTTTATGGACTTTGACCAAATTTAAATGTTTCTTCAAGATCTTTATATCTTTATAAGATTATGTTATATAGGAAGAAAAAAGAGTAAGCCTGATTTATTAATTACTTTGTATTTCTATAAAATTTAACTTATTCTAGTTTGTTCTTTTTTGGTAGATTTTTATTTTCTCATTTGGAATTCTTCTTAAAATGCAGTGTTAGATGAAACGGAAGAATTCACTCCCCCCTCTTATACCTAAGAGTGAATTCTTCAGAGTTTTGATAAAAACAGTCTAAATGTTGAAAATTTAATTAAATTTAAGAAAAATTGGATTGAAAAAAATTTAATGTAATAAAATTCTACATTCTTTTTTGCAATTGTAGATTTTAGTTGATGATTAAAATATCTTTTTAGTTGATGATTAAAATATCTAATATTCATTACTTGAATAAATTATATTACTATGTTTATTATGTTATATTAAGTCCATTGCTTTTTATTTCAAACTAAACAATTGATTTTCTTAATTGTAACGGAAGTTCAATAATCAGATATATCCATGATGTATGAATCTATGTCTGTTGTCGTCCTAACTTCTTATAATATTTACAGTGCCCTGTATCAGTGTTTCTTGTCTGGTTTATGTGTTTAGTATCAGTTTGAGAATAAGCTCTCACTTGAATCATGAGTTTATGCTAATTATAAATATTTTATTTGAGAGTTTTTAAATTAAGTATGCTATTCACTTTATTTTCATTAATTAATTCAGAGTAGTAATGATCAGATTTTTAACACTCCATAGTAATATCCATTATTAACTTTTTTTAAAAATATGATTTCTTCCTTCTTGTCAGAAATACTTTGAGGCCTATTTTATTTCAATTAATTAATTATTTAATCATTTTAAGGCATTTCTTGCCATCTCGGATAATTTTCTTTTGTTCATTGCTTTATTAAAATATTTAAAATATGCTTTATGTAGTCAATTTTTTTGAATATTTACGCACTTTTTCCTTTGATTGCACCTTTATTTATGGTATTTATACAATATATATAAACTATCAATAATGTAATTAAATTTTTTTCAAATCTTTTGAATTTTTCCCTGACATAATGTTAAAATATTCTCTGGCATATTAATTTATTTTGCCTAATTCCAAGTTAGAAACAAAAACAAAGTATTTTCATTTCCATTTTTGTCATTTAAATATTTCTATACCTTGACTTTCTTGATGTTTGATGTATTCATTAAAAATGTTTTGTTTTTAATTATATAAAAATTGGGCTGCAATTGTTAGATAAAAGTTCAAAATAATGAAACTTATTGCCCTTTTATTCTATTCAAAGTAGATTAGATAATTTATTAAAATAATTTACAAATTGTAATTATTATTTTTAGTATTATTTTAGAATTTTTTAATTTGTATTACTTCAGCTATCAAATTTTTTTATAGGTATTGTAACTGAATTGCCTTAAATAAATCTTTATTGCTATTTTTCTGTTAGAGGAGCATTTTTATAAAAGTCTTTAAATTTCCTCTGCTAATAGCCATTATCTCTGTAAATAGTGATGAGATTCTCAATGATCTATAAAAATAAAAAATAATTTACATTAAACAACATAGCTTTTTTAATTTTATTTTATTATTCTAGAGCATAATGAATTTGTGAATGAAAAAAAGTAGGCCTTTTGCTTTCAAACTTTTATTTTACTTCCATATTTTTATATGCCATTTTATATAAGAATCATTTTTATAAAAGCTATATATTTTTAACCTACTGATAAATTTTTTTGTGCTTTACTAATGGTGGAGAGAAAGCAAAAAACTTTGGCTTTTGACATAGCTGGCCAGTGACTAAGACTTGAATATCTGATTATCAAATTTGGGGATGAAGTAGATGTAATGGGGTTATATTTACCAGAAGGCATAAGGTAGATGAATGGCATTATGTTATTAAATCTACATCTTTAAACTGGATTTACTGAATGAAATAAAATAATTATTATGAAAGCTAAGACTTGCACCAATTTTGATTCGAAGATTTTTTCCTAACCCTTTTTCACTGGGACCATTTGTTTTATATTCTCCCAAAAAGCATGCCATATCTTGGATCACAAAACCAGCAGTTGTTAAAAGTAGCTACCATATGCCAGTTAGCACTTAATAGCAATGTAGACCACTCACCTACTACTAATGTACTATTATTTACCTTTTGTATTTTCTATCAATCAGTCGTTTTTATATTTGCATTTTATCTAAATTAGTTCCTTCCAAACATTCAATTTACATTTTATACAGCTTTATTCTACAGAAGATGAAAGCACACAATTTTTCTTGGTGTTAATAAGTGAGTTTAAGCATAACAGTGCTTTCACATTGGGGAACAGAACAAATTGGCCCTGATGCAGAAACTTTTGAAAATTTCAAACTTACATTTATTTCGTCCTGGGAAGCATAAAAAGCGCTAAGAGATACGTCAGTTTACATCGCGACACAAGAGTAGAAGAGACCGAAACTTTTCCCTTCGGTGATTTTTATTATGAGATTTTGTTAGGGATTTCTTTGACACATGTGGTCTTAGGAAAGGGAAATTTAGGTATCTTAAAAAGAATGTTGTAAGCATTAGAGATTTTTATCCCTTCGCTCAGAGAGTGAGAACCTGCTGAATTCAGCAGTTTTTATAGAGTGAGTGTAGAATTAATTAAATAAAAAAGTGGGAAAATCGGAGCAGGAAATAAGAGAAGATTTTAGAATGAAATTAACTGGGACTCATTTAGGACAAACATTTGGAAATCAATTACGATTTAAATTAGATTTTAAAATATAATTACATATATATATATATATACATTACATACATACATCATTACATATAATAATACAAACATTTTTGCAAATGTGTGGCTGGAAAAAAGAAAACCTTGAGTAAAATTTAATTTATTCATATTTTGTACACGTGGAAGAGCGATTACTCGTCTATTTGCATCGCAATACGAGCAAAAGCGACAGATTTTTTTTTCTTTTCAATGCTTTTACAAAGAGATTCTGCTTTTACTTAGAATTTCGTTGACAAGTGTAGACTTAGAAAAGAGAATCTTGGGTATCTTTAAAAGAATGTCGTAATCTTGAGGGATATCCATCCCTTGGGGCCTGAGAACCAAAGAATCGGCAATTTTTTAAAGCATGTTAGAAATAATTAAATAAAACATGGGATTTGGTTCAGAAAATAAGAGAAAATTTTAGAATGAATTAATGTGGGCTAGTTTAAAATAGAAATTAGGATTTAAATTAAGAGAAATCATTACATATATATGCATAATAATGCTCTAGGAAAAGGGAAACATAGTGCAATTAAAGTTTTATCTTTACCCATAATTGTAAAGTTGGAATCAGTGGTATGGCTGTTTTGACAATGTCTACATCTGCTGTTATCATCCTTCATCCATGATCTCGATTTTCTGATCGCAGAGCTATAGGGAGGTTTGAATTTTATTGTCAGAGAATATATATATACATTCTCGTATACGAAGTGCAGAGAAAGTATTGCATTCCTAAAAAAAATCCATCTCCAAGTTTTGACGAATCTGCACGTTTCAGAGCTCCGAGTTTGAAATACACATTTTTGACATTATGTTTCTCTTTGTCTGTGACAAAAATAACTCAAAAACTATTTGAACTTGGCGGAAAAGATTTGGCATACGGTTTTTACAACAAATTTGTAAATTTCTGTCTTGTGAAAAATCCGTCTATACGTCGAAAACACAAATTTGATTTTCGGATACTATTAACCGCTTGCCAGAGATTATTTCTCAAAAAAACTGGCCAAGGGTTACTCGTTGAATTCGGTAGAAATGCCTGTTAATATTCCGTAAATATGCAAAGCATTTTCTGGGATAGCACACTGATTAGGGAGTATGCAAAAAAAGTTTTGGGAGGCCAAAACTTTCCCGCTGTTTTTTAAATGTAATATGGCGACCTCACTGTCGTGCTTTTAATTCTTTATTCAAGATATTTACTAAAACAATGATCGTATTTGCGACCATTCACATCAAGCTTCTCATCAACATCTCCATGAAGAGTTTTATTCATTTCGAAGAGAGATACACCATCAAATATTGATGCTGAAAATTCCTGCTCTAGATTCAATTTTAATTTGTTGGAGTTTGCGCAGACACATAAAATGCAATTGAAGAACTCTCGGAAATTAACGATAATTTTTTTTTAATTGACACTAAAGGATTTTAACTGTACTTACGATATTTCCATGGGTAAGCCATTTCTTGAATCACATAATTAACGTTTTGTTCATCGTATTGATATTCTAAGAGAAATTTCAACAGCATCATGTACTTTGAGGTATCCATTTTGAAAGCGTGTTATTGGCTATATTTTGTTCGTGTATTAGATCTCCCACTAATCTCATAGAATGCACGAGGCCTAGTTTTATATACAGGCCAGATCACATTCTTGACTAACGTATATTTACACGGCTGACAGTAATTCTTCTTTCTTTAAAGATTGTCAAGTCTTGCTCGGATAGTTTTGATTCAATTTTAATTATCTGTTCATTTTATAACTGAGCAAATTTCGTATGGATTAATGCCTGCTTGTCTGGAAATATGGATGCATTTTGAGGACAATGCACTTCAACATTTCACTCATAATTTAGATGTTTTGCTCGGAAATTGAATATATTTGTTAAAATATTTACTCTTTGCAAAGCGTCAATAATCTCAAATGTTATTAGTCTAGGATTCTGACAAATCAGTGGTGCATCGGATGCGAGATTTCCAGCTCATAATAATCTCGAAATGCTGAGTGAATGCTTCGATTTCAAAAGATTACTGTGCAAAATGTAATTTATTCAGATGATGCCCGCTGTAAAAAGTAGTATACAAATACTAATTTATAATATTTTTTTTTTTCGTATGTG
Source organism: Argiope aurantia (assembly GCA_026543865.1). NCBI lineage: Eukaryota > Metazoa > Arthropoda > Arachnida > Araneae > Araneidae > Argiope > Argiope aurantia. The sequence goes on from JAPMOR010063813.1 coordinate 699,387, forward strand.
CAATCGCTGTAAACGTCTGCGATAATGAATTGAAACGAAAGAAGCCACTGTTCTCAGTTGTGCCTTCATAACTTGGTGATGTAACAGCATATGTGCTATATGCTTTATATGCTTGTAAGCACATCGATGACCTCTGTTCATTGCCTTTAGCCCCCAAATGAAATACGATCATAAAGCAGTTCATGGTTGGTATTCGCGATTTCAAGAGAGAAGCTACATTTGCAAAGGAAAATCTTGGTTCAGATCCGCAAGAATTGTGTTGTACTTCAGTAAATTGTGTGAAAGGGGAAGTTAGAAGTTGTTCTTGGGAAGTATTGGTAGTAGATGCTATTACTTAAATGAGGAGATCTGTTATCTTTATGGGATATACGTTATAACGTGTGAGGATGATAGATTTTCTGAAAACTTATGAATGTAGATTCATTAATTATTTTCAGATTAATGAAAACCAGAAGAGTTACTCATTCCATCCAAAGGATGCGGAGGAAGTTTGAATGATCTATACGCCGCGATAGTATTGGCGGGGAACTATGATTGAATTCTGCAAATCATCACCGACCCGTTGTCTACTCTCTCCCGTAGGAGATATGCAATAAACAACTCTACACCGTTACTGTACCCATCAAGGTGACGAGAGCCCATCATCATACCGGAAACTTCTCTTTTTGCATATTGAAATGACCCCCGATGGAACAGTGAATAATGGTGCATTGACTAATCCTATCTGCCCGCAGGCATATGGTAAAATCTGAATGACCAGACCATTGAGTCGTAAGTGCCGTCACCGGCACGGAGTATTGGGGCTCTTCCGTACCGGACATTTCCGTACGAGTCATAAACGTCCAATAAACATTCGTAGCTCATTGAAAAAATGGGCTAAAAATTGATTAGTCTAGGTTTGCTAAAAACATAGTAGCAAACATAAAAATAAGAAAATGTATTGGTATTTTAACTAAACTTGGTACTTAATCCTAAGGAAAAGGAACACAGTTTGTATTGGACTAGACTTTATTTTATCGTATTTGTATGACATTCTAATATCATCGGAAGCGGGGGACCAGTATGCAAAACATTTTACGGAAGTATTTCGAAAAAAGTCAAGGAAAATCAAATAGCAGAAGTGCCGCCCTCTTTGATTATTGTTAAAAATAAATTTTTATCGCCGCTCAAAGAAATTTGACCTGTTGTTTTCGTCTAATTGTTGGTCTACTTGTATGTGGTTCCTCAAGGGTCTAATTGAACTTGCAGTTTTAATTCAAAATGTTATTTATATATGTCCTAGAACTTAAAGAAATTCCTTGTACAAACAGTGAACGATTATCCAAGATTTTAAAGATAACTGTTCTCCTTTATTGTAGAAATGCTAAGTCCCACAAATTATAATTTTTTTCACTTATGTTTCGAGTTAATATATTTGTTTTACTGCTAAATTGCATTCTGTGATTCCTTGCATCTACGCTGCAGTATGAAAACGAAAATTGTCTTGCTGTTTGGACTAGAGTCCTCTCTTTTTAACGAAATAGCCTTCATGTTTTACACAAGTTATGTGAATTATTATTTTGATAATTTCCACCAGATGCATTGGTTTAGTGCAAGTGTTTTCCATTCATTTCATCAGCAAAAGCCATTCACAGCTCCTCCCAGACCAAAATGACCGAGTCCGGCGAAAGTTGAAAAACTAATTGAAGCACTTATTATCGCTGCATTATTAGCAGAAAAATCTTTCTTTTATGGAAAGGAACCTATTTAGATTGGAATGTACGCTACTATTAATAAAACATTATTGAAATAAAGAAAAATTAAACCTCGCCATAAATATTTGGGAAAGAAGAAAGTCTGTTTTTCCCTTTGTTAAAAAAATAATCCAAGTAAGTGCTAAGGTAAAGTATGAGTAAAAATCTGCTATATTATTTTCTCTTTGGTTATAAAAGTATATGAAAAGTGAGATTTCGTATCCATTAGAAATTTCAAACAGTGGAAAATGTTTCACTAATATAAACAAGATTGATATTAGACTTATAATAGTTTTATCTTTTCTACTAAATGATAGAAATTTCAAAAATGCTCTATTTTTAGTACGATGTTATTCGGCTAATATTCAAATCGGATACTCTGTATCGTTCTAATTGTTGTTGAGATGGATATTTCATTCAATGCCAAAAACGCGGTCACAATTCATTTTAACGAGCCACAAAAAGATAAAAGAAGGGGGGGGGGAGGATTACTAATATTTCATGTTTGGATAGCAACTATTATTTGAAGTACTCGGCCAGGAACAGTGAAAGTGTTTTTTTTTCGTGCACTCCATTGCAGAAACTTAAACGGGGCTCGTGCTATATTCTAGCGTCAACATAGGGCCAACTGTTTTACTGCGGAATTACCTCGTTTCACAATGCTCTTTAAAAAAAAAGTACATTTGTTTGCAAAAAAAAAAGTTTGAGATTGCGAGAAGGAAAATAAGGCCAAATAAAATACTTAGAACCAAAAGCTTTGAAAAAATGTCAAAAAATGTGGCTTTAGAAAGGACTAAATGGAAAAGTCCACTCCGGAAGAGTGAACTCATGTTTTGATCAGCCTCGTCCCCACCCTTTCGTCTGCACTGCGATTGGGTCGCCAATGTCACGTGGTGCTCTGTTTAGAGAGAGGGAGGTACGGTCAGATTGGGGAACAGTGTGGTAAATGCAGACGGGGATCGCGGCATGTCACAAAGTTTCGTGAACAGTGAAGTATTTACGAATAAATAACCAGTTCAAAATAATACTGTAGTGTGTTTCAGTTGAAATTTTTGAATCTGGTCAGTCGTTAGATTTTGATGAATCCGAAAGACAGAGATGTCTTCGAATTTAGTGGTATGTTCCCTATCCTGCGATTGTAATTCGAGGGGAGCACTTCTCGCTATCTTCATTGGAAGTGGGCGTTGTTAAGCATTATTGCGGAATTCTTTCGTGAGAAAGGACTTTTCCTCGACATTGTCAGAATAATTGAGAGTCATTTAATGTGGTTTTCTTTCCTCCGACTAACGGGATATGATGCGCCCTTTGCCCGATTCATGCAGTTTTGATTGTTCAAAATGTAATTGAATTTTGATGTGAAGATCACATACTAAATGTCTTTTATCAAACTTATTGCATTTTTTACATTCCCTCAAACAAACAGCACAACGGATGGTCGATTCATTGCCGGGATAGCTTAAAATTGTTACGGACGTCCTCAATATTTATAATAAATTCGGTGTGCGTAGCACCGTATGTCATGTTCGCTTACAGTCGAACGTACGGACAGATGGACTGATTTAAAAAAAAACACAGTTTTTGTGTGAGAACTGCAGGCCAAGTTCCATGATTCGCTTGTTGCATTGTTGAGTTCACAAAAATATTTTCGGGCTCGAGAGATCTTGAAGTGGGGCAATTGTTGTGCGGGGGAATGCGATTGAGATTCATTTCTGCATGAATAAAAGTAAAAAGGCTCTAAAAGAATTTATCTCATCCATAATATTTTTCTATACGAATTTACTTTGTCCATTGTACTTTCTCTACGTGCGGGAGTCTCCGGGAATTGTGCGAAAATGGAGCGATCTGCACCAGACTAAATGTAGGGTGGGCCCCCTTCTCATCGCCGAAAGAGAGCGCGGACTGGACGCTCTCTCACATCACAGCGAAGAGGATGAGGCCGTGAAATTGACTCTCCTTTCCTTTACGCCACAAGGGTCCATCTTCCGAGACGTTACTCTGCCAGCTTTTCGTTTCCGTCAAGCATCTTCATGGGAAACAAAACGTCTTGTGGATTCGATTTTCGTATATCGATGGGATTGTTTGAAAGCCAGCCTGTCTAGAAAAGATGAATAAGCGATTTATATTTTGGAAATCTTAACACATTTTTAAAAATATTATCTTTGTTCTTTAGAGAAGCGGAAATAGGGATCTGATTCTCTAAAGTATTCATTTTTGCTTGTCATATCATCTTTGACATCCACCATTAATTGCATGATCTGTTCTTTTTTTCCTTTTGTTGATGGCATATTACATAGGAGAAAGAATAAAATAAAACGAATTATCATTCTTATTTTTGATATCATTGCTTTCATTGTCATTTTAAAAAATTTCCTTTTTATAAGGCATCACAATTATTTTGTGCCAAATGTTTATAAAGGGCTTAACTTTCTAAGGACTTGAAGCAATCAAGCACAAAACTTTTAATTCCTGTGAAAAAATCAAAACTGTTATGCATATGTGTTGTATTGTGCCAGGTTATGAGAGACATACTTTGGATGATGATGAAGAAGAGGAGGTAAGAGCATATGTAATAAAAGTGATCTAAATATGTGTTGGCAATATGAACATTGAATAATGTTGTGGAAAATATGCACTGTCATCCATATTTTGCTATTAGCACAAAATCCCAAAATTGAGTGATAAAGGGCTGTTTGGCATGATGGTTAATTCCCAAATTATTAATTTTGTAGCGTAAGTATTTTGCATTATAAAACTTGAAAACAAATTCTTTGCTCAGTAAAGCTTTAAAAAGAAATAAATTTTGGGATAGTGCTTTTAGGATGTATGTTGAATGTAATATACAGAGATTTAAACAAAAAAGTCTGTTACTGAAATGTTGTTTGAATGTATATTTTCATAATGTTGAGACACAAAGGTATGTTGCAAGCCCATAATTTTCAAGGATTGAATGGTTTTAAAATCTTTCTTGAAATTTTCTATGTATAATTATTTTGATAAAATGTAAGATAAAACCATGGTAAACTTATAGTCAGATATCAAGAGTGGTGAATACAGATTTATATTATTTTGACAATAATTAAGTATATTATATTATTTTTGCTATAAAAATCCGTGAGCTGAAAGGTACGTTTAGGCAAATGTTATAAATATTGAAATCAGATTATTGAACATTCCTTTTAATATGTTTATTTTATTTAGTAGTAATATATTCTAAAAATAAATCTAATCTCTAATCAATTCTAAAAATTCTAATCAATCAATTCTAATCAATTCTAAAAATTTATCTGTATTACTAGGAGTCTGAACTTGAGTACATGTTTTAAATCTCTTATAAACTCTGCTTCTACTATATTGTGTGATTTGAAACTGATAATTTAATGTAGTAAATGTTGCCTCTCAGAAGTGAATATGTTTTACTGTCTTGTGGGATATTTGTATTGGGCATCCTTTATACATGCTCTTTTGAACATACCAATATAAAATAAATACTGTGGTGGTATGTAGATTATTATGATCTGTGCAGGAAGCAACAGGACGAATGTTGTTGGAAACATTTCTTTAATAATCACATTCACACACTTAAACATACACTAACACAAAGACAAGACATTCACGTGTGCAGCTTCATAGTTCAGCATCACATCTCATTCTAATTACAATCGCAATGCACTGTGGGATGGCCTAATCAGGCATCGCTATCTAGTATCCAAAAGAGAAGAGAAGAATAATGCAACTGCTACATCCTCCCCCTACACCAACGAAGACCGCCCCGGCGAGTTGGTGTGATTTTGGATATTTTCCCCTTAGACAGAAAAGCCATTTTTAATTATTGAAACGAGACAGGAAGTTAAACAAGAAAACTTGAATATGACGGATCAGTTTTAATAATCACATTTACACACTTAAACATACACTAACAGAAAGACAAGACAAGACATTCATGCACGCGGCTTCACAGTTCAGCATCGCATCTCATTCTAATTACAATCGCAATGCGCTATGGGATGGCCTAATCAGGCATCGCCATCTAGTATCCAAAAGAGAAGATAAGAGTAATGCAACTGCTACATTGGTACAAAGTGGCACTTTTTTCTTTTTCTATCCCTAATTTAGTAATTGAAATATTAAAGTCTTGTAACATACTTAATATACATTTTTAATATTACTTATACTAATAACTAATATTAGTATAAGTATAAGTAATATTTAATATTACTTATACTAATAATTTAATATTACTTATTTAATTTCTTTTAGCAACTCAAAGATGAGATCACTGAAGTTACTGCAGAAATGGAAAGGCTGGAAGCACAGGATGAATGGTAATTTTTAAAATTCATTTTTATTATGATTATTAAATGCAGTTCATTATGGAAATGTTCTTTTTTTTTCCATCTTCATAATGAGTTGGGATAAAAGGATAATTAATATTAAAATGACAGATCTTCCAATATTTAGGAATTATAATGCATACCCAAATAGAAGTAGGACTGTGTGTATAGTGATGTTATTCTAGATGGGAAACCTTTCAGACTTTTGTAGTAGGTAGTTATATAGATCAGAAAAAAAGCTAGCATTAAAACCTCAATGTTGCTTTATTGAGTAAATGAAAAACATGTCTTGTCATGTCATAGATATTCCCAACAGTTAAGCTGAAAGAATCCAATTTTTGTCGACAGAAGCTGTTAGTGGAATCAGTATTTACAGCCATATATATACGAGACTGAGTGTATGGTATGAAGTGTGTTACTCTTAATGGCACTGCAATTTTTTATTAATGACCAAAGATTATTTATTTGCATGGATGTCAGCTGTGATAATAATTGATCAAACCTGACCATACTATGGTAATTTCCTAACATTGATATTTAAAATAATTTTCTGATATTAAATGTCTTTTCAAATGTGGTTCTGAAAAACTGGATATTTATTTTCAGATGATCCTCATTATATGCAATTTTATTATTGATGTTGAGACTTTTTGTTTATTTGTTTTAGTAAAAGTAATACCAAGGCTAAACAACTTTCTACCGGAAAGAAGAAATTTAACATGGATCCTAAAAAGGTTAATGACTTTTCATAAAGTTTATTTCATAAAAAAGAAGCAGTCATTACAGTTTCTGATTAAAATGATTATTTTACAGGGTATTGAATATTTAATAGAACATGGATTATTGAAAGATACACCTGAGGATGTGGCACAATTTTTGTACAAAGGAGAAGGTTTAAATAAAACTGCTATTGGAGATTACTTAGGTGAAAGGTATGAATTAAATTCTATCAATTAATGCTCCCTTTTCAATTTGTCTTTTTATAAATAATTCTCTTGTGTTTATTTCAGGAATGATTTTAACATTAAAGTTCTCGATGCTTTTGTTGAGTTACATGACTTCACAGACCTAATACTTGTTCAAGCATTGAGGTAATTTTTAATCTATAGTCACTTCTGTAATCTTTCATACTTGCTTTTGGTATATAGAAGACTGCTGGCAAATACTTAATTTTCAAAAAAGATATTAGAATAGTACTTTTAAATTAACACACTCATAAAAATAATTTGTGTTTAGTTTTTCAAACTAAAATATTGTTAAATTTGCTAAAACAATTTTTAAAAACCTCTTTTTAAAGTTAAAAATTAAAATCCAACATTAAATGGCATGGCAATAAAAAGTTTTTTAACATAAAAAAATGTGAACATATTCTTGAACATTCCCTATGAAAAGAAAATGGGCTAGGGTAAATAAAGTCATTTAAATTTCTTGGCAGTTTACTGCATAACAGGTATACGATTCTTCTGTGAATCCACAATTTTTGCCTACTGCCCTCCCCCTTTTGGATTTCTCTTCCACTTTTTAAGAAATCTGCAGTTCAGTTTTATAAAAAGGACTATCTTAAAGAATAAAATGGAAAGAAATCTCAGCAAAACATGAATTCCACAATAAAAAATTATTAAGCAGAAGTGTTTCTCTAAAAAAGAAGAAAAAAAAATACCCACAAATTTAAAGGAAACTGCAACAAAAACATCTGGCAATGTTGCCAAACCGCAGAGAAATATTCATCACAAAATGAATGAAATTCAAAAAAAATTTTCACTCTGAATCCTGTACATAAAATGAAACTGCCTGTATTAATGGCACTGATGTTCAGAAGCAAACTTTGAAATGCTTTTTGAGTCATGATCTGTAAAAAAAAAAATGGAAATCCAAGCCAGCAATGTGTCCAAGTTATGCTGCAAAGATCTCTTGATCTCTTAAGAAATGTTTACTAAAATAAGCTAGTGATATGTGTTTATAATAAAGTACTAACTTTCCCCTTGTATTTGTTTTCCTATATACATTTAAATTTTCCCTGGAAAACATACACATTAAAGTCTTTGGAAAAATTAATTTTGATTTCTTTCTTTATAAATATTTTGAAATGAATAAATATGTATAGTATGAATAAATCTTGATCTTTGAAAAATTTTGATAAGTTTTGAGAATCTTTTTTCTGTTCATTGACAATTTATTCATAATGTTTTTCCTGCATTGTCTCATGTTGTCTTTTGGATTTCTTATTTTTTGCCTTTTGGGCAATCAGGTCCTTTTGCATTATGATGTGTTGTTTCAAGGAATTGCTTGAAATACACATTGAAGATATTTTATTGTGTGGTTATATATATATATATATATATATATATATATATATATATATATATATATATCTATGAAAGCTTTTTTTTACCCCCTTTTCTATTTACTGTGAATAAAAGTTTTGAAAACTCTGAAATTTAATAAAACTTTTGTGAAATATTAATAGTATGGGTATGTCTTTAAAAATTGCACTTATGATGCTTAAATGTGCTAATGTTTATATATTTTCGATTTATGAATTTTTAAAAAGGGGGGAGGGAAAATATGGAGAAAGTCTTCTATTCATTGGCGAAATATTGATATGCAGATTAAAAAAATGCTGCGATTTATTTTTTAAAGTTATTAAGAAACTAAACAACAAAAAAATGTTATAAATAATTCTTAAAACAAATTTAAATAATAAAATATTGTACAATTGGGCATAATCCGTTCTTCATGAAAAGACAATTGACTATATGATTTTCATTTTTTTTTCTTTCTACTTCAACATAAAAAGTTATTGATAGTTCTATTCTTTGAGAAATATAAAAACTTCTATTAAATTTCAAATTGTAATATTTGTTTGCCTTTGCCTGTATGCTTGTATCTTAGTTATTAAATTAATGAAGTATGTAGTTTTATCAAACATCTATTTTTAATAGAACTTCATGAATTATTTAAATGAAACTTAATATGTGTCAATAGAACAATACTTGTAATGGAATAATACTTGTAACAATACTTAGAACAATACTTGTAATGTTTTTTCCATTTGCTAAATTTGTTACTTTTTTATTTCTTATGCTTTATTCTTTATAAAATTAGAATTAAATATATTGACAATTGCAGGCAGTTTTTGTGGAGTTTTCGACTTCCAGGAGAGGCGCAAAAAATTGATCGTATGATGGAAAAGTTTGCTCAGCGATATTGTCAGCTAAATCCAGGCGTTTTCAGCAATACTGGTAAGTTTCAAGTGCTGAATATGTATTTTTACCATTATCTACTGCTTCTCTGTTTCTTCTAATATATACTCCTTCTTCAATAGATACTTGCTATGTTTTGTCTTTTGCCATTATCATGCTGAATACTTCTTTACATAATCCAAGTGTAAAAGAAAAACCAACTGTAGAAACGTTTATAACCATGAACCGAGGTATTAACAATGGAGGAGATCTTCCTAGGGAACTTCTGGAGGTAATGCTTAAGACTTTAAGTGAACAAAGAATATGAAAAAATATTATTTTAAATTTATATTCCTGAAAATACTTTAGTTTGTTAAATTCTAAAGTTTTCAATTTCAGTTCATATACAATGGAACTTGACTAGTTTGAAACTTTTTTAAAATTCATATTTGTTGGTGTTTTGGGATTTCCTTCCCCTACTCAGTCAATTTAATTGTGTACTGATATGTTAAAATATTCTCTAATTTTTTTTTGGGGGGGGGAGTAATAATTCAAAATCAAAATAGAAATTATAAAATCTTTAAAAATTATTCTCGTGTAAATATTTACTTTATGTACTCAGTAATCATTAATAATTTATTGGCACAGTTTGCCCAGAGTATTCAATCAAAAATGCAATTAGAAAAATTCTCATTAAAAAAAGGTTTTGAAATCTTTAGATGTGAATAGTTTTGTTTATCTTGATATTTTTAGCACAATTATTGTACTAAAAATGTTGCATATTATTTGTCTATTGGAATTATAATTATTTTTATATTTGTTAAAAGGCTTTTAAACATGAATGTTGTCTATTTATTAAAATGTTTCACTTTCTTATGTAAACTGTTAAGCATTAAAAGTAAAATTTTATACTTAAATTTCAAAGTTTTGTCTTTTTTCTTGTACACATTTTTAGACCTGGTTCTTTTTAATAATACAAATAAATATACAAATTTTTATTTATTCCCGCAACCTTGAATGAATGTGTTCCTTTAAATATATTATTTAAATATTAATATGTTTCTTTCATAGCTAGATCTATTAAGATGCTTCTTTTGGTTTATTATTTTTAATTTCTTTCTATTCATTATTATTATTGAAACAAAGAATACTTCTAGTAAATGAATATTTGATTCATTCTTAAAGGTCTCATTCTGCTCTTAAAAGCCTAATGAAATAAATTTCTGTTGTTTCTCCATTGATTTTTTTTTTACTGCACATTTTAAGGATATCTATAAAAATGGGGAAAATTGCAAGTTTTTTTTTCCTTCTTTAATACATATTTTAAGGATAATTAAGAAGTTAAACCATTATTTCCTTAAATTACATTTCTCCCTCTTCGTTTTGGCAGGGCTTATATGATAGCATAAAGCAAGAACCTTTTAAAATACCAGAAGATGACGGAAATGATCTAATGCATACATTTTTCAATCCTGATAGAGAAGGATGGCTATGGAAGCAAGGTAAATAATCCAGTTAAAACTTTAATTTTGATATTGACTTCAGTGGTAAATTTAATGTCATTTTTTTTCAATACTTTCAAAACTGTCTTTAAATATACTCTTTCATTTAATGTATCAGAAAATGCTGTGTCTAATCCTATATTATGATTAACTGAAAATAGCATTGCAATTTTAATTTTTTTTTTCAAATTAGCAATTGTCATTTTAAATTCATGATGGATATTTTCTTCTTTACTGTAATTTTAGAAGGCATTCTTGGTGAATCTCAACGGAAGACCTCCAGTTTACCATTATTTATTAAATTGTGAAGCTATATAATTTTGGATGATTTTTATGGCCTTTGAAAATTTCTTTTTTAATTTCTTTGAAATTTCTTTGAAAATTTTATTTTGTTGTGCTCAGAGGCCTAGACAAGTACTTAATTTCTCATTGGGTCCTTTGAAAATTTTTGAAAAATAGGCAGTATGTGCAACTATTATTTTGGGGGAGATGATAGGAAAATCTATTTGATTTAGTTTTGCTTTGAGAATTGCACCAATAGAAAAAAGATGTAGATGTAAATAAAGTAGTTAGTGAGAGGCTGTTATACTTAAAAGATTTGAGAATTCTGTCCATCATTAGTCTTTTCTTTCTGTACAGTTCTGAGGAAGTGATAACAAACAAGATTGTCACTGCAACTTTCAAGGAATCTTCAACAGATTCAGTGGCTAGCAATTAATGCTGTTAATTGTGTCTTCATAGTGCTTAGGTGCAAAACTGAAATAGTCTTTGAAGTATGTGAAGATTTTTTTCGCATTTAACTTACATAGAGATTTCAAACTTATTCCCAAGTTACTTGATTGATTGTCAAAGAGCTGTACTATGAGCCAATAAAGGCTTTAAATATCTGATTCATCTAATATGTGTGACCTCATGTTTGATGAAGCATTCAACAATCTTTGCAAATGAAAAACTCATCAAATCTTTGAAAGCAAAGTAAATTCTTTTACATGTTCACTTTTGGGGGACAAATAATGAAAAAAGAGTTTATAACCAGATGTGTGACTTGAACTTCCATAAGTCAATCCACAATTGAAGGTATATATTTGACGAGGTGTTCAAAATTTTACTGAGAAATTGAATAAGATAAAGTTTTTATATATATCAGTGCTTGACCCATCAGTAAATTGGTTCTCTGATATATTAAAGGATAAAATGCCAAAGAATTTCTGGCATCTTTATTTACAATAAAAATAAAGTGTGTGTGTGTTAAAATAAATAAATGTGTGAGAGTGAGGGGGAGGGGGAGAGAGAGAGAGAAATCCCTACACCAGGAAGGAGTTGTGCTAAATAAACAAAATTTGATAGGTATGTTTATATATCTAAAAGACATCTATTCAAATTTCACACTTAGTGCGTAATAAGCCTTTACTGATAGCTCACTGAGTATGAAGGAGGTTGTATAGTAGAGTTACGAGAAGATAGATACGTTGTCACAAGCATATGACTGTGTACATATTGGTTATTTCAAGGACTGGCTCAGAGCCAGATGCCCTACAGCATATATTCCCCTGATTTCCAACCTTTGTTGTTTGTGATGTGTAGCTTGAGCTCATTGGAGAACAGAGGGGTTTTTGATGAAACTCGGTTTTGCATTGGTGTCAGTAATGGGCGTGTGTTGGTTAGAAGGAGGCCAGGTACGTGCCTGCAAGCAACCTGTTTGTGGCCCAGACACATTTGAAGACCTTAGACCTAAACTTGGTGATCTGGAGAGCAATTTTGAATGATAGTGTTCTCGTGGTTATCCCAGGTTTTCTAAATGCAAATTTGTATGTCCGTCTGGTGATCCAACCTGTTGTGTTGTCCTTCATGAATAGTATTTAAAGAATAGGATTTTTCAACAGAATAACACTCCCCTTCATACTACTTTTGCAGCCAAACAGTATCTACAGAGTGTCAATTTGTTGCCTTTGCATTTTAGATCATCAGATCTTTCTCCTGTTGAACATGTAGGGACATCTTAGGAGACAACTCCAGCGTCATTTTTACCCATTCCTGTAGTGACAGACAGACCAAGTACAACAGTTAGATATCAGCATGGGCTCCATCTTACCAGCTGATATTTAACACATGTATGACAAAATGCATGCACATTTGCATGTTCATATTCAAAATTTTGGCAGTTATATCATTTATTAATGTTTCACACTTGAAATGGCTGTTCTTGCGCTGACATACACCTGTGTGTTGAAACTTTAATCATTAATGTTTCCAGGACAAATGTATTGCTGAAATTTCATTCCCCCACAATAATTTTTTTTGGTGTTGGGATTTTTTTTTATTCCATCAAGTGTGTATATTTTGGAGGGCAAGAATTTGCACCTCAGTATGATTTTTTTTAAAATTTACAGTATTAAAATAATTTTTACATCATCTTAAATTTTTTTTTAAAAAATCATCTTTTTATTTTGCAGTATATTTCTTTTTCAGTTTTTAATCAATTAAAAAAAAATATTTTCAGCACATTTTCCAAGAATTTATTTGACAGGAAACAAAGATAAAACTTAATCATCACAAGCATTTTACACATGCATTGGAAAAATTTGCTTTTATCAGCATGTAGTCATCATATTGACAAAAACTCACATCAAAAGATTAAGCTGACTCTGACTTCAAACTAATGATAAATGATTTATTAATGAAAATAAAGTGGGCAAAAAAAAACAGTGGGAAAACATCAGTGTCAGGACTTTTGTTCATAGTTTTAGATGAGCCCCCTTCAGTGAGGTATTTTGCCAGAGGTATGAATCATTCAGATTTGAAGTAAAATAACCAAACAAGCCCATTTCAGCTTTACATGATAAAAGTTTTTTTTTTTTTTTTTTTGTTGTTCTTGTGTATTACAAGTAGTTGTAAGAAAAAGAACATCATTCTACTTTATGAAATTCTAATAATTCTTTGAGTGTTGTGGCTTGCAATTTATAGAAGTAAAAGAATTTTTTGATCAAAAAATGAAATTTATAAGTTTTTATCTAAATTAAAGGTCAAAAGTCTTATAAAAAAATTGTGGGAAGTGTTTTTGATGATTCTGTTCAATCAGTTGGTCTCTATCAAAAAAGAATTTGCCATAAAAAATGTATGGTAATTGAAAACCTTGAAGTAGAAATACATGTTGCAAAATGTTTGGCTTTAAATGAATTGGAAAGATGTGGTACAGTAAAGAATTTTGAACTGTGAAAGAATTTAGAGATGTACGAATAATGCTTCCTCTAAGTATGATAAAATGAAAACATGGATTCTATTTCAAAATGATAAAAAGCATAAGAAAATGCATTACTAGCTACAAAATCCACAACTGAGAAAATTGAAGAGAAATTCTGAAGGCTTTGAAGAAATAAATTGAAAAGATAGAGAAGTATCTGGAATTAATAACCAAACTTAAGATGTAAATTAAAAATATTATGATGAGACATTACTTACTGCTCATTTGCTTAAATCAAAATAAAGTTTGGCTGTTTTATATTTATGTATTGCAATTTTTCCTTTAATTCTGCCTAGCAGTGATCAAAAGTTTAGCAAGACATTTATGCAAGATTAAACTTTTTTAGTGCTTTTTTTTTCTTCTAAAGTATGAATATGTTAAAGCAGTGAATATCAGTAATAATTAATTTGAAAATGTTGGTAATTAACAGTAAAATTGTTTGCCTTTTGATCTTGAAATCCACTCTAAATTTGCAAGTTTTGGTTTGAACATAAGAAGGGTCCTTAATGCTCTCCTCTTGATAATTATCTAAAAGTAAGAAGCAAGAAAATGCACATGATATATATATATATATACCATTGACATGACATATATTGCATTTGACATTGCACATAAGATATGTACATTGAAAATATTTTTTTATTTTATTGTTCTTCGTAATTTTGTGGTTCTTGAATTTTCTTAAAAGGGTTCTTGAAAATTTGAGGAAAGAGCTCTATTAAGCCAAAAGTATATAAATTCAGTGTTGTATTTCAAATTTACTCATTAGATACAAAAGGGAATGACACTTTTCCAAGTTACATTGTGATTAACTTAGATGACAGCAAAATAAAAATTCAGTTATTTATAAGTTTATTTAACTTATCATGGATTCTATTTTTATACGAAAATAAGAATTGTCAGAATTCAGGAGTATTAGAATTTTCATTGAATTGAAGGGTTGCTATATTGAAGATTTCCTATTTGTTGATATTTCATAAATTATTTATATTTCAGCTCACTGGTGCGTGCCTCTTTGGATACTTCCTCTTTTCACTGCACTTTAATACTTAGATTTTTATTGTGCACTTAAAGCTTTTTGTTTGCAGCCGCTCAGTACTTTATTTCTGAATAGTTGATGGCACATTTTGTTTTTATAGCAGGCACAAACTTTTGTTTATCCTGTAATGACATTTTTACATTGATTTCTAGTGCAATTTCCTTCCTTAATTCCTTGACTGTGCTGAACATTAACCAGCTTTTCAGTTTTAGAATATATTGAATAATATTAGTATGTTTTTTAATTTTGAGGGTATTTTAGCTTTCCCATTCACAGTATTTGTTGCTTCAGTAAGTGTGAATTTAAAAGGTGAAAAACTCACTAAAAATGTCAATTCTGTGTATATCATGTTGGTTACATTTAGTAATTATTTCAACGAGTTGAAGTAATAGAATCTTCAAAATATATTTCGTATAACTTTGTTTTTGAATATATTGTTTGTTTAAGAAGTAGATTTCAATAATGAAGACTAAATTAAAAAGTGGAGTAATTGTGTATGTATTATAGCAATTGCAGATTAAGAAGTATTTCTATTTTAACTGCCATTTAGTATATTATTTAAATTATAAACAAACATTAATAGCATTTGTAAAATATGGGTAAATTGTGATTATCTGCAGCTGTTAATCTCAAAATGTTGTTGAAAACTTTTAGCATGAAACAATCAATGAAAGTTGGCTTATTTGTTATTCTTTAAAAGAAAAAACAGCAAAAACACCTCCTATAATCGCATGAAATTTATTTAAGTCATAATTGTGCATGTAATTCCCAATTGAAATAACTATTCAAACACATTTTCATGTTGATTTATGGACTTTCTGTATTAATTCTGAAGTTTGCTTATCCACAATTGCTACACTACACAATTACTTGCATAACTGGGAGCATAATATTTATTCATATTATTTACATGAATTTATGTACTCTTTCAATTGATATTGCTCATCAGTATCAAAAATAAAAGGAACACGAGCAGATATATATTTTTTTTTCTATAATATTCTCTACTGCAATTTTACCATGAACTGCTTTGCTTAGAAATAAGATTTCAGGAATCAGAAATGTACATGGCTATACTTACTGAATGATGTTTGCAATATATATATATATAGTTTGATAGATAGATTTAATAATATTTCCAGCAATAGATGAGATATAATATTCCTTTAGATATCAGTGTTGATTTAAATGTTTTCTATAATTTTACAATACCCCTATTATTTGTTGGAAAATATTTTAGTATATATTAAATAATTTAAAACTTTTTATATGATATATATATAAAGTATACTTTATATATGAAAATGTTTTAAAGCTGTTTATAATTTCTCTCTAACTTTTGTTTGTTAATTTCATTTTTAAAATATCAAATTTTTGTATCTTGGTTGTTACACACTCTCACACATAATAGTATTTAAGAATAAAAATTATAAAATATTTAAAATTTAAATTAAATACTAATTTTTTAATTGTAATCATAATGTGTGTTTATTAACTAATTTTGTTGGTAATTGACAAAGATCTGCTCATGCTCTGAAAAGAGATTTATTTTTATTTAATCAAAGATGTGTATATAGCTATACTAATATATGAAGGAAAAAAGTTTTTACATTTATAACTATTGCATCATATACATATTTATTCAACAGTTTTTGCTGTTAACATTTAATAAATATTTTCTTTTCAATAGAGTTGTAAAGGGAATTTTCAGATTTAAATTTTGTAACCCACTGTTGGTCTTTTGTATTATTAATAAATAGCATGTTTATCCTATAAAAAACATATTCCTTTTAATTAAATATTTCTACTTGAATGTATAATAAAAAAATTCCCTTTCACTGCTCTTAATGATTTCATTTAATGTGTGTATATCATTGTTTGAACCCTTGGTGCTCTCTCCATGCAAACTCAGGGAGTTCGAAAATCAGTAAGTTGATTGCAAAAAACTCTCACCTTGATGGCTGGCTACTCTGCATTCGTTTGCTTCTTTTGCTTTTATACCTGCTTTGGAGTTTTGTTTTGTCCTTTCTTCTCCCACATCCTCCATTGCTTTTGTTTTCTTAAACACCTAGGTGCAAATTGTATAGTGCATGTGCACAAAACATTCGAAAGCAGATGGACATACTATTTTTGTTTATAGATTGGCATTTCTCCCCGCCCCTCCTGATATTTATATGCCTTTAATCCAAAACATAAAATCTGAAAGCAAATTATTTTAGTATTATTTCTTGCAAGCATGCATTTTCAATATGAAGCATGCACTTTTGTACATTGATATTGTGTATATGCTTTAAATGTCATTCTTGGTGTGTGTGTGTGTGTTTTTTATCATTATATGTCTGGTATTTATATTTATATTGTACTGTTAATTTGATTGGCATTTATGTATCATTTATTAGTGATTTGAAAATCATAAATTTTTTTTAATTATAATAAAGGATATAAGATCTTTATGAATAATAAGAATCTAAGATGGATCCAAAGGCTTACAGAATTAATCAAATCCCAAGGAATTTGTTATGATTATTGGAATGCTTTTTTAAAATTCATATATTTGTCAGTTCTCACTAGGCATGCTCATCTTTTTTCTTCTTTGTTTGTTTCTATAAATTATATTTTCTCTTATATTTTAATAATTCATGAAATGGATTTGAAATTTCTTATTGAAAATTTATTGTCATGTTGAAATTATGAAATGTTTTGAAATATAGCAGACTTATCGAAATTCTGTCTCCATGGCTATTGTACTTATAAAATGCATTCCAAATCTAACAGTTAATTCTTCAGCTAATCTCTGGCATTTTGATCTCACCTTGGCAATTAAATCTGTTTCATATTTTTTGAAATGATGATTTATAAATATCTTAGAATTTGCAACAATTTTTGAAAAATATTATGAACCCATTTAATGCAGTAGATGAACGACACTTGCAAGAAATCAAAAATGATCTTCTAAATTATTAACATCTTTGATTCGATTATTTTCTACCAATTCAGTTTTATCTCATTAATAAGACTACTTTAAAATGCAATGAGAAAAATAAGTTTGGAAGAAATTAAAATTGAAATTGCCTTTTTTGAAAACTGCCTTTTGTAATTGTTAAATTCTAAATTATTTGTTTTACATATATCTTCTCTTATTGTATTTTTATATATGTTTATCATTTAGTTTATTAGTAAAAATATGTTTTCTAATTTCTATTAAAAATAACAGGTGTCAGTGTTAAGCATTATTCCCCCCCTCCTCTGCACCTTCAGGTTTTATGCACAAATTTACATTTTTCATGAAAATTTTTCATTTGTGTTCCTGGAAGAATTTTTTAAAAATTTAACATAGTATCCTTATTTAGCTTTATAGTAGATCTCAGCCGCGCTTATTCACATTTAACCATATTGCATCTTAATTTTTATACTTAAATTTACTGTTTTATACCTGTGTTTTAATAATATACACTGTCTGTTTGGCAACTTTTACTTTCCCTTAAAATTTTTAAGTCACTGGACATTCTTATAAATTATTTTACTATTATTTTAGTTTTTATTATTATTATTATTTTATTTGAATTAATTATTTAATTGTTTTTTTGGAAATCAGAAATTTTCTAATTAAAGGATTAAGAAGATTATTTCAAAATATCTTTAAAATTACTCATTAGCTCATTTATATAGATTATTATAAAATTTGGATGCTCTTTTAGGTGGCAGATATAAAAGCTGGAAGCGGAGGTGGTTCATTTTAAATGACAAATGCCTGTATTATTTTGAATATACAACAGTAAGTGCAATTTGGTTTCATTAGGTTGTCATTTAATTTTTACAATTGTACATTTTTAATGCATTTGGAATTTAAATTACAATGAAATATTTCTTGGGAATGTGTCAGTGTAAAATAAGAAGCCTTTTTACTTATTTCTGTTTATTAACAAGGCTTGTTAATATCTAAGAGTATAAAAATTACTATAGCAGATTAATAATATTTAAAATAAATTTGAAATTTGGTTCTCTTTTGATCCAAGAATGTCGAAAAAATAATGAGCATCTCTGAAAGCAAAGTTTGAAAATCATTTAATAATTTAGGGTAAGAACTTTTATTCATTAGAAATGATTCTTATTTTCTTTACTATTCTGGTGTTTTATCGTTTTGAAGCAATCATTGTCCTTTCAAATAGTACTTTGTTGCAATAGTTGTCTATTGACTGGCATACCACTGTTGATTTGAAAAAAAAAAAAAAAAAAAAAACGCACTTTTTTTTTTTCTACAGTGATCTGAAAAATTCATATATTTTGCTATAGTTTTAGCAGCACTTTTCCATAATTACATTAGTTACTTACTAATTTAGCCAACTGAAGTTAGCAATTCTCTTTAATTGAAAATTAATTACACTAAAATAAATTTTTTTATTACTATTATTTAGTGCTGTTTTTCAATTTTTGGAACTTCAGTTTATGAAGTGATGATAATTTTCTTATCTTTACAAAATGAAAATTTATTAAAACCTATTAACCTAATAATCCTTTGTAAGTGAGTTTGTTGATAGTGGAAATATTAGTATATACATTTTGTTGCAAATCATTCTTTAGATACCATGAGAAACTTATAAATAAAACCAACTGTCCATAAGTTAAATTACATTTAATCTAAAATTAAAATATTAAAACTTTATTAATAAACTTACTATGCTTCAAATTTCATTGTGATCCTAATGATCTTAAAATTTTGAGATGTTTTTAACTTGAGTGTAATTGAAGTTGGATCAATTGAGTGGCAATTGCAAGCCATCTTACTTGTGACAATTTTATTAGGTTTTTATAAACAATACTTGGTGATCTGTGTCCTAAATTAACTATACAACAATATCCATAAATAATTTGTACCCATACTATAAAATCATGGTTGACATTTTTCTGCCATTTTTTAATTGTTGTTTATTTATTGACTATTAAATGCATAGTTGTTTAATATTTTGCTAATGGGGTTGAAGAATCCTTGAGGGCCAGTTTTTGGCCTTTCCAAATGTTCTATCAAATGCTTTAGAAAAAGTTCACTGCTGAGATTTTTTAACTGCCCTTTGAGAAGGCATTTAATGATTCCACTATATCCTGTATTAAAAGCAGTGTCATTGTAACCAACCACTACAAGTTTATATCCTTTAGTTGAAGGAATTTAGTATCATAGTTTTGATATTCTGTACTAATCGAGAAAATGGTAATCCTACTTAAGATACATTTTTTCAAGTGTTTGAAAAATTAGAATGTATTCTGGACAACTATTTACCATCTTTTCCATCACCAAAGTCATGGGAATGAATATTTTTAGAATTTTTCTACCTTCCCTCAGTGATTGTTCTTGAAAGTTATGTCTAGATTTTGATCTCTTTTCAAACTTTAATTCTGTCAATCATCTGAAAATTTCATTATTTGTTTTTTCAATACTGAAATCATGTATTATTTCTGAAGTAAAAATGGTGGTTGAATTATCTGTATTCCATATATTTTTCTATTCTTGCAAATTGTTAACTGTTGTAAGCTGTAGGCCCTTTTAGGAAGTGGATTATATTGAAGTAATTTTGCCTATAACAGCATTCAGAGCTCATTAAGTTGTTAAAATGCTATTTCCTCAAAAGGTATCAGCAGAATGCTAATTCAGTTTCTAAAATTTAATCTTTCTCCTTTCTGGTTGCAGTTTAATGTTATTCAGTAATTTTCAACAGCCATTGCTTTTTTCTCCATTTTTTCCAAATCTCTGAATGATTATAAATTTTACTTTTATGTCATTTTCTGTGATTTCTCACACTAGGTCAATTTAAATACATACATTTGTATATAGAAATAACAAATGTTTTTAATATGTATAAATTTTAAATAGTTCCTATATCTATTTATGCTTTTTTATTATTATTATTAATTTCTATGTGATGAAGAATTAGAGCTGAAGCGTTTTATTGATTTCCTTCAATTTTGATAGTGGTTTCTTCACTCAATTCAGACACTTTGTTTATAAATATTTTAGACTCTGTTTTTGCAACTTAATGAAATAATAGCAGCTCAATACATCCTTATGTGTAGGCAGAACAAAGCAGCTAATTTTATTTTGGTTGCTTATAATAGATTGATCAATCTAGTTTTGAGTCTAAGCCATAATTCCAGATTTTAAATAAATTTGGATCATTGATAAAGAAAAGTTTAACTTAATAAAAACTGAAGAATCCTTTAAAAGTTTAAACTCATAGGAAATAAGGACATTAATAGAAGGCACAAAGTGTATATTCAGATGTAGATGAAACACTCTCAAACAAATAGCCATGTTTTATACTTCCTGTAAAAATCAGTATTGCTATGGTCTCTTGAGACATTTTGGATTTTTTAAAACATATAAAAACAATTTAGTTTAATGCAACTTCTGTAAAACTGTGATAAAGAGGCATATTGTTTTAAAAAATGAATTAGAATTTTAAAGCCACAGTTGGAAACATGTTTATTGCTGTGCTTTATTGATAACAGATGACATAATGGGGGACTAGACTTGCATAGAATTCTTTCTACAGAGGCAATAAAATCACATTATCATGTGTCCATAAGTTGAAGTTCCAGAATTAAAACTAATAATAATTCAGTGCTAAATAATAATTATAAGGAAATTATCATTATAGCTTATAATTGAAGTTAATTGTTAATTTTAAATTAGTAAGTAACCAGCATTATTACAGAAAACTGCTATTAAAACTACTACAAAATGTATGTTTTTTTCAAGAAGTAAAATTTTGAAGCTATTGCTGAGAATAAAGGTGATGTTCAAAAATTCAGCAGTGATATGCTAGTCAATAGTCAACTTTTGCCACTTTGTATTATTTGATTCAACAATTTTTTATTATTCAATCCACTCAAATGTGCACATTTTATAATCAAACATATTTTTGTAAATTTTATAAAAAATTAAAAATTGTTTAATTTGTTTAATATGATTCTTTTATGAATTGCATTTTAGGATAAAGAACCTCGCGGAATTATTCCCTTGGAAAATGTGCAAGTGCGAGATGTGCAAGATCGCAACAAGCCAAATTGTTTTGAGCTTTTCTCTGTGGGCAGTGACGTCATCAAGGCCTGCAAGACAGATTCTGAGGGAAAAGTGGTAGAAGGGAAGCACACAGTTTACAGGATGTCTGCTGCAACACCGGAGGAAAAAGATGAGTGGATGAAAAGCATTAGGTAAGCTTTGTGGAATGCATAGCTCATTGCTTAAAATTTAAAAAGAAATTGCGGTGTGAAATGAATTTGATTTTTTTTAATATGAAGATATTAAGAAAATAAAAGAAGGTATGAAATGCATAATAACTTGCCAGCAGAAAAAAAAAAAATGTTTTTTGTTGATGCATGTGTTTACATATAGCCAAAATTGACAACTAAATTTCGAAATTACATTAAATGATCCCTGATTTTGAGTTAGAAACAAATAAATATTTTGCATGGGAATTGTTTCCGTGGTAAATTATGAAGCATGTGATCTCATTTTTCATAATTCAGACTTTTTGCTATATATATTTGGTCCCATAGTCACTGCTTCAATCTTTCCTTCAAAAGTTATTTATTCAAACAGATCAGGCTTGAGATGTAAATGAGTGTAAAATACATGACCATCTGAAGCTCAGCTGTAAGAAAGGATTTTGGATGTATTATAGCCTATATGGAATTTTTATTATTATTATTTGAAAGGATGAGAAAATGAAAAAGCAGTACATAAAGTGTACATTGGGATATTAAAAACAAATATTGTAAATCTTGTGCCGTTATTTAAAATTTTCTTGTGCCCAAAGAAATATTCTCATTTGCATCCAAAATAATTCAAAACTCATTTTAAAAACACTAACTCCAGGAATTTTCTTAGAAGGAACCTTTCATTTATATATAACACCTGATCCATATTTTGATTTCAGAAGATGTAATCCTTTTCTAAATTGATCATTCTTAGTAACCATTTGGCTCACTGGGATTAATAGTTGCTATAAATTTCAAATAAATATTCTATGTAATTTTGCATTAAAATTTCCATTAGCAACATATTTTTAATTTTAAAATTTTGATATGCATATAAGTCATTCTATATTAGTAGTCTTACACTATTTTGTTTATTTTACTATATATTTTCCTTATTTTCTTTCTACACATACACAATTGTATTGTGAAAATAACAACAATGTTTTAAAATGAATGCATTTTTTAAAAAAGATTCATTATTATTGTGTTTCTGGATCAGAAAAAAAATAAAATTTCACTATGAAAAAGATTTGAATTTCAATAGTGAAATATGTTCTTATTCAGTGATACATAAAATAATTTCTTGAATTTTAAGATAGTGTAAAAATGAGTCTTGTACTGTAATATTTTTTGGTAGTTATGATGAAGGTGCATCAAATTTTCATGGTATTTTTAATTAATTTTTTTTAAAAATGCACCAAAATATACATGTCTATTTTTTATAGTATGTATGTGCCAAGTTTGATATCTCTAGGTCAAATGGTTGCCTATAGAAAGTCAAAATACATAAACATATAGTCATTCATCTTTATAATTGATAGAGATGCCCTTCTGTACTTGTGACTCCACTTATGCTTATTTGTTCTGTCTCTCCCTCATTCTAAATATAAATCTTTTATTTATTTATTTTTTTTTTTTTTTCATGTTCAGTTTTTAGTTCTTATATTGAATCCTTTAATATGCTTTAAAACTTTCAACCCTAATTTGAAGAATTGCACAAAAAATGTTTAAATAAGAAAAATAATCATTCTTGTAGTACAGATATTAATTTAATGTGATCAAAAAGCTAATATTTTAAATTTAAAAGTAGAAATAATATTTTTAATGTTGTACTCTAAAGTTATAGCAAGAAACCATAAAATCATCCCCCTCCCCATTTCACTCTAGGAAATCATAGAAACTTTTTAATAATACAGTTCATCTTTTTAGATACTATGGAACATGTGTTCCTAATTTTGTTCTGTTAAAAGGTGTGGAATTGTATAATGTTCAAACCAACTGACAAAACATTAAATTATGTGTAGAAAGAGAGCGATAGATAATGATTAGTAATATTCTTATTATATGCAAATGTGCTAAGTACATATTAGAAGAAAAGACTTCTAAACATTATATTTAAAATTAAAGATGTTCAGGTATAGAAGACAAAAACAGATTTAATATGGATAAAAAGAGCTGCTTGAAAGCAACATATTACTAGATGGGATATTATATTGACTCATGCTAAAATAAAATTGGAACAATTAAAAGGCAAAACAAAGCAAGTTGCCATTTCTAATATAAAATATATATTAAGTAGGTGGCATTTGAAAGTATCAGCATATAATGCTAACACGGAAATATTTGTTGATATATGCCCATTTCAGGAAAGAGATTACAAATCAATAATCATTTTGAGTTTACACAACGTTTGCTTGTTGATAGACTTCATAAGCATATAAGCAATATTGTCTTTGGGTAGGCAAAAATGTATGTAGGCAAAAATCAATCTTCTTTTGCTTTTTTATGCATCTGATATTCATAAATTAATAAAACTTCAATTGTGTTTTTTGAAGGAAAAAAATTAAAGTCATTATGATTTAAAAGTTTTGAAAGAAAGCTTCAGTAAATTGATAATGCCTGTTTAATTTTTCTAGTCAAATACCATATTCTACATTTGATAAAGTGAGGGCAGTTAAATTCCACAATAGAAATTTCTAAAAAGGTTATGTGTGTTTCAAGCACGATTGTCAGTAACTTATTTTAAAAACGTTAGAATGCACAATGAACAGATTTGCATTGAATTATGCATTAGTAAGAAATGTTGTTTTGCAGAGAACAAGTAAGTGTGAAAAAATGAAATATGTTTTGTGTTGTGCTTTCACCGGAAAGGATAAAAGGATGAAGATGTTCTTTTCATGTAATTAATAGATTTCTTGGTCAAATCATCTTAGTCAATTTTGAGAATTTTAATGTCAAGAAAATGAAATTGGATGAGTTTTTTTACCCTTTATTTTAAGGCCATGAAAAAAACGGAAGACTTTTAAAAATTGTCATTTAATCTAAAAAAAAGGAAAAGGAAAATTTTGAAACATTATTATTTTTATTTATTTATTTATTGAAAAATATGTTTTACAATATGTAATCTGTGATTACATAAAGCCATTTGGTGGAATCCACTCAATAAACATTGCTAACATCAACCTGTTCAAAAAAATTGGGAAAGAACAGATGGTGTAAAAAAATAATTGCCAATGACATGAAGAAACTTGGATTGTGATTTCTTGATCAATTAGCAGGGAGGGGGGGGGGGCATTTAGGAATAATTCCTCTTAATAAAGGAAATTGCTGAAATTATAATGCTAATGCACTTGTTCAACAAGCCAGAAACATTTTCACTACTAATCAAATTTATTGAGTTGGGAATTTCTATGAATTTGAAGACTTTGGAAAAATCATTGACAAGAAATAAACTTTTATTTGCATATTCAACAAAATTAACATGTTTTTTTTTTTTTTTTTTTTTAATATTGTCATGTGAGAACATGATATTATTTTGGCTTGAGGTTTTTGAAGCGATTTGAAGGCAACAAATTGTTGAAGCCTCAAAATGCATAGGCTACAAATTTGCAATTTATCCCTTTTTTTTATTTTGGAGACAGCTTTCACAATAATAGCTTTTGAATTATCTATTGTTCGCTGTTGTAGTATTTGCCTTGGAAATCACAGTGTTATTGTCTAACTCGTGCAACCTTTTTTTAAAAACAAGCCAACTAAAGTTGTAATTTAATTTCCAAATCATACATTATCTGTATTTTTACAAATTGTCTTAATTAAAGTCATTAACCAGTTTAAAGCAGTTTAAAACAATCATGAGACTATCAGATTATGCATGCGTCAATATTTAGAAAAATCGGTCGAGCTCCAAAACTTTGTTTTCCAGCTAGAAAAATTGGAAAATAAAAAAATTTAAAAAATTATCATTTTATATATATATATATATATATATATATATATATAGACACAGAGAGAGAGAGAGAGAGACAGACCGATGAAGAAGTTTCGTGATTGTTTCAAACTGATTAATGACTTAAATTGATTAAGACAAATAATAACGTTCTCACATGGCAATTTGCAATAGTAGATTTAATTTTTTTAAAATTTTTTTGCTTATTTTCTAAACTGTTTTCTTTCAGGGAATAAGAATGTTAATAAGATAATTGTATAACTTTTTTCCCCCTTAATGCTACTGTAGTGTGAATTAAATAAATTAAGATACACACTGACAGCCATTTAATAAGGTTTTTCAAATGGAACTTACATTAAAAGGCATTTTATATAGCATAGTTTAAATTTCATGGAAAATTTTCATCAATTACTAATGATATTTTGTTTATATAAAATTTGTCACTTACTTAGTTAATGCCCAGCTTACTTTATTTCAATGAACTCATAATTATGTAATCAAAAATACTACTTTAAAAGTTGGTTCTTATATTTTCCTCTAAAGGTGCTTAAAAAGTACTTATAAAATGCTTTTTTTTTTTTAAAGATAAAATTTAATTACTCACCCTGAAAATGTATAGTCTTTATTTCCAACATAGCAAAGCAATTAATTGGAATCATTAAATTTGGCTATCTCATTTTTAAAAAACATTTCAAATTTTTGCTACTCTGTAGTACAAAATAAAATAATTTTAAAAAAATGTGAAAAATATAGAATTAGTAACTATATGTTTATAGCTGTTCTTAAATGGCTTGTCGATTGAATCGCATCCTGTATTTGTTAAAGATTATTACTATTCTGTTAATATTTGCTATTCTTTATAACAGGGCTTCAGAAACTTTTCCACTCATGACTGTCATTCAGGAGAATAAACTTTTTACAACTTCAAAAGGAAAAATAATCTGAAAACCAAGCATTTTTTTTAATGGTAAATAAAATTAAACTTGAAATAGTTATTAAGGATATGCTTTTAATACGTCTGTTGTTTTCGTCTAATTTTATAAGCAAATACTGAAGAATTTGATAAGGCAATGCCAAAATCCCAATATCATTTTCTGCATTATAATTATTAATTATCATTATTATCAAATGATCCCAAATATCATTATGTGCCACCTCATCCAAGTTTCTAGTTTCAGAAGCTCTGCTTTATAGAATATTATATTTAAATTTTGACAGGAAGTTTAGTCTTTATTTTCAAAAATTATACCAATTTTTCAATTTATTTTATCATCAAATGCTGATTATCAAAATGAAAGCTTTAATATTAGTTATATTTATTGAAAAGATATTCAAGTTTTGAATGGTGTTCTCAATGTGTATTCGTTTTGTTAAATGGCCTGCATCAAGTCTGTAATGGAATTCTTCTATAAAAATGTCTATATATACTGCCAGTAACAAATGTTAAACTTTCAAATCAATCATCATTTTTAGGAATGGGAGCACATGTATGCTGTCTTTTACAAACCCATATAAAAAGAAACTTCATCGGTTGTAGTGTGTACCTCTATAACAAAAAAAGTGCTATTTTAGTGTTGTGGAAACCAAATTAATAGTTCTACATCATTGTGAACTTAGTGGCCAATCCATTAGAGTAATTACAAGTTATTGTGATTGTGCTCCCAATAGCCATCATTGTTTTGAAAGCCCCTGTAGCATCTGATATGCTGCATCAGTAAACCAAAGGTCTGGCAAGAATTACATTTCAAACTTGATGACAAAATGAGTGTACATTGGACATCTTGGCTTGCATTTAAAACTTCAATATTTTACTTCTTGAAATGTGTATATCTTTCAAATAAACATAATTTATATTTGTTAGAGAAAAAAAAGTAAGGCTTTCATTTAATTTGTTTGTATTAAAATAAAAGTTTAGAAAGTGTTTAAAGAGACTGATCCACTTTAACTGTGCCTCCTTTATTCTAGGCAAAGCATCAGTCACAATCCATTCTATGATATGCTTGCAGCCAGAAAAAAGAAAGCTCAACATGCCAAGTGAAAGCCAGAAGGAGCTGATTGTTGGAATTTTGAAGAGGAGGACTGCCACACATTGATTTTGCTACCGGCCGAGAATCTGTTGGTTGTGTGTTGGTCTAGACCCTGCCTCTATTCATTATCTCTAGTGCAAAAACAGTCTTTCATTTAAACTTCCCCCTTTTATTCAGTGGGATGAGTTTTATTTTTTTTTCTTGAAGGGCTGCCTCTCTGCCTTCAGTGGATTGAATTAAAGAAACTGCATGCTTTAAAAGCGGGTCTTCCAAATCTTTTGACTTTGGAAGGTTTCAGTTTGGGATCCGTGAGTGTGTACGTCCTGTAATCTATTTACAGAAGAATTCGTAATATGTGCAAATATTATCAGTCAAAAACATCTTGTTTTTATATTGTAAAGAAATGCTTTACTTTTGAGATGTATGTAATTATTTGTCATATAAATCAAATAAGTTGTAAATAATTTAATTTTATTTAAACTGTATATATATATATATTTCTTTTCAAATTGAAAAATAAGGACTGTCGCTGATGTGTCTCACTGTATTTTGTACCAAAAAAATATTGATTAGTGTATTTTAAAGTGAGATCATAAGCCTGTATGCTAAGTGTCTTGGCTCACCATTTACTACTATTATACAATATCAAGTGACTGTGAGTTATCTTTGTAAAAAATTAAAATAAATTGTATTTTTAAATTATATTTATTATTAAAATGTTTCGTCTGTATTATGACAGTTATTCTTTGACTGCTTGTGTGATATTGTATTTGAAACAATTTGAGTCATTATAGTAATATTTAAGTCATAAACTAAAATAATTTGTTAATCGCAATATTTTAAACAAGCCTAATTAGTGAAAATTTATTTGTTACAATAAATTCTGATTTCTTTATGTTGTTTATTTATTTGATCTTTTTTTTTAAAATTTTATCTTCAGATGGTTTGCATTATATTATTAGCAACAATATGTAAGATACCATCTGTGGATGGAATGCATCTGTGTTATGAATTGTGATGCACATTTTTTGTAATTTTATTTTATGCATATTTCATATCTCTTGAAATTATAATATAAAAATTCTATTTATTTCCTATCCACCTTTCTTCCAAAATTGGACTTTTTTTTAACAACAGTTTTTATAACAGACAAAAATGTGAAATCCTTTCTATCTAGGAAAACAGAGACAGGTAAAAATATTCATGATCAGGAAATTAAGTATTAAAATGAGATATAAATGAAGCTTATAAACTGCAAATTTTAAACAGTATTTATAAAAATATCAGTAAATATATGAAGTAAATTTGAGGAAAGTATTTTAAAATTTATTTGAATTGGAAAGGGGGGAAAAAATAACATTCTTGCTTCGAGTCAAACTTGAGATAAATAAATTATCTAATTATTATAACAAATTTTAAAAGGATATAAATGTGAGGGAACAAAATATACATTTGTGATTAGAAAAGTCATCAATGAAAAGTTTTTTTTTTTAAGTTACTGTTTGTTACATTTTATTGAAATTTGTTACATTTTTATTATTTGGTATTGTAGAATTTAATAGAACTCGGAACTTCTAATACAAAATTTATTAATGCAACCTTATACAGAATATTTAAAGAGCAGTATAAGATATTGGTGACCTTCAAGATGAAATTATTTGAATTCCTCTTTTATTAAATACATTCCTCAAGTTTTATCCTCCAACAGCAAAATCTGAATGATTTAGTTGTGCTGTCACTATACTTAACATGTAAAAGTGAATTTCTTTTATTCTTACACTTTTTTTTTTGTTATTTTACAGATCAGAAAGAAAGAAAGAAATGTTTGATTTCTAAATGGTGGAAACTTTTTTTTATAAGTATTTGGTCTTTATTAGTAATTTTGATTATAATTATACATTATAATGGCAATAAAAATTGCTATCTTTGACAAAAATAATTAAAAATTAATTCTGTGGCTTACAAATGTTTTGAATTTCAAAATACAGGGATTTGCCAAAATATGAACGCATCTTCATTAATGTTCTAAATTATAGTTTTGGCATCTATGGTGGAAGATAGTCAAAAATGAGTCATGTAACAGTCTAAAGGATACATATTGACTTCTACGAAAAAGTCACTTGTCCTTGGAAATTGAAACTGATTGTGCAGTTTACCCTTCAAAATGTCTACTAAAGTTTTGATGCTATTCAGATCAATGGTTCACAACTAGTCGTGTTTTTTAAATCTGTCTTGGACAATTATAGTTGTGTGAATGGAAGTATTATCGTATTCATACACAAGTTGTTTATTTGTACCATTGGATGAAGATAGTGGATCAGAATATATACTTAATCCTATAATTTAGCCTGTCCGAAAGTACAATAAGACATTGTGCCACCAAGGCCTTCTGAATTACTGCTGGTGCGCTTTGCACTGGAGCAACGTCTGTCCAGTCAGAGTATTCGGGTCATTGTTATGGATATTTAAAGGCATTGTGGGAATTGCAGTAACTCTACCACTCATGCCAAAAACAACTTTCTCCAGATCACAGATGTTGCGCTTTATGGTCAGATTAAGCTGCCAACCACTGTTGTGTTTTTCCTTATTTAATTTAGATATATTTAACAATAAGGCTGGCCAGTTCCGTTATTGTGGATCGGGCTTTAAAGGCCTCTTTTGAGAGGTCTGAAAGAAATTATTGCGGCCTGATGTATTTCGCATCTGCCTGCTATCACTGCTAGTTATAGACTGGTGTGTGCAAATGCTTGGCCACTATTCTAAAAGGTGAGAACATGTTTCCCTCAATTATTATTGCTTTGTCGTTCGTATTACGTTATCCAATTCTTTTATCATTTAATTGGAAATTGATCCTGTTGTCAGATGAATTTCTTGATTAATGTGCATGACTTTGAAAGAGATTTCATCTCTATTGGCTTATTTGTAAATATAAATGAATTGTATTCTCCATTGAGAACAAATAAATCTTTAACTTGTCAATATATATCTATCTGATGCTTTTAAAAATACACATAAATTAGTATTAAAAAAGATACAATTTAAAAATCTTTCTTCTTTTGAGTCTTTAGTATATAATGAATTAATTATTAAAATTAGAATGGAATGAATTTATTATTATTATGGAATAATGATTCAAATAAATCTTTTAACTTTAAATGAGCAATTCTTATGTGTACACGCTTGTTTATTTATTTAATTTGTGTTTCTGGGAAACGACTAACGATTTGGATCAATTTTTTTTATTTAGATAAGATATTGTTTCTTAAGTTTATGAGTGTTTTTCTTGGAAAAACTCGATTTTGCACACACACAAAATATTTTTTTATATATAACTATTAGAATAAATATACTCAACTTATGCTTCAAAGTATGAACATTGCAATATATTGGTCAAAACTACAAGAATGACGCGTGTGTCGCGCGTTTTGCTTTGTTCTATTTTATTCTGTATTTATATTTAATATTTTTGCTCTTTAAGTTTATCTATATAAGTGTCTTTCCTGGAAAAAAAAAAAACGTTACTTTACACACACAATATATATATAATATAGGCATGATTTTTTTTTTTTTTGGTACAAGCAGAAGTAACGACCACAACACGAAATGAGGAAAAGCTGAAAGAAAGGGAGAGTTTTTCCAGTGCTTATATACAATGAGATTCTGATAGGGATTTCTCACACATGTCAACCACAGGCTAGGGAATCACAGGAATCTTTTAAAAGAATGTGCTAAGCTTGCCATTTTTTATATCTTCACTCGGAGCGTGTGAAAGCGCAACTTCTAGCATTTTTACAAAGCTTGAATTAATTAAATAGAAAAAGTGGAATGGAATCAGGAAATAAGAGAATATTTTACAATGAAGTAAATATGCGCTGAATTAAGATAAAACTTTGGAAAATAATTAGAATTGAATTTATAGTTTAAAATATTACTAATATTTATATATATGGCAATATCCTATAGCGCATTTCGGACTAAGATTAAATTGAGTATAAGTCTAAAAATATAAGTAATGATAGATATACTGTAATATAGCAGATTGTTTCGAATAACTTATTAAACGCAGTGCAGTAAGGATTAAATGAAAAGTTCAAATGTGTGTAAGATTGAAAAATATTTATATGTAATCATATCTAAATATTTTCTCAGGGAAAAAAAAAACTGCCGTGCGAAACTCCATCTTCTAGGTATTTAATAAATTAATTGGCATCATTTATTTACAATATTATCAATCAATACAAAATTTGAATGAAAAATCCATTTTAACAAAAATATATTGCCCTAAGCAAATATTAAAATTGCATTCTTTCCTTTATTCTTTTTTTTTTCAGCTTTCTAATAAATTTAATTCAGAAAATTCGTAAAAATTTTAATTATAGTTAATTTTCTTCAACTCAAAGCTATATCACAAGCGAAAGAATTGAAATACTTTTGCAGAGCAGAGGCGGCTGCAGCAATTTTCCGACGTTGGGTGGACAAGTAACATTTCCCAAATTTAGCTTCCAGATATCGCATAATAATCAATTTTACATTTTAAAAATAATTAGCGTATGTAATTAATATATAAGCTAATTATAATAAGCAGTAATTATTTGGAGTATTTATCAAATAATTATTCTAAATATGTTTGCAAGCAATTTTGATATCCAGACAGTAAGAATTTTCTGACGGAAAGAGGAGTAATAAAAGGAAATGTGGAATTTAAAGCATGATTATAGTAATAAATATAATATACCGCTCTGATATTGTAAATAATTTTGCATATTATTATTAAAATCTCATACCAAAATAAAGTAAATGCTGAAAGAACAGAAAATAACTATTGACTTATTATTTAACTCGCACGTTTATACATACTCCTTACAGTATATATCACTTTCATCCAATAATTTTAATGTAACTGCATCCTAGTGTTAGGATATAATACACCAAATATTTTGATAATCTTATCTTTTTTTTATGTGTGTGAATTCCTAATATCATTAGGCTTTTTAGCATTTTCTCTAACAGAATAGTTCGCTAATAGTTTTTTAACCAGGTGCAGATTACTGACTCCTTTCGCATGTAGAAATACAGGCCACAAATAAATATTCCGCATTAAATTAAATTTCGTATATATATATATATATATATATATATATATATATATATATATATATTCTACTTATTATTATGTTCAAGACATTCAAATAAAACGAATGCTCTTTATTTTAATATAAGCATCTTCTAGGAATTTATATTTACAAAGGTTTTTTTAGTATGTTTATAAAAAAATTATGTTTTTATAAATTAATAATTAGTACCACAAAATGAAAATAAAATAATAAGAAAGGTTTTGCTCGCCTCATTCAAAACAGGTTTGATTTATCTATACAAATTGTAGTATTTTTATTTCAATGCCTTGTAACTGTTTCGATTGAAAACATTGGTTTTATTCTAACCCGTATCTTGAAGAACGTTGTCTTAAAGCCTTGGTAGCAGTTTGAGAATTTTAACAATCGAAGCTGAGGGGATAGGACGATCCAGGTATAGGATCATCCAGGTATTGACACTCGCGATGCTTCTCTCCTTTTTCTTCAGAACTCTCGTCCACTCGCCTTGGTGAAGCTTGTAGTCAAAATTATTTGCTTCATTTCTTAAGTTTTAAATTATATTATTTGTAAATAAAATTATATTTCTAACATTTCGCAATGATTGAAGGCAAACACAACTACACGCAATCCTAATTACGACATTTCCAAATCTTTAGGAACGAATATTTTTTGGACGTATTTATCGGACAATTTTCTAGGTCCAATTTCTTCCAACAGTTTTTTTTTTTTTTTTAATCTGCTTGACAAAAATATCAGGTGGTGTAGGAGTTTTGCTATTTTGGAAGAATTCTGCAGGTAAATGAATATTTTGTCCATAAACCATTTGAGCAATGGTGTATGCAGAATCCTCTTGCATAGCTGTGCTTAGGTCAAGAAGAACAGTTGAAAAGTTTTTTTTTTTTTTTTTTTATCCAGGCTAGATTGTTGTGTGCCATCAGTGCGGTCTTAAGACATCTATGGAGGCGCTCGACCTTCCATTAGCTTGGGGATCGTAAACAGTTGTATGTTGCAACTTTATTCCACATATTTTTGATAGGTCGTTGAACAACTTTGACTTAATATGCGCACCACGATCTATGATTAGGTGACATGACATACCAAATCTTGAAAGCTAATTAGAATAAAATGCTTTGGCAATTGTGTCTGCTCAAATGTTGTTAAGTGAAATCAGATCCATCCAATCCAGTCCTCATTGCAAGTAAGACATTAAATATTCCCATTTGACGGTGGTAGGGGTCCAATGAGATCAATATGCACGACACTAAATTGTTCTGAAAGAAGTTGAAAATCACCGAAACTTGATTTGGGTGAAGATTAATTTTACTTTTTTGGT
The DNA here is from genome assembly GCA_026543865.1 of Argiope aurantia. Taxonomy (NCBI): domain Eukaryota; kingdom Metazoa; phylum Arthropoda; class Arachnida; order Araneae; family Araneidae; genus Argiope; species Argiope aurantia. The sequence continues at coordinate 733,846 of JAPMOR010063813.1, forward strand.
AAATCATGCAAGATCGATTTCAAAGCTGTACATCATTACGGATACTTTGAAAAATAAATTTAAACGGTAAGAACTTTACAGATGATTTAATGCTAGGATGATCTGCATTATGCATTTGATGAAATATTTTCCTCCTATAACTTGCATGAATATATGGTCTGATATTATTCGTCGAAGTTTCACACCACAAAGACTTCCCAGAAGGTAGCGGATATTGCTTGAAGTTCGGGAAAATTGCTGATTCCTTCAAATTCTGTAATTTGTTATCCATAGTTTGTTCGTCTGCTATTTGTCGTAGTCAATTAAAGAAATTTCTTCAATTTTAGATAAAGTATCTGCAACGATGTTATCAGGACCTTCAATATGCTGTAAATCAGTTACAAATTGAGAAATATACTGTAAATGTCTAAGTTGACAAGGCGATGGCTTTTCTGGTTTTAGTTTAAACGCAAAGGTTATGGGTTTATGGTCCGTGAATATTTTAAATATTCTACCCTCTAGTAAAAATTTTAAGTATTTGATGGAAAAGCAAATTCGTATTAATTCCTTATCATAAGTACTGTAATGCTTTTGTGCTTCGTTAATTTTTTGGAATAAAATGCAATAGGTTTTCATTCATTATCTTCAAATTGCTGAAGTACTGCTTCAATTGCGAAATCTATAGCATCTCCATATAGTGACCCAGTTAGTTTATGATTGGGAAATGATAAGAGTGCTGTATTGACTAAATCATTTTTGTATAATCTTTATTCCAGCTCTTACAATCATACGCACTTTATATTTTCAAAAACACTAAATAAAAAAGGAAAACGATATTAAATGTTATTTTAAATTTGTGCATTTCAAGACACAACATTGCTCACTTTATTTATCAATAAACAAATACAATATGATTTCTTTTCTGCTTATGGATTAATGAAGAAATAAAGTAAGTATCTATCATTTATTTCCTTCGAAATTTTGGTCTAAAATTCGATATGTCTTTTTACGATTTAACAGAACACATGAGAAATTTTATGAATCTAAGTTGCTCAGCATTTGAATTATTCCATTCATATATTTGCTTAAAAGACATCTACAGATGAACACTTCTCACCAGGATTTAGCCCAAATTTTGTCATATCTACAATTCTGGTAACAAAATTATTTGCTAAATTTCATCCATCCAGCTCTTTGAATTTCTTACTAATGTGGTTCATATGCAAAAAAACAGACCCATAAATGGATTTCGTCGCAAGCTTGATTGCAGCCCGAAAATTTGGTGTAAAGGATTTTATTTATTAACCTCTGAATGTTAATAGTACTACAATCTTCAAATTTTATTTTAGAGGGAAACATTTGACCGGAAGTTATAGTGGTATCCGGAATAAGTAAATTAGCATCAAACGGAAGAGGGGAATAAATCCATTGATGTGACAGTCTTGCGTAGTTGGACAGTTGAGGCAGAAAAGCATGTGGTTTTATTGAAAGATGTGTCATATGTGTTTGAATCAATTTTAATCAGAAAGCTCTGCAGGGAGGAATACTACAATTTAACTAATGCACCTGAATAATCGATCTAGAATAAAATATACTTTTTAATTTTAGATTGCTGTTATCCACTTACTATTTATCACTGAATTAGACTGAGGATTTTGAAAATTGCGCGCGTATTACTTTCAGATTTGAGGATTAATGCTTATTTATTACATTTAGCTAATCAAAATATACTTTTTTATTTCAAGTAAGTTAATAGAATTACTAATTCTCTACAAAATTTCTGTGATATGTTTTTTTCTGTTTAATTTTATGTGACGTTTAGTGTTTTAAATGGTAATATATACTTTAAAATGGGGCAATATTTAATAAAGTCTGTTTCAGATTCGGACTTTTTAGAAACATGTATGTACACAATCATGAAAAGATTTATTTTGTTACCTTCCTAGTATAAGATGTATTTTTTATTGCAGTTGATATACAGTAGAAAATTAGGAAGAGTCAAAAATGCAAATAATTCTTTAAATGCAGAAACAAGGAACTTTTCATTCCTTTTGAATAGTAAGCTTTATATTAAAAAGTTTCTTATCAATAATAACACGGAATCAAATATAGAACATTTTATTTCAAAACTTTTAATGGTGATAAAGAATAAAGATATGGATAAAAAAATGAATGTAACAAGCTATTGGACAATAACTTTAGTGTCTGAAAAATTTTTAGACATTTTACTTTTGTTGTAACAAGTGTTATAAAAAAACAGTTCATGCAGATAAACCAATAAGTATTAATAATGTTTGTTATAAAAAGAAAACATGAGCAACTAACTTGATGTTCAGAATGGATTTCCATTTACTCATATATTGCAGTTTCACTTAAAAGTAAATTTTCTAATGGGTAATAAAAACATTGTGAAGATAAACCTACTGTCTTAATTGTTGGTGAAATATTAAGTGATTCACTTTCGATTGCCCACTGTTACATGATGTATATGTATTATCACATATACAATCCTATTCTAATAAAGAATATATTCCAAATGGGCCTCTGTTCCAACTCATTGATTTTGTAGTGTCTAAAGCTGTGGGCATAACTATATGATTTGCAGCAAATTATATATGTGTGATAAAAATGTATTTAAGACTTAGATTCCACAATGTAATCTTTTGCCATTTAAAATACAAATAATTTTGATGAACTACTCTTTAGATATTAATAAATCTCTTTGTTGCAGGTCATTGTTTCACATGTTAAATCTAATGGATCTGAAAATTTAATCTATTTTATTTTTACAAATAGTATTTTTTGTAATTTAAAGTTAAGTAATCTAGTTATTCAATTAAATTTTATTTGTAGAATCATGACATCATTGTCATGATTCTATAATAAATTTTGTGTTTCATAGGAATTGTTTTACAAGATTTAGTTATTAGGTTAATAATTTAATGATAGAAATAACAAAGTAATTAACAAGCACTTATCTCATTTTGGTTTTGTATTTGAATTTTAATGTCTAATATTGGACCTACTGTCAACTGCCTGTTTTTGAGGTAGTTGGCTTAATGGCATTAGGAATTTTTATTTTCTCACACCCAAAATTTCTTTTTAAAACATAGAATCATTATGCTTGTCAAATTTTCTGTTGGGATTACTGCATCATTCATCAAATAAATATATTGATATTATGACTGTATGAAAAAATAAAAACAGAAACCCTCCCCCTTAATGTTATATTTTAAAAAATAGACTGATTCAAAAATTGATTGCAATTGTTGATTTTAGCTGCAAACTATCTGAATTTGCATTCTTTAATTCTATTTAATTAAATTCTATATCCAGTTATCTTTATAATAGATATAGCATTTTGAAATCAAATTTCAGTTGTAAAATATTTTAATAATTCTTGACTATTTATTGTATGATAATTATTATGGGTTTCCAAATTCATGCACTTGTTTTGATAAAAGTAATTATCCATACTTTGCTTTTTCTTATTTATTAGTATTTTAATATTTTTTTAAAGTATAAAAGCCTTTCCAGCATGCATAGCATCATAAAAAGTGCTTAAATTTGAAAACCATTTTTAAGTATCTTAAAAGTATGTCTTTAAAAAGGGCTTAATTTTCTGGTGAAGAACGAAAAAAGCTTTTTGTTTTATCTTTCCCCCCCACAAATTGAATATGATAATTCAAAATCATGGTCATAAAGGCTTGTTTACTGGATGTATCAAAAATAAAAACTAACAAAAAGGAAAGAATTTGAAGAAGGAAACCAGGGGTTCCAGCAAATATTAAAATAATGCTTAGTGATTTTTTTTCTTTTTTTGCTCCCTTTTTCTTCAACAATGTTCATTGCCATTTATTAAAATTCTAGAATAGTTATCCATAAAGGGCAGTAGGAAATATGTACTGTGTCGTACTTTTTGCGATTTGAAAAATGTTCGAACTACAGTTTTTAATGTTTTAGACATTGAATTTTTTAAGGTTATGCCTGGTAAATAACTATTTAAACTTTAATGTGTTGTTAAAGAAGAATATGCAAATTTGTCCGATTAACGTAAATTAAGAAAACTGAAAGATGAATTTGGTGCACTGAAAAGATACATTGAACATCAGAGAAGCTGCTCTAAAAATACTTATATATTTGATCATTATTTTCATTAATATGTTCCTTTGGAGCAGTCACTTGAGCAACATGTTGCAGGTATTCAACTGCACTATATTGAATTGTAATTAATTGAATTCCGGTGTGTAATTACGGTAATCAATCATGTAACATCTAGTATGATAAAATTGAAACCATAAATTTTCAATGATCCTGATATCTTTCATGGTGTTTTTTGAATGTCTCCATCCACATGAAAATTTTTATTTATTGGACCAATCTCGCCAAATTTTCATTTTGACTAATGAAAAAAAGAAAAAAAAAAATTGCAGGATCTGATATTTAAAATTTTTTAAAGAGATTTAAAAAAACGTCCTTTGAGACTATTATTTTCCACTGCTTAGGTTCTATACTTTTATAATAATTTTTTTTCTTTTTATAATTCTTATAGAATTTTTTTTTCAATGACGCCTTTCTTAACATATAAACATTTGTCCTCAGCAATGCACAGTTATTTTTGAGGCATCAGAGGTCCACTAATTTTGCAAACTTTTAATTTGGCTTTTAATTAAAAAAAATTAAAAATAGAATTTTAATGTATTTGCATCATAACATCAAAACATATTATTGCAAAAAATTATTTTAATGCCATTTTAAAGGTTACAAATATAGCTTTCATAGTTTGGAGATAGTATAGTAATTGAAAGAGAAATTCGAACTCGAGATTTTGACGAATCTCCACATTTTGACCTCCCCGAGTTTAAAAAAACACATTTTTGGAAAATATATGCTTTCTCATCTGTCTGTGACAAAGATAACTCAAAAAACGTTTTGAACTAAACGACTGAAACTTGGTAAATAGCCTTTACACCAAATTTGCAGATTTCTATCAAATTTTGAGTAAAATTTGTTCAGAAGAAGTCTGGTTGTTCCAATATTAGTTAGCAAACAAAGAGAGCTAAATATATTAAATTCGGTACACAGATTTTATATCTATAGTGTAGACACATATCAAATTTTGAGCCAAATCCAACCATGGGTTGAACGTCTGCCTGTCTGTAGTTTCAGAATCAGGTAAACATGATACTTCAAAAACATAATGATTTAAATATATCAAATGTAATATGCGATTTTGTGGCTATAATTATAGTTCTGTGTTAAATTTTAGTTCCAATTGGTTGGAAAAAGATGCATGTAAAACACAAATTGATTTGTGGATACTATTAACAGTAAACCAGTGGTTAATTGCCTATCACAGATTCAGTAGGTATCAATGATAGATTCAATAAAAATAGCAAATTCAGTCCATAGGTTAATATTTCATAATTATTGTGCACCAATGCCATGCATGGTATGCACACGATAGAACAAAAATATAATGATTTAAATATACTATGTGATTCTTTGGATATAAGTATAGTTCTATGTTAAATTCTGGTTCCGAACGGCATGAAAAAATGTGATTAAAACACAAATTAGATTTTCGGATGCTATTAATGAATTCCAGGGATTAATTGCCAAATAACTTGACAAAGATGGCAGGATAGATTCAGTAAAAATGCTAAATTCATACCAAAAGTTAATATTTCGTAACTATTGTATGGCAGTGCCATTAAGATGCTCTAATGTTCAAGTTTATTAAAGAGTATGCAAGAAAGTTTTAGGGAGCCCATTTATAATTGTTGTTATAAGGAAATTCAAAATAATATCTTTGCTTCCTCGATTTATTAAATTACTTTATTCTGCAGATGTTAAAGAGAGAGAAAAACACTTCCTTTGCTTTTATTTAAATTTGGGAAAGTTTTAAAAAAGTTCATTGAATAAAATTCCTTATTTTACGAGTTTTTTTTTTTTTTTTTACTTTTGAAGCAATGAGATATATTGTCTCGCACTACCTTAAAAATAAATACTTTTTATAAATTTGCTCAACTTACACTTTTACGTTGTTGTATATGAAATATGGAGAAAGATTCGAGATTTTGACAAATCTCCATGTTTCAAACGTACTTGGGTTCGAAAAACACATTTTCAAAGATGTCTCTCTCTTTTTAAGAAAGATAACACAAAAACATTTTCAATTAGATGGATGAAATTTGGTATATATTTATAGTATAGACATGTGTCAAGTTTTGTGCCCAATCATTAAAGGGCTCATCGTTTGTCAGTCTATATTTTCAGAAATATGTAAACGCAATAACTCAAAAATGCTTTACCTTAAATATCAAATTTGGTATGTAATTTTGTGACTAAAAGTATAGTTTTGAGTTACATTTTTATTTTTCTCAAAACTACACTTTTAGTCACAAGATGTAATCAATTAAGAAGAATGCATTGAAAACCAAATTTTCTTTTTGGGAACTTTCAACCACATGTCAGGGATTAATTGCCAAAACACTTGCCAAGGATTACATGACAGAATCAGCAAAATTGTTTTATTCATGCCTAAAGCTGATATTTTGCAACTTGTGTATGAAAATGGCATGCAAAGCATTTTCTGGTATTATGCGAGAAAGTTTTAGGGAGACATTCCCGATTTTAATTTTGCTTTTAACTGCAGTGCAGCTGTTTTTTACTTTATGAATTTGTTTTTATTATTTATGAAAACTACGGCTTATTTAAGCATTTTTATTTCACCATAAAACATATATAACATTTCTTCTGTAATTTTCTTTTAAGTAAAAATTTTTGCTTATTGGTTAAAATGCAGGTTTTCATTACATTTTAGGAACATTAAAGATTTAAAAAAGGCTTTTATTAAACTTTAGAAGTAAGAGGTGATTAGACAATTTTTGTTTAGTCTGATTATTTATGAATGCTTCTATCATTTTCTATTAAAAAATATCTAAAAAACTAATTTAGAAATGACATTTTTCTATCATCAATTTCATGACAGTTTTGCCAGTTGTACGTTGATGTCTACAGGGATGTTTTGGTTCTTAGTTTTATAAGATAAAAAATTACAATAGAATAAAATAAAATTACTAAATAGAATGAGTTAGTGCAGGAAAAAATTTACTCTTTCCATCCCAGTCATGTTGAATCTTATTTGTTGTTGCCTATGTAAAAATCAAATACAAAATTTCCAATCATGGTATACTTCTACATCAATACTGGCATTTTCACATTTGTTTTATCTGTCTAAATGAATTAGTAACGTATTACATTTAATAAATGTTGAAAATGATCTCGGATTTTTATTATTAATCTTATAATTTTTTTTTCCTTATTGGTAGTTTTTTTTTCATTTTATTGATCATTTTTATGCTTTTGTGAAAACTAAAAAAGCATAATTTTACAATTAAAGGCTTGCAGATACAGAAATAGATATTAAAATGCAAAGAATAAGTGTTTCACATTAATTAAATTTTTTTTGTTACAGTGAAAACTATGTATCATTATAAAATAGAAAAAAAAAAAAATCTTATGCATAGAAAATATGCTGTTTATGTTTGAGTATTTATACTAAGGTGCTTAAAAGTGCTTAATTTTTTGCAGCAGTTTTAAGCTAGGCACCCTATTTTCAAAATTCTTTGAAAACTATTATAATAAGTATATAATTCAAGTATATAAGTGCTTAATTTTTTTAATAATTTTATTGGAATGTATGATGATTAAAATTGGGAAATATACAATTTTACTGAACTCTGATTTGTTTGTAAATTTGTCATTGCACTGTCAGTTTTTTATCTTTTTTTATGCCTTACAATTTTTTAGATTTTAAATTTCATAGAGAATAATTTAATGATCGCAAAATAACTTTTAAGACTAATACTTTGCAACTGTCAAGCAAATTTAAAAATTCATTTTGTTCATGTTATCAGATGTCTTAATGTATTAATTTTGACATTCATTTGTATATTTAAGAAAACTTATTTCTTTTAATTAGCCATGGAGGAATCTGAGGAATTTGAAATTATCAAAATGGAAATTAGAGGTCTCCTCATATCAAATAAAGAAGGCTGCTGTCTGTCTGAATTCAAGAAACAATACCGAAGTATGCTGGGGCGAGCATTACCTTTTGTACAATTTGGATACAAAAATGAAATTGAATTTTTGAGTGCCATGCCTGATGCTGTACAAATTAGTTCCACTGGGAGGGACTATTACTTATTTGGAATTGCAGATGAGAAGTCAAAGCATATACAGAAAATGGTTTCCAAGCAGAAGTCAACCAAGAAAAAGCCCTTGGGCCGCCTTAACCCAATGCTGCGATATGTTCCACCTCCTAAGAGATATGAATTGGTTTTATCAACTTCTAGAAGATCAAAGGAATTGCCTCCCTCATCTGCTCCTAAAAGATCAAATGAATTGAAACCTTCATCTGCTCCTAAGTGGTCAAATGAATTGCTGCCATCATCATCTTCTAGGAGATCCTATGAATTACCTCCAAGGTTTCAAACAAAGATGAAAAAACAGTTACCACAATTAGTGATGAATGAAATTGTAGATCTTGTTTGTAAATATCCTACAGGTTTGAGCTTGCGGGACGTCTTAATTAAATATCGTCAAATTTACAATAAAGAACTATCTTTTAAAGATTATGGATTTTTTACATTACAAGATTGTTTAGAAGAAATTCCATCACTCATCTTAAAGCCAAAAAATAATGATACCCTTGTCCTTTGCATACCTGAAATAGAAAGGCCATTCTCTGAGTCTTCAAAAATGAATAATTGTAGAGGTCAGTTAAAGAAATTTTTGTTCAATTTTTATTTATTGGTACATTTCTTTGTGGCTAGATTTGCTATTGCTCATTTATTTTGATCAAGTAACAGTTATCAATTTCATAAATAAACATTTTTAAAAACATATTCAACTTTCCTTAGTCTGAAAATTCCTTATCTATGTATCTTTATATACAAATTTACTTATTATACTAACTCATCCTGTTTATTACATTTATTTTTACTTCAATTCTTATAAGAATTTAAAGAATACCTGTAAGCATGCCCATGATATTTGTATCTTTAAATTTAATTACTTTCTTAACTTATTACTGACTTTGATATAAAAAGTTCTGGAATTTAATGCTCAAGTCAGATATGTCATTGTAATGGAAGTTAATAAAAAAATGGTGAATAAATACTTTAAAGCTAAACATTAAAAAAAATAATAGGGTTTCTGATATGATTACATTTAGAAAGTTAAAATAATTTTACATGTAGTTTTTTGAAAAATTCTTTGTGATTGCTATAAAAATTGAAAAAAAAAAGTTATGAAATGTCTAAAGTTGATATAAATACACTGTTTAATTAAATAGATTCCTTATAGAAATGCTACTTGGTTCTTATAATGGTTCTTATTACCTGTCTCCAGAAAGATTTCTACTAATCTTCATTGATCTTCTTGTAGCCCAAACTCCCATCACCGAAAGATATATATATATAATATGAAACATATTGTTTTTCCTTTTAAAGAGGCAGAAGATTCTTTAATTGAAATTATTTTTTCTTTCATTATTATTAAGGAATAAGTTTAAATTTTCAATAGAGATTAAAATGTCTTTGTTAAATCTTTGACTTGTAAACGATATACTCTGATCAAAAAGGGAGAAACAAAGAAAAATACAAAGTAGAAATGCATTCAGGTATTTGTTTATTTTTGTAGCCCCAAGGTTTACTTGGTGATTTACAGATTATGCTAATTATAAAGTTGGTGATTGTTTGTATTTTTTTTTTTTTACTGGTTTATTATGAGGACTTAAAAATGAGCAGGTTCCCATATTCAGGGCTTATATTATTTCAAAAAAGAATTTTCCCGGTTTTTAATTGAATTAACATTTATTTTATGTCTGTGTGGATTGAAAAGTATGAGATAGAAAAATGCAAACAACTCAGAAGCGAAGTTGAAGTTTGAATTCATATATTTAGAAAATAATTAATTTTAAAAAGGCCGTTAAATGGTAATTATTGCATTTATTTATTCATATAGGTGTATGTGTATTTTTGTATAATGCTTTGTTTGTATTATCTTGTAAAGCAATGTCTAGAGCAATTTTGATTGCATTGAACCAGCATGGAATATATTACCAAGAAGGTGATATAATTCTTAAAAGATAGCTGGTGGATGTGTAATTTTTGTTTCCTTATAATTGAGGATAAAATGATAAATGGTGTTAGGTAAATTATTGTCACATCATTATGAACAATTTTTGTACTGAAAGTTTTTTCATAACTGAAATGGCTTAGAGGATGGAGCTAAGAAGTGATTTTAAAAGCAAACTTCTGCACTTTTAACATGACATTGCTTTTAAATTGAATACTATCTATAAAATGTGTGTTACACCATCATGCTGGTTAAAAAAATCATTCATTCACAGTACAGGAAAAACTCTTGGACCTATATCTTCTAAATTTATATGGCCTATTGCCCATCACCTTCCATTTTTGAGAGATATTATGAAATAAAATTTTAAGAAAATTCCCAGTCTCAAGAACTATTACATTCTCCATTTTGCTTTGAAAGCACATAACTAACCAATCTAATTGCTCTATATGTATGTACAAGTGTAATTAAATATAATTTTTTGTAATTTTGTACATCAAAATTGGGAAGACATAACTGAATGAATTCTATTAATATGGTAATTGAATTGCTGGTTGCCAAAGGTGTTCTACAATTATTAATTCTTTTAATGCTTAACCCTTTTTTTTTTAAAGATAATGTATCTGCAACTTACGAAGTTCCTAAGATTTCTGCAGCTGTTTCTCCTGCTGTCCAGAGTTTTGAAGGTAATTAAGATTAGTCTCTAATTCTTTTTTTTTTTCATAAATGTTTACTTTATTGAATTTTAAAAAAATTTCTAACTATATGAAGATGATTTTTTTTAACCTTTGTTTTCTCATGTTTATTGTTTTCTTTATTTTCATAAATACTTGATTTTTATAACCTCCTGAACTATATTATGTATTTTTTTTAAAACTTGTATTGCCTGCATGTATGTCAGCTGTTATGTGAGAAATTTGCTTATGTCTGAAAAAAAGGATTTACAAGCATGTATATTAAAAAATAAGTGGTACTGTATAACTTTAATGTGATGTTTGAATAAGCCTTTAATATTGGCAAACACCAATTAAGATTTAATAGGATTTTTTTTAAAAGTCTGTTTTATGAAATTGTTCTTACATTTATTTCCTTCCATTTTGATCAGAATTTAACTTTGAACATTTGTTATAAAATATCTTAACATAATTAACTGATAGAGGAACTTAACATTCAACTTAATGGGTTCATATTGAACAGAATTGAATGGTATATCAAGCTTCATTTCAGAAGTAGAAGCAACTATAAGAACAAGAGTTTTTCTTCTTTTTCACACATTATTTGATGCACTGGGGAAAAGATACAATGTTCATGAAGTCTTGGATAAATATTTTACTGACATTATATTTAAAGAAATATCATGTTTCTTGAATTGAGCTGAATGAATATAAAATTGAAGTATTTCTAAAATTCTAAGAATGCACATAAAAATATTTTTGAAATTTTATTTATCTCTTTATTAGTCTTAAATTTATCCTTGTGTATTCATGTATTTTTTTCACTGCTGTTGTTGAATTACAGATTCATCAAACCATCTTCATCCTGAAAATCTATCTAGTATTCCTTCACCTCTTGAAAATATTTCTAATTCTAATGAGTATGGTATGTATTCATTAAATTATTATTTTCTAATTTATAATTTCCTTGTAATTTCTTTATCACAAATATTAAAATTTAACTCGCATATATTGATTTTTAAGCTCGCATGTATCGAAATTTACAGCTCCACGTTTTTACATGAAAACTGTATACATGTTTTAATAGTTTTGAAAAATAAAATCTATGTAGATTTTAATTTTTTAAATTAAAATTAGTTTAAAATGGCTTAGAACTAGATAAAGAATACAAAAATCATAACAGCATATATGTTATGGTCAGTGTGATAACATATTAATAACTACAAGTAATTATTGTTAGTAACTGATCAGTGTGATGAATTAATTAATCTCTTATGTGATAATTATTATAACTTAATCACTCTGTAATTATTAATCACATATCATATAGATAACAATATATTCATTATTTATATGCATTCATTTTTTTAAAAAATAAATACAAGTTAATATTATTTTCTTTTGAAGAAAATCATTCTTCTGATTTCAAAATGAAAGTCAGCAGCTTGGATGACTTCAACTTTAATATGAGAAAAAGCCCTGAAGTTTCAATTATTTCTGAAAGTATTAGGAGTAATCTTATAAGAGTATGTAGCCATATATTTTTTTTCTTCTAATTTATTTATTTTGTATGTGTCATTGTTTATTTAATATTATTCGTGTTTTGGTATTCATCATTTTTAGTTTTCTTCACAAAATTGCCAAGTTTAAATATTGGCATAAATGTTATTTTCTCTTAGTACATCAACTGCAATGTTTACAAATGTACTAAATATGATTAGATTATTATCAATTCATCAAACCAATAATAAACGATTTCTATGCCACATACATTAGCATTATATATATATATATATATATATATATATATATATATATATATATATATAAGTAACCAATATAAAGTAAGAAATATTTTGAAAACGAAAATGAAACGAAATAGTTTCGGAATCATAACTAAAAATTATTTCTTATTCAAACTAAAACCAAAAAAAGGAACAGGAAAAACATCATTGTATTTAGATAATGCAAATGCAGCTACTTCTAAAACACAGATGAACTGAGGCAAAAGTAATAAAAATCAAGTTAATAGGAAAATCAAATTAAACCAAATAAAAAAAAAAAAGAATCCGGCTGAAGACTTTTTCAAGGGTCACCCCTTAGGCAGGGATTCAAAAAAAGGGATTTTTTCTGTGAAGGAATGCAGACTAAACAGTCTAATAATGATTCCTCGTGACCTGAAAATCCCCTGAAATTTGGACCAAGAGATATAGCATTTTAACAGAAAGGTTAAAGGTTAGAGATTCTTCTAATTTATTTTAACAATAAATTAGAAGAATACATCCACTAATAAGCAAAAATACAATAACAAAAATAACAATAACAACAAAAATACATTATAATAACACTCAAACCAGTAATGAAACAAAAAGGAAAGGACATACTAGCAGCAGGCAAAGAAATTTTAAGTTATTGATTGTGATTCCCGCTTTTTAACACCTCCAAGCTAACGCATTTAAGGTAAAAAATAACTGTAGGGTCCCAGCGCCATTTATTGAGTGATCTAAATATGCAAGGAAAGTTCCATTTTTATTTTAGGTAAAGGATTAATCCCAAATCATACCTTGTTTAATCAAAAAGGTTGATATTACAGTAGTTTCTGGGAAATTCATTATTAATTAAATTTTTAATGAGGTTATTTGATGCTTCAATATAAGATTCTTTATTATTACAAACCTTTTTGATTCTGTTAAATTGTGAAAAAATTAGATTTTTGAAAATTTTAGAGTTTAGATTGGAATGATAATTACAAAGTTTTGTTATTTTAAAGTTGAATACATCCCTTTTATCGTAGATACCAACTATTGTTTTATCATTAGCAATTTCGATTTTTAAATCCAGAAAGGTATCCTCAAGTTGATTTTTATTTGTTTCTGTTAGAATTAAATCCTTTGAATAGCAATTAGTAACAGTATTGTCTAAGTTTATCAAAAGTAGGTCATCAATATACCTCCACCCGTTTATTAAATTATATTTAATTATTTTTTTTCTCATAGTAATGTAGGAAAATAATAGCTTGAAAAAGCTGTTCTTGTTCACTGTTCTTAAGCACTTGAGAAAGCTGTTCCCATTGGAATGCCCTTTACTTGTTTATATATATATATATATAAACAAGTATAGATTATGAACTTTTCAACTTGAGATAATTATGAAAATGAGCATTATTATTTTTCAAAACTAGTTTAAAGTTAAGAACCGTTGCTTGTTGAATAACTAGTTTAAGCATTGGATAGAATAAGTAATTTTTCATGGTTCTTTACTAATCTTCTTTTTGTATAGTGAAATAGAAACTTGCCAAAACTTAATGTTACGAAGATGTACATTTTTAATATTGAATAACAACTTATTATTTTTCTAATTATTGCCTAGTCCTTTTAATGAAAATATTTTTTACAGGTTGTAGAAAATTGTCCCCATGGTATCTGGGCCAGAGAATTTCCAGCTTTATACAAAGTATGTTATTTCATGTTGTTCATAATTATTTATTTACTGCAAGTAATTATAAATTAATTATTGAAATATTCATTAATAAATAAGTTTGCAGTTTTTTCCCCCCTTTTATTTTGTATTTATCTTAATTTTTAGTATCTTGATAATGTTTTATAAATATCTATATTTTTTCACAATTTTTTGTGACTTAAATTGAAATCACTTATCAGAACTTCTCACTCATTTTTCAAAATAATCTGTTATTTTTGCAGGAAATAACAAAAACTGAATTTGACCTTCATGTCCTGGGATTCTATGATTTAGCCACTTTTATTGATTCTGTACCTGATATTTTAACTCGAAGATCTCTTCCAAGCAGTAAAAAGGATTACCTAATTTATCCAGCTTGGACAATAAATGAAATGGGTAAATATTTTCCTTCTTTTTTTTTTTTTTTAACATAATAAAACTGTTATGACTAAATGGTGAAATCTTGGTTTAAAAATCAAAAAATTCTGTCAATGATCTAACTTGTAGGTTAGCCTAGTTTGTGTTAAATTTGTCATTAAAAGGGAATTATCCTCATTTTGATGTAGCATGGTGATTTGGATTGTGGGGTACAGACTTGGGAAAGTGAGTGAAGTTTATTATCTTTGTGTCTTCTTAGTGCTTTGCCGAAATAACTTGTGTTATTCCAAAATTATGCATTAATCTGATTAATCTAATAGGAAAAAGTATAGAAAAGGATTTCAAAAATAGGGAAATTTTTTTAAAAAGTTAGTTGTATAGTTATATGCTAATTTTAATTTCAGATTTTTTCCTTTTTATCACGTAAACTGCACTGCTAACAAAAAGTGTACCTTTTAATGAGAAATCATTTCCAATTTAAGTACAGTTGATTGGTAAGCATTATAGGCTAAAAGGTGTGATTTCCCTTTTTCTATTCATTATTTTCTCTCTGTCTGATCCCCAGTCCTCCATTTATGAAGAGAAAGTATTATAATCATAAAAAAAATTGCATTCAAGATTTTGATGAATTTCCACATTTGAGATCTACTTGAGTCAGATAAACACAGTTTTAGAAAATCCCTGTCTGTCTGTGTCAAAGATAACTAAAAAAGGCTTTCAATTAGATCAATAACAGATCTTTATATCAAATTTAGGTCAATTTATAGGTAATTGTTGGTTTTAGTGGTGAATAAAACGCACTAAGACAAAATTTCGCCACTTTGGCGATTTTAATCTTAAAACTATATAGCATGTGATTTGCGCATTCAAAATTCTTGATAATAAATAATAATGTACTTTAGTATATTTTTATAATTTGGCAAGATTTTTTCTTGTCGCTTCTTGGCTGCTGTTAAAATAGTATTATACTGATTTCTATCAAACTTTGAACAAAATCCATTCAGAGGAATTCTGCCTAGCAATGTGGATATGTATTAACACAATAATTAAAAACAAAGAGAGCTAGATAGATAAAATTCAATACATAGATTTAACATTTATTACGTAGACACCTATTAAATTTGAGATAGGAAAGGGCCATCTGTCAATCTGTACTTTCAGAAACATGTAAACATGGTAATTCGTAAATGTAATGATATGTGATTATGATATGTGATTTCACAACTTTAAGTGTAGTTCTGTGTTGAATTTTTGTTTCAATCAGTTGTGAGAAACATGTCTAAACAACAAATTGGTTTTTCAAATATTATTAACTGCATGCCAGGGAGTGATTGTCTAAACACTCCAAGGATCACATGATAGATTCAGTAAAAATTCTAAATTCATGCCATAAGTTTAACTATTGTGCATTAATGCCATGCAAGATATTCTCTGGAATGACATCTTTATTAGAGAATGTATGAGGAAACTTTTGGGTGGCAACTCCCACTGGTTTAAAAAAAAAATTAAGAAAATTAATGTATTTGACTAAACATTACTTATTCATGCTTGCATTGTATTTATTTTTAGTAGTTTAGTCTTGATTACCATATTTTTAATATAGGAAGACAAACCACAAGAAATCATCTTCTCTTAAATACTTTAATATAAAGATACTTCAAAATTAACATAAATTATTTAAATGTGTATCTGCATAATGTATAAATCTTATACCACTGTCAAAAAATGTATTATTTTGATATAGGATTTTCCAACAATGCAGCCATGATTACTCTTTCGTAATATAAATAAATGCAATCTTCATTTTGACTATTTACTGTTATTATTTAAACATGAATCTCAGTCATGTTGTTAATTATTATAAAAAAAATTTAAAGAAAAATTTAATGGGCAGTAAATCTATAGAACATCTTGAAAGATGTTGAAGAAGAAGTAATGTATTCTTTCAAGACATTCAGCTGACTTATGTACTTTTATGTGAATTGCCAGAGTAGTCCACACAAGAAGTTGTTGGAAGACAACTATCTTGGAATAATGACAAAAATTCGTGAGTTTTGTGGGGCTTATTTGTTAAAAAATTATTGGTAAGGTGCATTTGTTGGCATTGTTGTGCAGTCAAGAATTGATGAAAGAGTCTTTTCACCTCTGATTCCCTTAACTACTGATTAAATATTTGCAAATATCATGCTGCATTAGCCTTTGCATCTTTGGGTGCAGAAATAAGTATCTCAAATTTCATTCTGTGTTGAGGAAGGTGAAGATGTGATAAGCAAATTAATTTAGGATTTTTGTTAATTCATAAAAATTTGCTTATTCGTATATTTGCTTTTTTATGCTTGTGCTAAGAAGTTGCACAATAAATTGTTTACCATTTACTATTAAATCCAAATAATCTGTTTTCAGGATTCTCTTAAAAAATAATTTTAACATTTTTATCTCTTATATTTTGCACTTTCATAATTTTCATTGTTATTTTATTTGTTTTTTTAAATGTTTCTTGATAAAACCAGTAAATTTGATTCAGTTTTGATTTTAACCTTACAGTAAACTTAATCTAGTTCTGATTTGAACCTTTCAATAAACTAAATTAGGTTATAATTTAAAATAAGGCAATATAAGCAAATGAATTAAGCTCAACCATAATTTTTTTTTTCACTTTTGCATGTGGACACACTATTTTTATTTTATCAGCCCAGTGAGTAAAGTTTATTTAGTATACCGTGGAAGACTCTGGGGGTTTAGCAAATGTCAACAAGTAGCAAAAACTGTACTAAAAATTATTTTTCTTAATATTGCTGTCA
This sequence comes from Argiope aurantia, assembly GCA_026543865.1. Taxonomy (NCBI): domain Eukaryota; kingdom Metazoa; phylum Arthropoda; class Arachnida; order Araneae; family Araneidae; genus Argiope; species Argiope aurantia. The sequence goes on from JAPMOR010063813.1 coordinate 751,283, forward strand.
AAATCTCATTGTCAGCTTCTTTTGGAGGATTTTTTGATTTAGCATATAACAATTAATTATTTCATCTAGATTTTTATCAGGAATTGTTTCTAGAAATTCTCCGTTTCTTTGTATTGTAGTTTGACAAAGATATATTTTATACTTTCTTTAAAGTGGTTATGGGGGGATCTTGAAATTAGTTTTAGTGGTGTTAAGAATGTTTGATTAAATCTGTTAATAATAGAAATAAAACCTTTTTAATTTAGAATTATATTAATTTTGCATTTGAAAGTCATTATCTTACTTTTATGTATATTGAGTATATTTCATTACTTACAGAACAATTATTATAAGATTAAAAACTTTTTTTTTAGTTGGGAAAAAAAGCTAAAATTAACAAAACCATTTATATCCTATCGAAAAATTGACTTTGTGAAAGGAAAATTTTAGCTAAGGTATATTGGGGTTAACTTTGCTTTTAGAAAGATTGATGTTCATTGAATTTGATACATTAATTTAATATATCTTTATAAACATTTTTTACATAGAAAAAAACTTAATAAAGTAGTAAAATTGTGCGTATGTTTTTATATTTCTCTCAGCTTTTTCTTTGAGAATATAATAGCAGTTATTTTATTATTGGAGTAGCAATTATTCAAGACTAGTTGCCTTTGGTAAACAGTTAGTTTGTTGGAATTGATTGTTGCTAAAATTTTTAGTTAAATATTTTATGTTGCTTGCTCTTGATAATTTCCTTTTCAAAATATTTTTAAATTTCAAATTTGATAGATATACAGCACACACTATTTTAAAAGCCTTACACCATTCTGCTCTTGTTCAGTGAATATTCTTAACTTTCTGTCATTGCACCTAAGATATGAAATTTGATTTTAAAATCATTTATATGCTTTAAACTTTAATCAAAAGGAAAACTTTCTGGATGAAATTAAACATTTTTATTTAAAATACAAGAAGAGAAAATATAAACATATAACTTTAATGTTTTATGTGTACCACAGAATAATTTTCATAATTTATGTAATACATCAGAGGATTGTTCAAATTTTTCTAATTGAACAAACATTTTAGTACTATAAAATGAGAAAGCTACTTTTAAGCAATAAGAAGGATAATATATTTTTATACATTCAATTATGTTATAGAATAATAGCACTTAAAAATCGAATCAGTTTTTTAAAATATTGTCATTGCTTACTTGTGCAGTTAAATCCTCAATGTAAGAAGTAATTATAATACAAAAAGTATATTAAAAACATTCTTTTAAAACAATTTAAGAAACATTTTAATAGTAACATATTCATAATGGAAAGATAAGAAATAACTTCATATTTACATCATCAACATTGATAAAGAAGGCAAGCTGAAATATTAGTAGAAGCAATAAAAACGATTTGGGTTTCACTTCAACAATGAAATATATTGTAAAATACATTAATTTTTTTTTTCATGATTAAAAAATTGGAAGAAAAAATATATGTCAAAAGTATCATTGAAAAGATATTTTTGAATTTTAAGATGATGTAAAGATCATTTTTGTTTTCTGTGAAATGCTTGGAAATTATTGTGTAAAAAGGCAAAAATTTGCCTAATGTTTTATTAATTAAAATTTTAAAAAAATCACCCATAGGTGTGCAGTTACATAAAAAATATATATATATATATATGCTAAATTTGGTAGCTCTAAATTAAATAATCTGGCCTGTAGAGTACCAAAACACACACAACTTCTTTGTTAGTAGGGATTAATATAATATTTAATTAATAAATTTTATTTGTGAAATGTTTAATGTGAAATTAAAACTACTGAAAATTTGCTTACCTTTAATAGAATAAAACTAGGATGAATTTCAAGTACTAAAATTAATCTTGTAAATAGTGGAAGTGAAACAGAGAATAAAATCTGTAATCTCATTGGGAAGCCTTATAATTGCAATATTATATAAAAATATCAAATTACTATGTGTAAATTATGAATGACCTTAAAAAATTGTTCCTTTGTAAATGAGAAGGATGTAGAGATAAATGTGTATTTGTACTTAAAGCACATCATCCTCATTCAGAAAACAGCTTTTTGAAAATTGATAGATTAAAAATTGTTTGATTTATGTGTCAAAGAAAAATTCCGGGATCTTGGTGCAGATATTCCCCACCCCAAAATTCAGTGTATTTTCATTATAATGATTGATAATTGTGAATGATTCACTTATAAAGAGGGAGAGTGAAAGAAAAATTGTGTTGTTATGCATCATTTTGATGTATGAATTTCATGTTTACAAGTTCCATTGAATTAATTAAATGATGGTTTTGATTTTCATTAAAAATTTATGAGTTGGTTTTATTTCTTTCTTTTGATTTAAAATTAAGTTATTTTTTTCATTGCTCAGATCGTGAAGATCCCAAATCTGCTGCATTTGCCATTGAAATTATAATTGGTAATACTAGAAAAATTCTACAAGCTAATCAAGAAGGCATAACACTCAAAGATTTCCTGTATGTTTATAGTGTAAGTATTAATCCATTGGATTCTTAATATGATAGTAATTTTTAAATATCTTTTACATTTTTCTTCATTTTTTTGATGGTAATAACATAAAATATTCATGATTAATTTTATATAAATTGCGCAATAATATGGAAGACTTGTCGACTGGAAAAACCAGGAATGATTTGGGAGATTGAGGATCATTCCTGGAATTTAAATTTAGGATGTGATATATTTTATTTTGATAATTCTTATTGGATTCGACAATTCAATGGCAATTTTTCATCTGTCAAAAGTGATATTATTGGCAGCCAATGAAAATCGATCATTTACTGATTGTTAGAAATGAGGCCATCTACATTTCTGCATATGCACCATGGGGCAGGATCTTTCCATTTACATGTCTAAGAAACTGAAATTTTTTCTATGTAGGATGGTATTTGAGAAATTTTTTCAGTTCCAAAATTAATTTGTCATACTTAGATTATGATATATATATATATATATATATATATATATGAAATACAAAAATAATTATAAATTATGCAAATGCAATAATAAATAATAAAAGTAAACTTTCAATATTTTAAATATATACATTTTTCAATAAAAATTATACATTATTAAGAAACAGAAGACACCTACACTTAGAAAATGTGTGGTTCTGCATTTGCTAGAAAATGATAATCACTAACGATTGCATGAATAAAAGATTGAAGTCATAGCTGCCAAACATGAAACAATACCATTTGTGATTGTCTAATGCAGAAACTGTCCTTTTTTTTTACTCTTTCTTTTTTTTTTTTTTTTTTTTTTTATAGATCATTTCAGGTACGATTTGCAGGACAGTTGTTCTTTTTTTTTCATTAGATTTCTGAATTGCAGCTTATGAGCATGTGCAAGACATCTGTAACTGTTTAAAAAAAACAAAATACATTCTCTGGCGGAAATAGAAATATTCAATCTGTGGAAGCAGCATGGTGGGGTTTAATCTTAACATACTTGAGTTTATTGAATGGTTTGTTTATTATTTGAGAAACTGTGAGCTTATTCAAAACAGATTAGAGAATTTATTTAAAACAATAAACTGCTCAAAATCCATATTTAATACGAAATGGACAGATAAAAGAATCCTGATTTTGCTGGGTTCAAGAAGTTTTATTGGTACATCTCACTTTGTAAGAAGGTAATAGGCGTAAGTAATATGGGAAATTTATTAATCATGCCAAAAGAGGAAAATATACAAGAATTTATGCCAGTTCAAAAGAGTCATCATTGATGTTAGTATTTGCAAGGAATAAAGAAGAAGATGGCACGTCAAATCCAAAAACGTTAAATTTAATGTCTGAAAATAAGAAGATTTCGAACTCTTTTAAATTCAAGAACAATCATTTAAAGCAGAACTTTTATGGATATTAAAACTTGTTGCACCAAATTTATCCTTTATGCATTCAATGATATATCAGAAATATTTTAACATATGTTCTCTAATTGTAATATAGCTATTAAAAAATGTACATTAGTCTGTACAAAAATGTTGTACTTTATTTGTTACGGATTAGCTTCATGAAATTGATGGCTGAAAAATCTGCAGAAGTTGCATAAATTGTTGCCCAAATACATTTATTAAATACAAAAGGAATAATTTTTTTGAAAAGTATCTTGTTTGTAACAATTTTTTGTTGAGTAATCATTTAAAATCATTTAAATGATTTGTATAATGATAACAAAAATGTTTTGTGTTTTATTTCATCCAAGTTCTTAATTTTGTGTGATTTACAATTAAAGAATATGAAAGATAATATATCCTACCCTTAATATATAAATTTTATCTTATTAAATTCTAGGTAATAAATAAAAAGAAAATGTTTTTTAATGTAAATATAATCTTTCTTTTAATACACTATTATTTTGAATAATGTTAAATTGTAGTTTTCTTCCCTTGTTTTTTCCACTCCTTAAAATCATATTGCATTATAACTAGCATGAATGCTATTTGCGCATTTCCTTGTATCTTTAATATACATTCATCAAAAACACAGGAAATTGTTTTTCCAGTTTTGAGTGGCAACCTTGAATAAACGTGCTTATCAAATATATTAATAGGAATTGGATTTGATAATTCATTCTCCTTCCATAATTTCCACATTAATATTATTAACTTTATAAATATGTTAAAAAGAATTATTTTATTATCTATTATAAAAATAAGATTCAAGATAAAATTCAGATTGAATGCTGGGAAAAGAGGATGTTCATCTCCATAAACTATATATATTCTTAAATGATAAATAATTTATTTTTCAGTTGAACTGCAGTGAACCTTTGTACTTTGTTAACCTTGGATTTGATAGCTTGGAAAATCTATTGGTTGCTATAGCTGATCGTGTACCTCTTAAGTTTGAAGTGAAAGGAGGTATGGTTTAAATAATTTTTTATGCAGATCATGATATAATTTGCATTCCTGAATCTTCCCTATTTTTATTTATTTATCATAAATGGTTTTTTCACTCTTTACTTACCTTAAATAATTTCTTTGATGGATATGGAAAGAATGCGACTCAGATAAAGAATTTCTTTTCCTACGAAGCCAGTTGAATGAAAAATTAAAACAAAATTAAATAAAGTTTAAAATATGCAGAATATTGCATACAATTTAAATAATTTTGCTGTTAGATAGGCAGGGCTGTTGGTGATAAGAATAATATTGAATTTATAGTGTTATTTTTTCATTTGTAAATCTTGTTGGCTTTAATTCCAGTATGCCATTGTTATCACATCTATGTTTCAGTGAGGAAAAGTTTTAAATGAATTTATAGAAGTACTGGAATCTTGAATTCTTATTCTGTTTCAACAGTTTCTTAGAAAACCATTTAATATATATATGATAATTATGTGTATCTATATGTATGTGTATATACATCATCTTTTTTGAAATCCCAAATGCATTATTTTCCCCTTCTAGGAGTAAAAAGTGTACATTTAGTCTCGTCTGAAGAGAAATCTACATTACAACTGCCTGGAAAATTAGAAGTTAGTATTCATTTCATTGGTTGGCATAAAAATTGATTCAATAACAACTATTATGAATTTCTTGAGAAGAAAATCTTACTTTCTTGAATTTATATCTTCTATTATCTTTAAAATATTCTGCTATATCTCAACAGTTGCAAAAGAAAAATAGTTTGTCAAGGAATCATTAATTTATATTTATTATGTTATTGTTGAAAAATAAATATATTGTAAGGTGTATATTTGTCGTATATTCCAGTGTCAACCAGAAATGAGCACTGCTGATTCTGAATAGATTAGCTGTAGTTGCCTCTAATGGAGCTTTATAAAATGCTTATTTGCTATAATTTCAATAAAATAAACTGTCTTTTTCTATTACGATTTAATTAAGTAAAAATATTCCTCCTTTTTTTAATGTTTTGAGAGAAGAGAGAGAGACAGAGAGATTGCTTTAATCCAAGAAACATTAATCCATTAACATTAATTAGTAAAGACATTAGGGTTTTAACCTGTTTTAGAAAGCTTTGATTTTTCATGCAATATTTTTTCAAATAATCTTCCCCCCCCCCATTGAGCTATAATAAGTATTTGGAAAAATTTTAATATAGTGATTTCCATATTATCTTAATTTTTGAGACGTTTTATTATTATTTATTAGGAAATTACTGAAAATCATGTACTCAGATTATTTTTATAATATTATAAAATATTTAACCCATATTTTAAAATAGAATGTCTTTTTAAAATTGAATTTTTTTTTTGATAAACTGCAGAATATTATGAGAAGCAGATTAAAGCCAGTAATCTTTGCACTTATTAATGAACTCTTCTTTATCAAATCTATATTGTATTAATGTTCTACAATTTAGTTGTGCATGTTGTATATATAATAAAGTTAATTAAAAATACATAAAATAATTAATAAAAATTAACTTTGGCAATTACATTTACTACTGTGGCTAATATCATTTTCTCTGGTTTTTAAGTTGAGACAATTTTTAATACTTGTCATATTTTGGATTTAAATAAAAATTTATTTTTTATCAGTGTTCAGTTTCCCATGGCCCTTTAAAGGTTCTTGAATTTTATTTTGCTATATTTAATTGCATATAGTTTAGTGTTTCATGAACATTCAGCCAATCCTTGAAACAAGCCATATGAATTTACACTTTCTGTTGTAAAACAAAACAAACCAAAAAAAATTAAGGGGGGGGGGAGGGAAGCCAATAAAGAAAATGAGACATGTGACTTCAATTTTAATGGGCCAGTCCACTGCCAAACACATTTTATGAGACTTTTGTATTCTTTGGAAAAGTCGGATTTGACAAAGATTTTATCTAAGTTGATGAATAGTCCATCAATAAATTGTAAATTCTTTCCATTCTTAGGAAATGCAAGCATCTATAAAACGCTATTTTAATAGAATTCAACAATTTTTTTAAGGATACGGCTTGCAATTCAATAGATTTCAAAGTGTTTGAAATAACCAAAAATTGAATTGACAAGTTTTCATCTAAGGCAATAATGTTATATATTATTGAAAGTAATTAAGTTTCTGATGACACAATCCCATGATCAGACATAGTTGAAAGGGAATTTTTCTTAATATTTAAGTTGAAAAATTTTATAAATATATATATATATATTGTTAAGCATTTGGTTTCACCTGAATTGGAAAAATAAATAATAAGTAATGTTTGTTTAAATGTAAATAAAATTTTCTGAATTAGTATCTGTTTCTTACATTCCCCTCCTCTCTACATTTTGGCAAGTTCTTTTTCAAAGCAAGGTTAATAGATTCTTATGGAATGAATTTATTTTTAATGAGTTTTGCTTCGACTAAAATGTGAATGTGTCTGTGAAGTCAGCACCCATTAATAGTTTCTGTGCTATTAGTATCTAGCAATAGTTATGTAATTGCTAGCTGTAAAATCATTTGCATTGTGATCTCAAAACCCATTTTGGGCTGCAAATATTAGCTTATTAACCAAAGATGAGCATAACAATTCTTCTTAGTGTTCTTTCTTTATGTATTTAGAAGTAGTAGGCAAGTAAGTAAATACACATTTAAAAAATGAGCAGTGAAAATATTTTATTTATATTTATTATTTGCATTTCTATTTCTAAAATATAAAATTTTATGGTCCTTGAATTTTCTAAAAAAAAAAAAGAAGAAGAAAAGATCCTTGAAAAGTTTTTAATTCCCATCCCCTCCTACAAAGTGAGAGTCCTAGTGTTATCCCACTCTTATTTCTAACATACATATTTTTTGTGCTTTCAAATCAAAATGATTTGAAATGCAGGAAAATACTTATTACTTTTAATGCATATATAATTAAAAAAATAACATGTTAATAATATATTTTTTTTAAAAAAAATATTTAATGTTTTCTGTTATATTTAAAGTATACCAAAATCTCAAAATTTTTCATTTAGAGCAAATATCTACATGTTTGAACAAAACTGCTAACATTTCACCTCATGAATTTTTATGTTGATTTAGGATTGCTTATTTTTATTGGATTTGATGCTACTCATATATCACTCATTACAAACTAGTAGGTTGTATTAAGTTCTCTTTTGCAGATTTTGTATTTATGATTTAATTCAGGATATTGCTTTCAGACTCTCCCTATCAATGCTGTCTCTCCATTCAAGCAATTTATTCAACAGACACTTCCTGCTGAAATGGATTTGAATCAATTCTTCCCTGTATTTGTCTCTTCAGTTAACAATGTAGATCATATTTATATTCAGCTTTTAGGTGAAGATACCAGTGATGTACTTATCAAGAAATATGAAGATTTGGAGTTAGTATTTCTTTCTTGAGTTGTGTTTTTAATTGTATGCTAATGATATCCACAATAAGTTTTGAAGGAAATGCTTTTACATAGATATTCTCACCTCCAAGATTTCTTTTAATTAAGAAATAAAACTTTCTAATCAGTTATTTATTCCACATTAAAAGTTACTGCTGGATTAATCTTGCCAAGAGAAAAATTGTTTTGAAAGGATATCAGGTCTTAATGATATCAATGAGATAGGACATTTTTTTTAATTTCAATGTTTTGGTTTCTTTTCAATAGAAAAGATCCTGGGCTAGTAAAAAATATTTTATCTTGGCTATAAACTACATTACAGACTTGCTAAGGCACCAGAAGAATACAGAGAATTTAAAAATCAAATAAAAAACTGGGAAAATGCAGGAAAATTTGAAAATTTCCATAAAAATCAGAAAAATACAGGGAATTTCAAGTTTCTTAGTTCCTTTTATTTTTTTTCCCCACCTAAAAAATAAATCTCTGATCAGTGCAAGAATAAAAGATTGTAGCTGTAGCACAAAAAATGGAACAACTGTGTGAGCACAGAAATTTGCCTCTTTTTTTTTCTGCAAAGATCAGTCTAATTGCGATTTCAGAGACAGTTATTCTCTTTCTACAAGATTTTTGAATTGTAACTAATGAGAATGCACGAAACTGCCATAACTGCATGAGAATATAGAATAAATTTCTCTGGCGGGAATAGCAACATTCAATCTGCGGAAACATCACTGTGGTGTTTAGTCATTTACATGTAAATTTATTGAATGTTTTGTATATTATTTAAGAAATTGTGTGCTTATTCTTAGTAGATAAAATAATTTTTTTAAATCAATGAGCTACTCAAAATCTGTATTTAATGCAGATTGAACGGATAAAAATATGAATCCTGACTTTCATGTGTACTGCTGCCTTTGTAAGAAGATAACAAGCTTAAGTAATATGGGAAAATAAGCAAATATTAGTCATGCCAAAAAAGAAAAAATACAAAATAGCATGCCAGTTCCAAGAAGTCAACATTTAGTTTAGTATCTAAAAGGAATACAGAGGATATATGCTAAGTCTGAAAACAACAAATTTCATGTCCAAAAATAAGTCAATTTCCAACTTTTTAGTTCAAGAACAATCATTTATAGCTGATTTTTTACGGGTATAAAACTTACTGTGTCACACTTGTCTTTTAATGTATTCATTGATATATCGAAAATATTTTCAGATATGTTTACTGATAGTGATATATCGAAAATATTTTCAGATATGTTTACTGATAGTGATATATCGAAAATATTTTCATATATGTTCACTGATAGTGAAATAGCTAAAAAAAGTATACTTTAGGTCATATAAAAATGTACAGTATTTATTAAGAATTAGCACCTCCCCCCCCCCCCAACTATCTCTTAAAAAGCATCAAGCAAGAAAAAATTATTTATATGCTTTGATAAGGTTTTGAATTGCATTTGACAAAAATGCCAAATAGGTCTTGTAAGATATTTGTGTGAATCAACCAATAGCCTCCACAAAATATTGGAATTCAATAATTTTAAAGTATACCACTGCTTAAAAATTGTTTGAGAATTCTAAAAGAAGTTATATCAAGTTTGAATATACAATTCCTTTTACAAGTTAGATGAACTTAATGTTAATTAAAAAATTTTGAAACATGTTGAATAAGAATGTCTGCGTGAAAATGACTGTAAAATTTTAAATTTTGGTACTTATAAACTACATTGAGCATTTCAGCATGAATATAAATCTACTGAAGGGAAAGAAGATATTATTTTAAGAGCAATATATAGAATAGTCCAGTTAGATATGCTGATTTGCTGATTCTCTTGAATTTTCATTGAAGGTTTGTTCTAAAAATATAAGTGTTTGCAAAAGTATTCTAAAGATTTTCATAACATAAAGGAGATAGATTTCAGTGGGGGGGGGATGGGGTCTTTGACTGAATCTGCCTCAAATGTTAATATTATAAATGCATGTCAGGATAAATTGAATCTAAAATTAGCTTATATCATATTGCTAGTATTCTTCAGACATTTCTTTAAAAAATTCAGATATCTGAACCAATGGCACCTTTCTTTTATGAAAATCTTTTCAATTTGGTAAATAGTGAATGAAAACAATTGTCAAAAGAAGCCGAATTGTAAAAGGAAAAACATTTGATACTTATTTTTGATAGGACTTGATGATCCTAAAAAATCTACGGCTGAGAAAAAATACCAATATTGGAATAGTGACAAATTACGTGATTATTAGTTGAACTACTGAAACTGAGAGAGAGAGAGAAAAAGAGGTTTTCTAGCAGAGTGTTTTATACTTGGGAAGAATTCTATAAAAAATATTTAAGTGCATGTGCAAAAATTTTATTGTTTTAAAAACTGCATCTTGTTTAAATCCTTATTTATTGAAGAATCTTGCTTTTTCTACTCATTAAAATTGTGTGGTATTGTGCTGTTTGCACAATTATTCTTTTATTGCATATACACGCAGGGAATTTTTCCTTCAGATTTTAGCGGCAACCCTGATGGTATAAAAATTTTCTTTTAGCAGTTAAAAATTAATACAGAAAGTAGGTATGCATTCAAGAAGAAGGAAATTGAAGATACTGTAACTCACTATTTTTAATGATATTATTTTTATTTTCCATTCAAAAATATTAAAATAAGAAAGGTAATTTTTTTTGTGCTAAGATTTTTTTATCTAATCCATACCAACACAATACAGCAAACCAAATGGAAAGATAGAAAACAGAAAAAGAGAGTGAGGAATATTCTGAGCTCATACTGTTTTTGAGAGGAATTTGCAACACGAGAAATAAATACAGCTTTTCTGCAAGTAGTAATTTTACAGAGACTTGAATTTTGAAAACTTGTTTTAAAAAAATAGTGTTAATTTCAAAATTTTTATTTTTTCTGTAAAAGCCCAAATATGCTTTATTATATGGTTAGATACAATACACATACGTTTTTTGTTGTTATTGTTGAATTGTATTAGTTAAAAGGTCCAACAGTGTCAACAGAGATGCCTTTTAAAAATTTATTTGTGAAAGGCACTTGTTGTATTGAACCAATTTTTTTCTATCTTTTTTATTAAGCTTACATACAGTGCAATGTTTAACTAATTCAGAAATATCATAAAGCCATTTTGTGAAGGGGTAATTGGACGAAACATTTTTTCGAACACCAGAATGACCAAATTGATAATGAGTTTGATTCAATAATTTTTTTAGTGGAGAAGGGGGAAAACTGTTTGATGATAATTTTTCCTTTTAATTACAATGACATCTTTGACTTCATGCTGATCACATAAATTATCCTTCTTTTGTTGAATTTTGATTTATTAATATCAAATAAATGTATTGAATGTTGAAGACAAGAAACTGGGTGTCTGGATTGCATATCTGCTTCATTATTACTAGTCTTTTTGGCATTTAATTTCTTAGTAAACATACTTAACTTTCGGCACCAGTGAAATAATCTCTTAAGTTTATAGCATTTTTATGCCAAATCAGAACCACATGTTTAGTATGAATGATAAATTTTGGAGCATGAAGGGATAGTAGTAAAATCTATCTAAAACATCAATTATGGTAAAATATTTTAATTCTGTAGTTGTGCAATTGACTAAACATGTTACTTTAATGTTTTCTTATTCTCTTAATTCTAGATTTCTTAATGTTCTGGAATGATAGGCTATTAGGTGTGTCACATCAAAGGATCAGGTTGTTTCAATAAGCTTCAACACTGTTTTGTAATGCATCAGCAAAAATTTGGCAAGTTACATTAGGTTACATAATTTTCAAATAGGCTTTTTCTTTTATCCTTCTAGTTCCCATTATGAGTCAAACAGCCCATCATGTGAAATGCCATATGTTTGTCCTTGCCCCTTTTAATGAAAGTCTGAGTCAGGTTCCATTTTAATGAGTCAAGATACAGAACAATCATACCTTTTTGAGAATGGTTGCTTCCTCTTTGTTTTATTACCATGAAAAATAAAGAGTGATTGGCGGTAGAGCAACAAGAAGACCCTTTTGTTGAACATCTACATTTAAATATCTATTTACGATTTCATAGTGCCTTCTGAGGGTTAAAGGTAACCTTAGTCTTCAGAAGACACTCATAAATAAAATGCAATGATTGCTGCATAACTGTACATGCTGGAATAACAAAAAAGAATAACAAAAGAAAAAGTTATTTTAAAAGTGAATTAAAAAAAAAGAAAAAAGCAAATGTGTAAAATTAGATTTTTGGACATTGTAGTGAAATAATTAACATAAAAAATCAATGTACTTAATGATGCTCTGAGTGGAAATTTTATTTTAAATCCATATTAAAATAACTAGGATTTTGCAGATGCAACATTTTGATTATGTGAAAAAAACAATTGCCTACACTTTTCAAAAATCACCATGAAACTGGAACTCAAATAATCGAGAAATTATTTTTAGAATTGTATTAATTAGAAATTATTAGAAATATATGTTTTTATTTGGAATAATTTATTTTTATTTAAGGAATTATACATTTATGGGACCAAATATAAAATGCATTTTTGATTTGGTTTGTGGGAATAATCTCCAATTCTTTTATTTTAGATCAGATATATTAATATATGTTTATTTGCAAATATTATCAAGATAAAACTATAAAATTATTATTTTTTTTTTAAGATTTAGATGTTTCCAAAAATATTCTGTGTTTAACGTAAATCTTAAGCTTATATGCAATCTTTGATTTTTGTAATGAATTCTTTTTCATAACAGCATGATTTTTATCAGTATTATTATTCAGAATTATATTTATTTATTATTTTGATTATTTCTTTCCTTATTCTAATTGTCCTTTTTTGCTCTTCTATTGGAAATGGATTATGTCACCTATCCTTTTCACTTTATTGGTAGGTGTTTTTTTAATAGCTATGCAATCAACTATATTTAAATATTCATTAACATTTTGATAATGAATGGTGGAATCTCAAAATATCCATACAGAATTCTGTTGGAAACTGTTGGAAAAAGATGTTTGTTCAGATCATCAGAACTTGAGTTACTTTCAGCTGGCCATGGTAAATTGAACTGCTCTTATGTTTTCATTTGTAATGAATCCAGCCTTCACACATGGTGTGATATTAGTGATATTAAAAGTGAATGATTAAAACACCATGGTGATTGTAAAAAAGATAAATTATTTCCATAGTGATAGGAGATCCTAATGATATAATTGTTGAGGATTTGTACCAAACTAAGGCAAAATACAGAATTCCATTGATTCAATGTCAGTTGGACCTTTTAAACAGTGTTTTCTCTACATAAATTATTTCTTTCACCAGGAGATTTTATTCTTCTTCCCAAAGTAAAGACTATTTGATGAAAGATCTTCACATCGCTGCTGGATCTATTGGTGTTGCCCTGTGGCCTGTAGATATGCACTGGTATAGAATTAGAATTATGTCTGTGGTATCTTCTGAAACTGTTCAAGTAAGAATGATTTATTGGGATTTTTCTAAAAATTAATCTTTGATTTTTTTTTTCGATGAATTGATTGAAAAAAAAAAGGGGTGGGGGTGGGAATTGTTAGATAAAGATAAAATTGCTAAAAATGAAGATAAAATTGAAACGCAACTTCATTAAAGCAAATACTTTAAATACATGTTCTGGAGACAATTGAAAATAATACATAATGTAATTTCATAATGCAGCTAACATGTAAATTATTCATATTATATTAATTTTGAAAAAAATTCAGTAAAATTAAATGTATTATTCTTTTCCCAAAACATATAAAAAGAAATTTTATTTTTCTAATTAAATGTTTAGTTCATGGATAACATTGTTTTTATGAAGACCACTTTGTTTATATAAAATAAGATTCATTATAAAACTTAATATATATAATTTATAGCATTATGCATTATTTTCTGATGTTCAAAAATTATTTTTATATTTCTCTGCCATAATAAGTAAACACAATCTATTATAAAATGCATAATAACATATATATATATATATTACTCGTGCTTTATTTATGCTTATATCTGTAAATGTAAAAATAGTAAAAGAAAAATTAGCAGGTTAAAAATAATACCTTCATTGAAATTAAAATGGCATTTTACATAATTCTAATTGCAATATAATTACTAATAACTAATTACATAATTTTGTGTTTTGTTAATTAAAAACATCATTATTTTGCAAACAATTCTTTTTTTTAGGTGTTTTATGTAGACTATGGCACTATTGAAATCATTTCTAAGAATTTACTAAGATATATTAGGTAATGTTGAATCACATGTTTTGAAATATTTTCTCAAATTATTACTTTATTATTTTCACAAGTTCTTTAATATTGTTTCAAATGTGCAATAATTTAAATATCAATAATATATCTGTCATTACTTTCTTTTATTTTTCATTTTCATCTAAAATGTCTTTTATTACATTCAGTGACTTGTGTTCCACTCTTCTGCTAAATTTGTATTATTTAATCATTTATCATGTAAAAAGAATAAATGGAAAATTCAAGTGACTTATTTAATATTTCTGTATTAATGAAAATAGAATTTTTTTGCAGGATGGGAGGGGGGGGGGTCATGATCATTTCTAAAGGAGAGAATAAAAAATATGTCATTTATAAAATCGTCTTTCAAATTCTTCAGTATTTCTAAGTAGAAACTTTTAGAAATTCATTTAGGTTTAAAAAGGTGACAATAAAATTTATTGCAATAATAAGGATTCATTCTCAAATATATATATATATATATATATATATATATATTGTCTTATTTATCATTAACTGAAGTGTCATTTTGTAATTTATTTTTATATTGAGGAGGAAAGAATTATCAGATACTTTTATGTGATAGGGTGAGTCTTTTTAACATCTCTATATTGGAAAAATATTGTGAATAAAAAAAGTAATTAAAGTTAGCTTTGGGAGGGTTTTTTAAGATGCAAAATATATTTGGGATATCAAGATGAATTACAATTTTGCAACTGAACTAAGATGAAATATTTAGTTTTAAAATGTTATTTGTATATTAAAAATAACTTTTTAAACTTTTAATCAGTTATTAATATGACAAATATTTACATAGAAATTTAGGAAGGGATATTTCAGATCATAGATACTTCTTTTTTGTATAGTTATTTAAACTTTGGAAGCAATTCTTTCACATCAAATGGAAGTCATTCACATTACTGTTATTATCCACATTGTTTTTCTGAAAATGTGATTCAAGCTTTATATATAATATTAATGTTTCAGGGAAGAATTTTTTGATTTCCCAACTCAAGCGATAAAAGCTTCTTTAGCTTATGTGAAACCATCCTTAAAAGTAAGTACTTTGAAAAAGTAAATAAATATCCTTTTAATTTTTATTTATTATTAATAATTATTTATATGTCACTTTTTTTTCCCAGGATAGTAAACGGAACTCAGATGCAAAAGCTAGAATTTTGGAATTGTGTACTGATATAACTGTTATGGCTAAAATACATCATATACAAGTATGTATTTACTACAAATATTGTCTTCTATTCTATGTAAATTATTTGGGAAATGCCCCATCATTGTGTTTGCATCAATGATTTTCATTTTCCATTCTCAAATATCTTTTGTTTTCCATCTTGCATACCAAATTATTCCAAGTTTTGGGATGCCTGATTAAAAACAGTGAAAAAGTAAATGTAATTCACAAAAAATAGTTACAAATTTCATATGAATTGAGTGAAAAGCAAGAAAATACAAAGCATGGCAAATATCTGTAATTTTCTATTCAAATGATGCATAATTTCGAATTTTTACAAATTGTCTGACCACACATTATAAGAGTAAGAAGAAGATGATTACCTTTTTATGGAAAAGTATACAATGTGATTGGATACTGGTTTTTAGTTTTCAAGAAGGAAGTAATTTTTCTCATGATGGAAAATTTTTAGTCTTATTAGATTAGTTATCACTAAAGCCTCATATTCATAACTTCTTTAAATGAATGCTAAAAGGATAAAATGCTTTTAATAAAATGGAAGTATTCAGTAATTCAATCCCTCTCAGTCTTTCATAGCTTAATTTAACCTATTTCTTTCAGTCATGAATTCTCTTTTTAGTCAAAATAGTCTCCTTTCCTCCTTCCCCCTTTTTTTGAATTTAATATCTGTTCTTTAAGTAACTTATATAATTTTTGCAACACATCAGGCTTATTTTAGTATGTATAATTTATTATTTATCTTACTGAAAAACTATTTAAGAATAACACATTTGTTTATGTCAAATGTTTCCACCTGAAGTGTTCATTATTTTGATCCTTTTAAATTTCATTTTTGAAAAATGCAGTTTTAATTTTGTCATATAATTGAATCTTTAAAAATCCTAGAATTATTATTAGAAATTGAAATGTGCAAATAAATGTACTTTAAGCTAGTAATGCATATTTACTCACACATTTTTTTGAATAATTAATAATAAAAATACAATTTTAAAACTCTTTTATTTGTATTCTGGAAAGTTGAAAATATTTTTTTAATTGAAAATATTGTTGTAAGGTTGAAATTTATGAAAATGTGAGGTATTAATACACATACTCTTATTTAAATTGAGATTTTAATCACCTCATTGTATTAATTTTTTTCCAGTGTTTAAAAATTTTCTGTGATGTTTGTCATGACTTATTTTCCATATTACTTGGGTTGCAGTGCTTTGTACTTTCTTTCTGTACTGACCCTAAGAATTTTCATTAAGAAAAAAAAAATGATATTTTTCAGGTATTACTATATTTTGTAATTCATTATTATAATAATTAATTTATAATAAATATCTTTTCCCTGTCAAATAGCACTCTGTTAAATGCAATCAAAATTAAGGTAAAATCAATTGAGAATTGATATCTGAAAATGTGGAATTATTGCACTGTTATCTAAAATACTAAAGAAAATTCAATTTTAGAAAGGAATCAAACCAAATAAAGCATGTAAAAAAAGTTACTTGGAATATCAATTTAATAAATTGAATGTTAATTAATTTAATGATTATAATGCTATTTATAATAATTTCACTAGATAATGTGTGGGTTTTAATTGATTCTCACCTTGAGTTATCATAATTTATAAATATCCTTTAAAAGAAAGAACTCTGTATTCTTTTGATTATGAAATCATTTACCAGGTTTTATTTTAATAGCAGGATGGCTTGCTTTCTTTAGTGCTTTGTGATACTAATGGTGAAGAGGATGTGTACATCAATGATGTTCTTTTGATGGAGAACTTAGCTTGTTCATCTTCTGATAATGATAACAATTCTCAACTCAGAGGCCCTCAAGAATCTGCTCAGTGTCTTCCTGAAATACTACCAACTTCTCTGCCTACGATTCAAGTAAGAATTGAAATCTTGTTCTATATAATTTTAAATGCTGAAATATTCCATGAATGGTTCTCTGCACAACATTTTAAAAATTGTTTTGACAAATGTAAATGAAACACTGTTTGCAGATAATTTCATTTAATTGAAAAAAGAAATATTGGCAAAAGTTTTTCCAATTAAATAAATTATATGCAAAATCAAACAATCACTTTATAGATTATTGAACATGAATGTAAGTTATAAAAAATTAATGCTGAAATGCTTATGAATTAAAAAAAATGTTTGTTGTTTATAAGATACGTTTATAAAAAAATGCAATGATAAATGGAACCTTTTGTATTTCCCACAAGGAGTGAGGATTGATTAGCAAGATCTAATGAACGGTTTGAAAAAACAGAAATGTGTCCTCCTTCCATGTAGCAACATCTTCAAAATCAAGTGGACTTTATTTGGAAAGGCATATAGTGCTGTTCTGTTTAAGGAGAATTTTGCTACAAATAAATAACTAACTGATGATGTCTAACTGATGTCCTAAATAAGCAGAATTGACTTATTTCAAATAATTCACTAATTTCAAAATGTGCCCATTCTGTCAAATTTAATGCTGTTGGAACAAAAATGAAAACTATTTAACTGTAAATATAATTTTTTTTTTAAATTTTGAACTCAAATCAAATCACTTTGTCTCTTAATCTTTTGACTACTGTAATTTTTTCAATGAAAATTATTTCTTGCTTTAATTTAATTAAATTAATTTTTTATCAGATACTGCTTTAGTCGTAAGTTTATATTGCTGAATTTCATATTTGTTTCTGTAGTGTTACTACTTTTTTATTATTTATTATTCTCTTTAGAGTTAATTTATATATTTTGTCTCAATTGATGCTCAAAGTAAATGATAACTGGTGTATTCTAATGTATAAACATTTTTCTGCTTGACTTTTTAATTTTTTGCATCGTTAAAATGTATTTGAAGATGGGGTGCTTAATAGCTGAATGACATTTTCATAACTGAAAAATTTTAAGTTTTGCCCTTCATTCTATCACTTTTATTGAAATTACCCATAAAATCTTTTTGCAATTTTGTATGCTAGTAATATTATAAATATATGAATAAAAATTATATAGAATAAGAAATGTATATAGCTTTTTTTAACACTTTTTTTCTTTTGAAATTTACTCCCCAAAAATTTCCGAACTAGTTTTGATTGATGTTTCATTAAAAGAGTAAAAAAGTATGCTCTGTTTTGCTTTGAGTTTTTTTTCTTACTTGCATGTTTATTCCTATGTAATGCTTCATTTATATGCTGAGCTATTTTAGAGCATTGATCATGGCCCATGTTGACATAAAATATTGTACAATATTTTCTTGGTTTATTCGATGTTTTGAAAACTAGACACAATTGTGAAGGTATCCCAAAATGTGATAGCATGTTAAATTTTACTATTATTTTGTGTGAAATAAATTGTTGGAAAATATGCATAAAATATTTTTTAAAGTTGATTTTAAAAAAAAAAGGAAATTTATATACTAAACAAATTGGTATTAATTGCTCTTTTTTTTTTTAATTTTAAGATGATGTAAAAATTATTTCTTCAAAATAATTTTTTATATATATTGTATTTTTTTCCTAATGTCATGCTACATTTTTAATTAATTAAAATTTCAAAAAAATTTATCTGAGATGTTCATTTCTCTTTTCAAAGTATACATGCACTATGTTTAATAACACTAGATAGGAAAAGCATGCCTGTAAAGTACTAAAAGATGCACAAATGCTCATTCATTTTCTTTTTTTCTTTCCATTGTAGTTACCTTTGTTGATCAGCTGATTCGCTGGAGATATCGGTTGTCTTTAATTTCATTTAAATCGTTTAGATATTACTTTATCTGTGATACCCTGAAATTGCCAGACATGTTACTTAAATTATATTGCACATGGTGGGCTCATGAACCTTTCTAATGGAAACCAGTCCCATGACATCATGATATTGTTAAAAATGTGAATTTGTGGTTCATCTATCTTCTAAATTTCATCCTATTATTACTTTATTTTTTTTTTAAATGTCATGTAGCTACACAGATATTAAACGGAATCCTTCCTTAACTTTCAACAATGGAAGAAAATCATGTGGTCAACGAGTTGATGAAAACATTAAAAATAGTTTGAATTTCAGGATAGCAGTATAATCTATTGTTAATCAGACAAAAAAAATAATTTTGAAAAATTTCTAAAATTCAGCAGAAAATCATATGACTATTAAATTGATGTCATTAAAAAGCCAGTTTTTTAATTTATTGAAATAATATAATTTTTTTCCTTTTTTTACAGTAATATTTTCTGAAGTTACTGTGAAAAATGCCTAAATTTTGCTTAATTTTTAGTTAAAATTTTTAAAAGATCGTTCTGAGGTGCACATTGCCACCTTTCAAGGAAGATATACATGTATCGAACTTGATACTGTAGATTAAATGATCTGGACTATAAAGCACAAACATATGCACACACACATATATTAATCTTTATTATTAATATAGATAATTTATCTGGAAAGAATATTTTTCTGCATTGATTTGTAATAAATTATGTTATAAAAATTTCTATACATGGAGAGTGTATGTTCTCTTTAATGCTTATTGCTCAATTTGTCTTGTGTTATATTTGAAAATCATCTCCTGATAATTTTTTTTAATTATATGAGAAGATTTTGAGTGAAATATAATTTTATATACTCTGAAGTATAATTAAATATATTGTTATATATCTAATGAAATAATGTAGTGGTTTGGTTTAACAGTTCAAGGTTTCTGCAGGTTGTAATTTATGATATAGTTAATGACTTAAAACTAATTTAAATTTTAAAATTACGTTTAATTTAATTTAAATTAAGTTTTTATATGATTTGAAATCTATTAAGAATACTAAAATGACTAGAGATTTTGTATATTTAATCAGATTGCAAAATAGTAAGTAACTTATAAATATTATGATGGGTATTCTGATTCTTACAGTATAGATTGAGAATATTATTAATATAAATTCTGCATGTTGTAAATATTAATATATTTTTATTTTTGTTACATTTCTGCATTAGTTATTGCTTATATTTACATTTCCATTATACAGTACTGGCACAATTATTATGGATTTTTGGGAAAAAAACCCATTTTTCTACAAAAAGGACATTTAATCAAACAAAAGGGATGCAAATAAATTTTTTTCACAAATAGTGAGTATGTCAATAGTAAACAACTATTTTAATATTTAGTTTGTCCACCCTTTGCATTATCAAGTGCTTTAACACGTCTAGGCATTCAGCTTTCTGCACAATTCCTTGATTCTTCTTGAATGAAACCACACTTTGATAAGACGTTGTACGAATTCTGTTTTGGTCGTTATGAAAACTTCATGTATTTCATCTTTCAATACAGACCATAAACTCTCAATCGGATTCATATCCGGGGAATTTCCAGGCCATGAGAGCACCTCTACTCCATTTTCTTCAAACCAGGTCTTCACTGATCTTGCCATGTGGCACGGGGCTGAGTCCTGTTGAAAAATCCAAGGTCTATCCGCAAACCAATCCTGTGTTTGAGGTAGCAAACGTCTGTGTAGTACTTCTATGTACTTATACTGGTCCATGGTGCCACCGACAATCTTCAAACGACTTGTTCCATGCACAGAAATGGCTCCCCAGACCATGACCTTCTGGGGAAATTTTACAGTCTTCTTTAAACATTCCGATGTAAATTCCTCACCTGATTGCCTTCTTACACTTTGCACATGATCGTCAAGCACTGCAATGATAGACTCGTCAGAGAACACAACCTGCAACAATACAGAACACAAAAGTAAGGTGTCAAAAGCTGAAGAAAGTGACAGAAGCTATAGAATAACGAGTAGACTTAATGATGTGAAAGTCTGTAAGCCTTTAAATTGGAAGTAAAGTTATTCATTTTATTTAATTCATTTGTGTTTATTAAGTTTTTACATGAATATTTTAAACTCTTACCTTCTCCCATTGCTCAGATGTCCAGTCAACATGAGCCTCTGCCCAGTCCTTACGTGCCTGTTTCATCTTGTCAGTAAGGCGAGGCTTTTTTCTGGGGCGATATGCTTTTAGTCCACCTTCCAACAGTCTCTTATTTACTGTTCTGAGAGCAATAGTAATGCCTTCCGCTGCAAGTTGGTTTGAAATCATTCTGCAAGATGCTCTTCTGTTCTTCATTGCCATTTTAATTATTTTTCTGTCCATTCTTGGCGTTGTTTTCTTGGGTCTACCACATTTTCCAACTCTATTTGATGCTAAACTGTGGCCATTTTCCAATTTCTTGATATTACTGATTGTTTGAGTTGAAACATTAAGTTTCTTTGCTATTTCTTTCTGTTTTAATGTGGTTTCTTGCAATAAAACACTAATCTGTCCAACCTTGCGAGGACTCAAATCACGAACTTTACCCATGTCTGCTCAATTACATAAACAAATTAGAAAATCTGAAAAAAAAAACAAAGTTGGCATTAAAATTAGATGCTCAAGTTTACAGAACTAAAGTGATCACATCCAAATGACAGGTAGAAAACGCAATAAACACACACGTCTCCTCGCAAATGCCAGACTATTACTGAACTCCGTCCAGACAATACAGTGATTGTTTCTGTGTTGTCAGACATTTTCTCTCTGTATTGCCAGATACTCCCATATAAGAATGTAAAACCCACTTAAAATAACTGATAAATATTTGTAAGGTACTGGTGTGGTAAAGTAAATAAAGGGTTGCATAATAAAATTATTTGCAAGGCATTTTTGCACAAAAATTAGATTTTTTTCAAAAATCCATAATAATTGTGCCAGTACTGTACACATTCATCTCATTCCCTACTCCTACTCAGGAGGGGGGAATTAATGATTGATATTTATATGTACAGTTATTTTTATTTTCTGTGTGAATGAATGAAAATGTGTATTTTCTCTTTTTACAGGCAACTGATGATCCCACACAAGTTATTGGAATGCTTTTGCAGGCCTATTCTTCTCTGGCTGCATCTAAGAATTCACCAGTTGCCCCTTCTAACTTTCCAATGGATTCTACTGCCATCACTGCTGCTATAGCTCAGGCTGCTCAGAACCTTTCCCAGAACTCATCTGCCTCTGGTGTAGATTTTTCTAAACTGTTTCAGGCTCCTTCTACACACACCGTCTCCCCCATTCCATGTCCCAAACCTTCAGTTACTGATAGTTGGCAGTATCCATCAACAGTATCGTCTCATCATCCTTCTGAAGAAACTGCTTCTTGTTCCCCACCTTCTGAAGAGAAGTAAGTTCTTTGTGTACTTCGTTTGTTTATAGTTCAAACCTAATTTTTGCCTTTAAGGATAATTTTCATTCTTTTGCTACAATCAGGCCATCAGTTACTACTTTGCTGTAGAACTTTGTTCACTAATTAATGGCTTTATGTGCTTACGTATTGCATGTTTAAAGCAATTCGTTTAACTGTGCTTTAAACCAATATTATTTAAAAGCTGATTGGCTAATATATACATGTCAGTTGTTGCAGATCACTATGAGGTTTATCACTAATTTTCATAAATCATGAAAGTGCAGATAAAATAAAAATTTCTACAGAAACTTTTTTTTTTCATTATTATACATTGAATCCTGAGGTTGTTAGAAATCATTTATAGCAAATTTATCCGTTTTTCTCTTTACTGTAAAGAAAACTATCTTATAAGCATGCTGATCAAATAAAAATGCGTTAAAATATGAAACTTAATTTATTGGTTTATCATAAGAAGAATTTCATTATACACATGACATAAAATGACTGGATCTGGATTTTCCTTGGTATTTTTATCTATTGAATTGTAAGTTAATTTTTGGTTGAAATTTGTATATTTTTATCTATAATTTTTCTTTTTTATTTGCAATGGTAATTGCAAATTGAATCTTATTTTCATACAAAACATTTGTTTTCTTAGTGAAGTTTTTGATGATGTTGATGATGCATTTTTTGATGAATTTTACCAGAAGGTGTCCATAGTTACAAAAAGATATGTAAAAAGGTATATTTTTCCTCATTCATTTCATTTTAGTATCTAATTAATATCCAATAAGGTTTCTGAAATTTTATTAAAAAATTAAACAATGGTTTAGTTTCAATTAAGTAATCATTTAACTTTAAAATAGTCTTTAACTTGATTGTAAGCAAAAAACTACATAAGATAGTTATATAAAGTATTTTTTTTTAAAAGAATTAATGTGCCGGTGGGTGCATCTTTTTAAATTTAAATTATAGTTATTGTGATAAAGTGTATATAAAACTGAATGAATGTGAATAAAACTAATGAAAATGAAACTTATAAAGGTTACATAACTAAATAACTTTAAAATAGTAATCTTTTTACAATATATTACAATATATAAATAAGGCATTTAATTGTGATTGTAATACAACAAATCAAAGAAACTATTTACTTAATAGATTGTGTACATACATACATTACATATTCAATGATTGTCTTTCTGTCTGAAAAATGAATTACATCTAATCATAGTTACTTTTGTTAAGCGTTAGTTGTCTCGATTGAATTCAGTCTTTATTTGTAAATTTCCAACATATTCTTAACACACTCCAAATAATTAAATTTATTATTGTAATTTATTATAAAGGAAATTAAATTTGGTTAAATTATCTTGTAAATTTAAAAGAGATGAAGCTTTGCTTTTTGTAAGTAGAAGTAAATCTTATGCAAAATTGGTTTTATAGTTAATTATGCAAAATTGGTTTTATAGTTTGGTAATGATATTCAACTATTTGAATACAAATTCTTAAAGGTAATTTAATTAAATTTTAAATGCTGTTTGATAAAAAAAAACAGTGCATTTTCAAATGTGAGGGCTTGTTATGATAATTTTAAAATGAATTTTGGCAAAGCCATCATATTGTAATTTATTTTAAAGTTTTATTCCTTGTGTTTATTTCATATTGATTATTAGTAGATGTTCATTACTTGGGTCTATTTCTAGAATAAGAACAGATGATGGTTACATGTTCCACATTTTGATATATGAATCAAAACCATTTGTCTCCTGTGGAGACATTTGCAATCTCATTTGGTACAACAAGGATTCTGATTATTTACTTCAACGGGTAAGTCTTTTAAGCTCATTTCCAAGGTGTCTTAATGTTTCAAGTTTTATTATAAATTATATTTCTATTTTCACTTTTAGGAAACATACTTTTATCTTTAAGAATGATACTTATTCCTTCTCGCTACATATTATGGAATTCTTTGCTTTATTTCTGGATTGCTATAAATTGTTATTTGGTTTAATTAATAAATTATTAAATTTCCTTAATTATTCCTTTTTACAGGCATTTTAATTTACATATAATGATTTTGCAATTTTTTAATTAACCGGTTCTTATAAAATTTCTTGTACAATATTATTTTTATAAAATCAATAGTTAAAAATGAATCAAAATCAATTAATTACTGTAAATATTATGCTATATATTGTTTGATTTCCTGAAAGAAAGGGTCTTTAATAAAAAAAGAAAGAAATCGTTATTACTTTAATAATAATTAAAAAAAATTGTTGTAAGAATTATTGTTCTCTAGTATGCTATCCAATGTTGTTTGGTGCCTATTTTAAAAATTTTGAAAACTTTTGTCTCTAAAAAGTTAAAAAAAATATTCAATAGTTTTTTTCCTTTTCATTTTTAGCTGCAGAATGGAGAATCTGTTTTGTCCAATACAGTGATATGGGAGAATCAAAATGAAGATATGTTTGATCAATTGAGAAGGTTTGTGTAACAATCTCTTTGGGTTTTGATTTAATAATTTGGCATATGTTAAGCTTGAAAATTTTTTACTTACTGTTACTGAAATTAGAAAGTTTCATGAATAAATTATTAGATTAGTAAATCAACTAAATTTCATGTTTCTAAAATGGAATTAACTTCTTTCATTTTCTAAAAATGAAATTTTGTGCAGTTGTATGTTACTGATGACAACACAATAATTTCATAATTTAATTATCAATAATTTTCCATTGAGTGTTTATTCCATATGAGAAAATACAATCTGATGATTTAATTTATTAGCTTTTTGAAGTATATACTCAAGACAGTTATTTGATCTCTAATTGTCCATATGCTATTATTGAGTTTTTAAAAATGAAACTATTTTTTTTTCTGGTGGGGGGAAGATAAAAGGATTATGATTCAATACTGAATAGGTCAGACATTTCATGATGATGATTGATTGCTTCTCAGAAGAAAAAAATAAGAATAAGAAGTTGAATAAGAGTGGAGTGTATCCAGTTTTTTTTTTTTTTCCCCTTCCTTAAAATACTACTATTTTTTTTGTATTTAGAATTTTTTTTTGTAAATGAGTTGTATTTGAATTTTCTTGGTGAAAAAAAATAAGAGGAAAATGAATAATATTCTTAAAAATAAGTTTACTAGTTCAAAAATATTTGAAATGGCAGTTACTGTATTCTCTCTTACTATGATAACGAATTTTCAATTCATAATGGCTTAAAATTTTTGCAATTTGAAATCTTCAATTTTTTTCAATGTCAGTTTACATATCAATATACCTTTTTGATAAAACAAAATCATACAATTTTATAATGACTAAGGAAAAAAAATTGCAAAATAACTATAATATTGAGTTGATATCTGTATTAAAAACTAAAAGAAGGAATTTTATTTTTAAAAAATATGAAACATTCTTTTTAACATGTTTTGGTGTAAAAATAAATACTACAATAAGGAAACTAAACCATGTAAATATCATAAATCAGAAAATGTTCAATGTTTTATTGAAAATTAAAATATGAATGTAATTGGTGTTCCAATTTATTAAAAGTAATTTCACCCACATTTCAAATGTTTGTTATTTTTTGCTCTGACATTTTGTTATGAATCTGTAATATTGCATTTCTCTCATGTGAGTTTATCTTTGAAAAGAAGGATTTATAGTTATTCTTATTAGATGCACTAAATTCAGTGAACATTGAATTTAGCAGCAAAACTGAAATTGTAGAAAATGCAGGGTTTTTTACAATATTTCTATCAGAATTTCAAATCTAGAGGTTCCTCTAAAAACTTCCATGCCTTTTAGAAATTCTTTATAAATGTGAGTGAGGTAAAGTAATTCAGTCTAGTGAATTCTCACTGTAACATTGGTCGCAATTCATGATGTCTAGTTCTGTACTCTTTAACATCATTACTATTTTCAAAATAGTGTGTGTCTGGGTTTTTTTTTTTTTTTTTTTTTTTTTTATGTCTACTTGCTTTGTAAATTCCTACAAGAGCTATTTGATTGTGTTTTTGTTACTCTTTATCAAAATGTAACAATAATTGGACAATATTTATCAAAATTTTGTTACATGTTAACATTTCATAAATGACAAACATTACATACTTTTTGTCATTTTGTTGTATTATTTTTATTTGATTAATAATTTTTTGATAAGCAAATTTAAAACTGATTCTAAAATTAATTTTTCTCTAATAAGTTTCGAAATATTTAATCAGTAATGAAAAGATTAAAATCTTCAGTTAAAAACTTTATTGTTTTTGCAAAAAAAAAAAAAAAAAAAAAATGTTAAAATATATTAAACATTCATCTAATGAAATTGTTCTATTTTTAGATTTCATGTCAAAGGATTTAAGGAACGAAATGAACAATTCTACATTTTAGTCTATCCCTTGAATAAGTGAGTTAATCTTTTGATTGTTGTTTTTTAAAGATGCATTTACTTAGACGACTTCTTAAAATTGTCGTAGAACAATTCTTTTGTCAATGGTATGAAAAATGTTAAATATGTTTGCATTTATATATTTAAAGAAAAATCCACTTATGATTAACTATAAGTCTAATTCTTCACCACTTTCTTTTTTTGCTGCTTCCATATGATATCTGTATGTAAAATTGTGAAAATCTAAAATCCTGTATAAGAAGGTTATTACTTTCCTACATGCTATTTTCATTGTTTTCTTTCATGTACAGGACTTTTCAATATTTTATTAGGGCAACTAATCATCAATGGCGTTCCCTAAAAACATTTTAATAGATGAATTATTATTATTTTTTTCAAATTCTATTAAATTGAGATAGCTAGTCATTTAAAAAAGCAATAAAGAAAATTTTAATAACATTTATATAAATTGCAATTAATAATGGAAACATATTTAGCCCTTAGTAGTTCTGTGTTCTACTATATGGAACACCTAATTTTGTTCACTTCTAAAATCATTAAATTCAATTATAAATGGAAAATAATTGGTGTAAACTTCACTTTTAATTTTGTTTTTTAATATTAGATGACACTTTAAATCAAACAGGCCCGTAATTATTAGTTACAATACACAATGTAAAAGTCTATTTTTTTCTAGTAAAAAATAATTATTGGAAAAATTTCAACTTTATTTTGTTAGCTGTGTCATAAATAATTTATTCTATATATTTTAATTTTAAAAAAATAAATAAAAGCATATGTATAATTGTTGGATAAAATGAAGTGTTTCATGAGCTGGAACATTGGGCCAAACATGTTATGCAATGTAAAAAGATCATCTGTGACTTTATTGCTTGTTTTCTTCATGAAAAATTGACTGTATTCAAGGAATGGGTGTGTTAAAATTCTTGAAAATGTCCAATCCTTACTCTGGGTCTCTGAAGCTTTATGGTTTCTTTTAAAAATATTATTATTAATAATAATAGTAGTATAAGTAGTTTAAATCATCTTTACTTAAGAGTTGCACTGAATTTTCTGTATTTTATTTTGAATTTCGCTACTTTTTGTTTTATATAATTGTGTAAATATTTTTTAATTATATATATATAGCCTATTTTTTATTTTAAATAAAATAGTTAATTTTAAAATTTTTTTATAAATTAATTGTTTTGAAAATGGAGCAGAGAGATCTTTTAAGTCTATCCGAATCTCTAAAGATACTTCAAGTGTTGCCCTCGAATATAGAATTTTAGTATGCCTAATTAAATTGCAACTTAAATCTTGCTAAATCTGCTACACAGGTATAAAATAGCCATTTTTTAAAATTCAAATGCAAGAGATTTTATTCAATTTCACATTTCACTGCAGTGCTCACTTAGTCACACTTAGTCTAGCGGTGCAGTGTTCTAGCTGATGGAATATCCCCAAATCAAAATGATAAGTGCTATCACAAAATTTAACCTGTGTACTCCTACAGGTACACTAAATAGGTTACTTAAATTTTTTTTTTGACTTTAAAATTTAAAGGGTAGTGTGCCAGAAAGGTTTGAAGGATGTGGGATAAAAAATCTGTAAACTGATTATATATATATTACTTTTTAGTAAAAGATTCGCCTTCTTTTTAAATGTCCAAACATCAATTTTGCCAATCTGTCTTTATATATATTATATTACACTGGTGTGCAGAACTTAAGCAACAGGTATGTTTTTTGCCATAACTTCACGAGAAATCATCTGAGAGACACTGGGATGAAACCATGTCCCGACCTTTCTCCAAATCAACTGGCGTTGGGAATCGCTTGTAACATCACAGAAAGAGACCAATTCGGTGGTCCTGGAGTTGTCGTCTGGGGAGGCATTATGATGAACGGGCGAACTGGGCTCCACGTTTTCGACAGAGGTTCTGTAACTGGAGATCGGTATTGTCAGAAGGTGATCCTTCCCCATCTGCGTCTGTTCTGAGGTGCCATTGGATCAGACTTCATTTTTATGGATGACAATGCATGGCCACACAGGACTCATGCTGTTGAGGAGCTCCTGGAAAGTGAAGATATCACTCGAATGGATTGGCCGGCGTGCTCCCCTGATTTAAATTCCATAGAACATGTGTGGGATGCTTTGGGGAGACGACTTGCGGCACGATTACATCCTCCTGGGAACACCCGACAACTTAAACAGATGCAGATTGAGGAATGGGCACTCTTACCTCAAGAACTGTTGGACAATCTGGTGCTGAGTATGGGGAGACGGTGCAAAGCAACCATTGCTGTAAGGGGAGGGCATATCCCATACTAAGGAACATCTGCTTGCTGTTCTTCCTCTTGGACAGACAATCATGTGTAACGATACTATGAGTTCAATAAAGCCTTTTTTTGTTTGATTCCATACTGTATGCATTGTATTCATTTCTGTGCAACTATGCTCTCGTCATTCTTTCAGAACAAAATGCTGTAT
Source organism: Argiope aurantia (assembly GCA_026543865.1). Taxonomy (NCBI): domain Eukaryota; kingdom Metazoa; phylum Arthropoda; class Arachnida; order Araneae; family Araneidae; genus Argiope; species Argiope aurantia. The sequence continues at coordinate 781,159 of JAPMOR010063813.1, forward strand.
CTAATTTCTGAATTTCATGTCTCTCAGATGATTTCTCATGAAGTTATGGCAAAAAACATACCTATTGCTTAAGTTTTGCACACCAGTGTATATACATGAGTGTAAATGGAATATCCTTGTATGGACAATATAAGAATATAGATTTCATTTTTTAAATATTATAGAATACAAATAAATTATTTCATTAATTAACTATAATCAGACATTCTAAAAGATTTTTTATTTTATTATTAATATGCATTTTTTTAAATATTTGCTTTTGCAGTTAATATTTGTTTTTTCATTACTGAAATATTTTCAGTGAGACTTTTTTGTCGAATCCATTAGTTTTACAAAATGTAGTATAAAGTTGTAAGAAAATTTGACTTAAACTCTTGGGCTTAGATTGTAACATTTTTTGCTTATTTATAATCCTATTTTTTGTATTATGAATAGTTGTCATGCCAGTGAATATGTATATTGATGGTAACAATTATTTATTATAAAAAGATATTTCTATCTTTTTATAGCAATTATTTGCAGCTATTATGTAATACTTTCATTTGATATATTTCATGCTATTAATTTTGATGCGGATTTGCATTTCATGCCTTTAATTTCTCTAATGATCTCTTTCTAGTCTTGTTCAAATCCTCAATGTATTTGGCCATCCATCATCTGAACTACGAAGTAGAATTCTAAATGAATTTTCTTCCTTCAATCCTGAGCACCCTATGTGGCTGGTAAAGAAAAATCTGCTTCAATACTTTTCTCTAAAAGTTTTGATTTCTAATTTCAATTAATTTTTTAAAAAAAAATCAGAATTAATAAAATTCTTAGTATCTCTGGTCTGTGAATGTTTTATTAATTAGTAGATTTTCTGAGAAATTTGAACATTGATGAATTAAAAAATTAATTTGAACAGGTGCAATAAAAAGGTTTTTTTTTTTTTTTATGGAAATGAAATTGTAGATGAAAATTTGTTTGGGTGTTTTGCAATTAATCTATACAATGTAAATAAATAAAAAATATAAGATAACTTAATGTTATTTTATTTAAATGAAATTTTTACAGTTTGGGTAAATCCATTTCTGGTATTAGAATTGAGATATTCCAGGCAGCATTTATCTGATAATAAATTTGTCTCCCCTCCCCCTTCCTCATCTGTTACTTTTTTAATGAACTCATAATAAAACTGACAAATGCAACTAAAAAATAGCTTTTATTTTGGAAGAAAATTGCATAATAATTGTTAGTGCAAATGTAAAGATATTCTATTAAATGCTAGAGTTTCGGTTTCAATGTAAATAATACTGAAAAACTCTCCTCTTTCTTTACAAAAAAACATTACCTTAAAACTTACTTTACCTGTCCCTAGCGCCCTTTTACTTTAAAAATTTTCAACAGCATGAAAATCTAGCTGATTTTTGCAGTACCTCAAAACTGTGCAAAATTAAATGAAGAAGCCACTTCAACCATAGCTTCTGGCTTGTAATTCCTGCTGAGGTTACAAAAAACACACTAGTAAAATTTCAATAGTATTTATTTCTTAAGATTCCAAAGAACAAGAATTGCTAAAAGTATTTTTTTTTAAATTTTAAAGCATTTGCTGAATGAACCATTTTTAAATGAAATGTCCTTGTCATTATTATTAATCGGAATCTTCCAATTATTTTCAGGAACTGTCGGAAGTAGAAATTCCTGATGGGGAGGAAGAATTTGCAGGGAAAACTGATGATGATAAACTGAATCGCCTCTGCCTTTATGATCTTCAAACAATGAAGCAGGGCATACGTATACGACGCCAAAAGTAAAACCTGTTTTCAGTTCTTTATGTAGTATAGTGAAACTTGGGTACTTTCAAAGTTGCAAGAACCATAATAAAAATTCAACTTAAAGGGTTATTTGAATTAGGGGAAAAGTAGGTGAATAGCAATAGAAGTTTTAAAATTTTTAAGTGTACAAAGGTAACAAATTTTAAGAAATGGTGATTTTAAAAAGAAACAAAAAAATTGTGATAAATAAACGTTATGCAGCATTTTCATCACAACATTTATAAAATAAACATAAAAGAAAACAGTGTTTAAAGTTTTTAAAAGTATAAAAGTTATTGAAAAATTAAGACAATCACTACAAACCCAAAATGTAGGTGTATTGAACCAACAAAAGCAATTAAAAATAAAAGAATCTGTCTTCTAATTATAAATATTTTAATATTATATTAATCTAAAGTTTTAGAGACCAAAAGGTCTTAATGAGGAAAAATTAAAATTCCAGTTAATAATAATGTTAAAATTTTGAAGTAGCCAAGTTCAACTATATGTGATTATGGTTTGTTCTTTTGTTATTTTATTTTAATTTATTTTGACAATGTAAAGTTTGGATTCTAAATTTAAGAAAAATCTTGCATGGTCATTGAATGTTCATGTGGACATTCCAAATTTAGTTGCATCTGTTTAGTTTTGGAATCCATTGTACCGTTTTAAAGAAGTAAAATTTGAAACAACATACAGTTTTGCATTACAGAAAGTGTGCAATTATGTTGGTCATATAATTATAATGATTCCTTGAAGTTATTTTTAGATAATGGCTATTCTTGTATTTAAAAGTATAAGTAAAATTTTGTTTTTTATTTATTTCTGGCTCGCAAAATGAAATGTGAATTTATTTCAGTAAATTGTCTTTTTTATTTTTAATGTGCTTGTTGTTTTCATTAAAGTTAATATTGTTTTGTTATCTTCATGGCAATGAAAAGTCAGGTTTTATCTGTCCATTCTGTGAATATATCAAAACTTGATTTTTTTATTGCAATATTTTCTCTTTGTATACTGCATATATGAGAGAATTAAAGTGCAGCATTTCATATGGGTGAGTGGGTTAAAGTATGTTTTATAAATGCTAGTTGTTCTTTTACTCTTCAAATTAAAAATTATTTAACATTTAAGTTTGGTAATGATTCTTTTTTCCCCCCAGCCTGGAATCACAACGGTCTAAGAATCCTGAAGATGTGGCAGATGAAAAAGAGAAGCTTAAATTGTTATACAACAAAGTGATAAGAAGAATCAAAGAAATCGAACAGATCTGCAGCAATTTCGCTGATGCTTAGAAAGGAGCTTACTAATTCAATGGAGAGGTGATATAAGTTTATTTAGAATTTTCATTAGTAATTTTAATTCAATTTTTTGCCTCTAATTTAATTTATTGTACATTAATTATCTTTGAAATTATAATGGATGCTTGTTTGAATTTTTTTTTAATATCAATCTGATCTTGTCTAAGAATCTGTCATAAGAATTCAAAATATTTTCCTCCAACATATATAGAAGGTGGGATTGATTAATCAGTTTTTCATATAATCCTTTACTGATTTAGGTGTTGGGGAGGGGGTAATGTTCATTCTGTATGCATTTTTGCTGAGATGATAACTTATCCTCAGATCTTAATTCATGCTTAATATAGTCCCCAAATCTTGTTTTCTTTTTAATACTTGTATCTATTGAGAACATGTTAATTTGCATCTGTTGAGAAATATGTTAAATTTTTTCCTGCATCGTAATTTACCCTTTACCTTTTAACTTGAAGAAGTACTTATATTTTTATGAATAAAGATCTGAATTAATCTGAATATGAATTAAAAGCTTAGATGGCAAAAGATTAAACAGTGCAAAAATAGCTTTTATGCTTGAAAAATATATCAATAACTTTCTCTCCAAAAGATGTGCAAATAAACTATATTCTAAGTTGAAAGTAAAAATAAATAATGTGTTTCTAATTTTGGACCTTTTCTATCATTTAGGATAAAATTGCAAAATAATTTATTTAATGATTCTGATATTATGGTGTTCATATGAATTATTAAAAAAGTCTAGAATAATGCTATAGTTATTTCAAACTTTATAGGCTCATAAATTTCACATTGTGATATGAACAAGGTTAAAATTATGCATTCAATTTTTTCAAATTAAACATAAAAATTGGCATGTATATTTTTCCAAATTGAAATAAATCAATAAAATACCTATGTATTAGTATATTCTTTTTTACTTTGCAGATGTTACTTTTTTGTCAAATCATAGAACTACCAGTGTTTATGTGTTTTCATTTTTGCATTTCCTCTAAAGATGATGAAGAAATAGAAATTATCTGTGATAAACAGAAATTGATGTTTGTGTTTAAAGGTGTTTTTGTGTTGTAAAATTTAATGTTTGCTGTGTCTTAATATTATGTGATGGCCATTTTCTTTATCCTATAAAGACTTGTCTCCCAATTCATTACTTTGTTGCTGAAACCAGAATGCACATGTATGTTTATTTTTATTTTGTTTATGAATAAGAATGCTTGAATCCAGATAAAGGTATCCAACATATATTATTGATCTTCTGTTGAAGTTTATATTTTTATACCAAATTTTTTTTTTTTTTTGATTTGACTAAGTTTAATTAGTAACAATTAAAATTATAAAAGTAGCAAATAAAAAAAGGAAAGTAGATTTCTGATGATCATGTCTGTCAAATGTCATTGGTGGAGAGAATTTAATTCTTCTAACAATGCATACTCATTTAACCAAAGAACTTTAATTTTTATCTGTGACAATTGGCAACCAAATTGTCAGGCAATACTGTTCTTTTTTAATTTGACTATAGAATGCAGACTATCAATGCAGAAAAAATTATAATTTTTCCCACTGTTTAAGTGTTTGACATTAAAAAGGATTTTTAAAATCTAAAGTAATGATGGTGCTGCTCATTTGAAATGTCTGGCTAAAAATATCAAAATTTGGAAATGAAAAATTTTTGTAATTGTTTTTGTTGTTTGTCTAATTCATTGAAATATAGTCCTGTTAGTATTTCTTGTGAATTTTGTAAAAAAGTGTCAATAAAAAGTTAACTCCATTCCAATTTTTAAATACTTTTGTTTTATTGTTTTTTGTGTGTATTGTTTTCTTAATTACCTTTGGCGACTAACTGGTTTAATAGAGGTGCCTGTGAAGTTAAACCTTTATTGTTAGTACAACTAATTTTCAAAAAGTTTATTAACAAGTATGCATTAAGAAAAACTTACTAATCATGAAAAAATAAATTGTGGTTTTATACTCTCATTATCGTACCTGCATATTGATCAGATTTCTTTTTCTTAGACATTTTCACTATCAATATGAAATGAACAAAAATGAAACAAAACAACTTGTTACAAAATGAAAATGATTTGAATTTCTTTAAATGAATGAAATATGTTGTAAAATAACCTTGAAAATATTTTTTAAATTAAGTTTAAAATGGCAAAACTGCCCAGCAATTAATTTGGTGTGTGTGTGTGCGTGTGTATATATATATATATAATAATAATAATTTTAATATGGTATAACTTTTATTTTTGTACTATAATGTTTCCAGTAATAATGGGAAAAGCATTAAAATTTATCTAATATTTTAATTAAAATTTTGAAGAAAATCTCCTGCAACGTCCAGCATTTTCATCCTCCAAAATTTTATCCCTGCCAAATTTGGTAACTTTAAGTTTGCCCTATAAAATATCAGCAAACTACATACATATATTCTCTTTAAAACTAACTGGCCATCTTTAGTGATTAGTTTATCAAGATGAATGACTACTGAAAATTTTAATTAAATATTGTGTTTAAGTTTAATAACTAACTTACTGAGCAAAATAACTTGGAAGTTTAAATTATTGATTGATATATAATTCATGCTATTTTAAGGGCCTTATGTTATTCTGTTCTTTGTGCTGTACATTTCCCTAATTTTCAATTTATATTTTTATGCATCCAATTATGTTACATAATTGTTTGTATGTAAAAAAAAAAATGTATGTATTTAAAAAAAAATTTTGCCATTTCTTGTTTCTGAAATTAAACCTTAACTTTAAGTAAAATGAAATTTTAAAAGAAAATTTAGCCATGCCTTATACTGAAAAGTATGCTAAATCTTCACATCTTAATCTTCAACAATAGAAAAAATAAAATAAAAACTGGGACAAAATGTTAGAAGCAGCAATTAAAATTATTTAAATTTGAACGATGAAATATATTGTTAGAGAATATTCTCAAAATATTTTTTAAAAAAAATGATTAAAATTAGAAAAAGTACACACAGCAAAAGAATTGGTGCTATTGAAAATTTAGTGTTTTGAATTTTAAAGTGATATAAAAATCAATTTTGTGCTATATTATTTTTGGAAGTTATTATGGAAAAAACGCTACAATTTCATTTAATGTTTTAATTAGAACTTTTTTTTTAATCGCTCTAGTGTGAACAACTCTTTTAGTCCTAGTGAGCATATTAGTTCTAGAGATTATATTTCTTTCCCTATTGGGTAATTAAATTCACTTTTGTCTCTGATGGTCAAATATGTCTGAGAGATTAGACTTCATTCCCTATTGAGTTAACGAATCTCACTTATACATGAGTTATCATAGAAAGAACTGTTTTTCCATAAGTTAAAAAATTTTATCATTTGAAAATTGGGGTGACGAGTGATATATATTTGCAAAGTTTAGTAGCTATAGGTCAAATAACATGACTTGTAGATCGACAATATACTCCCTCAAACGTCTTTATTATTAATAGATCAAAATGTAGTGCTTATTTTTCATTGTTATAAAATAATTTTGAAAAGGGTAACAGAAGTTTATGAACTTACTTAAAGCATTTTTGCATTGTTAATATTTAATTTTTACATATATAACTTCCGATTGAAATTGACTGTCATTTCAAATTATTTTTTATCAACAGAAGTAAAGTTATAGGTTAAATACCATATTTCCATCTCATATATTTGCAATATGTAGCTATTTTAATAAAATTATTTTTTAGTGATTTTAAAATTATTGAATAAAAATTCAATGGTCCTAAATATTTATTATTATTTTTTTAATATGATAGATTAACACATACTTTTTAACTTGTTTCTTGCAAATGCAGTTTCTTATTTTAATCTCAATTGCTATTTAATTTCAATTTTTTTCTCCATCCTTTGCATCTCACTTTTATTAACTGAAGCATAATTGTGTCATTTTTCATGTAGTACAGATCATTTTTATGAGTATTAGAAAAAGTAAATCTTATATATACAGTGGCGGCCAAAAGTGTGGACATTTTTTGAAAATTTTTTGTTTTTCAACTTTGCGTGCTTGTAAAATATATTAATTTTCACTTAAATACAAATGTTTATATATCAAATTGAAGGTAATTTAATGTAGAATTTAATAACAAAAACAGTATTACAATATCTGTATTACAAAAATAGTTACGCTCATTTTAGTAAGATCTATCTTAGATTTGCATTTTTTTTAAAGTGATATTTACTCAATCAATACTTAGTAGGATAACCCTTGTTTTTTAAGATCGCTTCACAGCGTCTTTTCATAGAGTAAACGAGTGTTTGGAGTTCATAATCACATGGTGCCAAGAATCAATTATAGATTCAATAAGTTGTCTTTTATTGGATGGACGTTTTTTTCGTACAAGAATTTTCAAATGTCACCACAAATTTTCAATTGGATTGAGATCAGGGCTGTTTCCTGGCCATGGTAATACATCTATGCCTTTATTCTGAAACCATGCTTTGTATACTTGTGTTGTGTGGCATGGAGCTGAATCCTTCTGAAAAATACATGGTGCTTTGTTGGGGAAGAAATCCCTGACGGAAGGTATCAATTTTGGTTCCAGGACAGTTTCGATGTATTTTTTGGCATTCAGGATGCCATCAATCCCTTGAATTCGGCCCACACCATCTGCAGACATACATGCCCAAATCATGGCATTTGTTGTTGTTTTTATAGTTGCTTCAATGCAATCAGGATGGAGCGCTTCACCTACTCTACGTCTCACGTATTTTCTACCATCACTACCAAAGAGCGATATTTTAGTCTCATCGCTCCAGATTACTTGCTTCCATTGATTTTCTGACCATTTAATGTGTTCTTTTGCCCACTTAACTGGTTTTTCGGTTAACTGGTTGCTTTTGATTAAAATATGGTTTTTTCCTTGGAATTCTAGCTTGTAGTCCAAATCCTGATAACCTTCTTCTTATTGTTCTTGAACTTATTGCATTACCCGCTGCATTCATTTCACATCTAATGGCATCTGATGAAATTTTTCTATCTTGAAGGCATAGCAGTTTAATTTTTCTATCGGCAGTAGCACTTGTGCATTTTTTTCGGCCTGATGTGGCCTTATTTTCCACTGATTTCGTTTTTTCATAACGTAAACAGAACTTTCGTACACAAGAACAAATCAATGAACCACCAACTTGTCTTGCAATTTCAGCATAAGAGAGGCCATTTTCTCTCAATATGACAATTCGGCTTCTTTTTGTAGATGTCCAATCAGTTCTTCTTGTTGGTGACATTGTTTAAAATTAGTTTAATTAAAAAAAGAACTTAAAATATTAAAAAACAGCAATACTCTATTTAATTGTACTAGTATGCATCATTCCGCAAAATATTTCCACAAAAATAACTTTTTTACATTCCAAATAGCCTAAACTATAGTTACAGATATTTGATGGGTCGTCAGAACAGTGATTGGCTAGTACGATTTTATTACAAAACACGTCATTATTCAAAACGATTTGTGTTTGTTCTACTAAAATGAGCGTAACTTTTTTTGTAATACAGATATTGTAATACTGTTTTTGTTATTAAAATTTACATTAAATTATCTTCAATTTGATATATAAACATTTGTATTTAAGTGAAAATTAATATATTCTACAAGCACGCAAAGTTGAAAAACATGAAACTTTCAAAAAATGTCCACACTTTTGGCCACCACTGTATATTAAATCTTTGAATTACGTTTCCTTGAACTTATGGAAATATCTTGAAGATGATCGCCACTTTGAACATTCAACATCAGCAGTTTTTGAAGGCAAACTCTTTAAAGTAAAAGCAGAATAAATTTATTCAGTTATATTAATTTCCTCTTTAGCCAGAATCAAATCTCAGTCACAAATATATCATACGAAACAATATGTTTACAATCTTCAGTTTTTTTTATTTGATGCAATTGAATTTGCAATAGATAAATTATTTTAGAAATTACCGAAATCTTACAAGTTTTGTTTTGTCGCTCTTTAGTTCATATTGTTATTATTTAATTATAGATGTAAAGGAATTACAGTATGTCTAGTGCGAAAAACAAGGTCTTTACACACAAATCATGTGTACAAAACATTGTGAGAGTGACTGTCTGAAAGATAATTTACTTGGCAAGATCTATCAGTAGATTATTTGCATTTGGTGACTATTTCAGTTACCTGGAATCAGTTTTTTTAGGTTCTTTTAGGTTTAATTTCTTTCTAAACTATTTAAAATTGCACCTTTAGTACTTGATAAAACTGAAAATATGAATTGAAAGAAACTAAAATTAATGCAAAATTTCTTTATTGTATTGTTTTTGAAATAAAAAGTAATGCATTGAAATAACCATTAAATCTTAATTGTGCCAATTCTAATGGTAAATTTGGCAAGTTATTGCTTGAAATAGCTCCAATCTTTTTATTTTAGTCTTTTCTTTATGTAACTCTTTCTAGTTAAGATTGTTCAGTGTACAAATTTGTAAGACTTACGACTACTTATTTAGCATTTGTGCATTCTTCAGTTAGTTGTTTAGAAAACATTGAGAAAGTGTCTGCTTTTCAATCATACCTTTGTATCAGAATACAAGACATACTGCAAGGAAATCTGAAATTCAAATAGATACTGCTTGGCTTTCTGGTGCCAAATAATGTCTCATTCACTAAATTTTTTTTTTATTGAATGACTTTTGAAGCTATGTCTTTTTTATATTAAAATTATAATATTTATTTCAAAATTAGAATTTTTGATTTTGTCGCCAACTTTCATATTTTTTTTTCAATAAGTAGAATAATAATATGCATCAGTTGAAACAACTTTTACCAACTTATTTTAAGAAACAACATTTGATGGACTAGTAATTTCCGTATTAAGTTCCAGCTATTTTGTGTGATTTATTTTATGAAAGAACTATTTAAAAGTTTAGTTAATAATTTATTTGATTGTCTCTTATCTAAGAAAAATGTCATTCCTTTATGGTCCTAATAAAAGAATGACATTTTCGACAATGACTCGTTCATAATGGATGCAGCCTCCTTGCAGTTATTTCAAGGCCCCTTTTATTGATTTGATTTTCTGTAATTGCCTTTTAGAAGATTAATGGTCTTATAGAAATAAATCCGTTTGTTGATTATACCCTGTAAACGCAATATGCGAATATTTAATATAATTCCGCAAAATAACACAGCCAAGGCTAGTGCTAAAATTTAAGCTAACCCACAGTCCTGCATAACTTGCGCTCAGATTTATTTAGTATGCATGGCAAAATGCCAGTTAAGCAAAGGAAAAACGATTTTTACAGAACTAATAGTTCATTCCTAATCATAAGAATAATTACAACTTGATGACTTCCAACAATTTTTTTAAACATATTATTTATAGATTGATGTATAGTTTCAAAGCTCTCTAACATACAGAATGTTCGATCTAGAATTACTAAATATGGCATATAGTTCACTGAGAAAGGGCTTTTCAAAATTTTTTATTTAATTAATCAAGATTGTAAAGCTTTTCCTGAATTTCGTATCCTATCAATGATTTTTACATCATGGGACAAATGTTTAATTTTGGAGTAACTATTTTTACACCACTATAAAATTTTGCATTTCATTTATACCATTTTTTTTTTTACTATTCAGTTTTACTTTAATCTTAATGAATTCTTCAAAATTAGTTTAAAAAATAATTTAGTAAAATTGCTTTTCCTATAAATATAACCATATGTGACAATACAGAGAGATTGTGAATATTCTAATAATTACTGTTAGTAAGCAAAAATCAATGTTAGCTTTTAAAATTTACTAGCTGCCTCTTAAGGCAATCAGTTTTGATCAATTATATTCTACCACACCAGAAAAAAGTTCTATTTTAAATGATATTTGCATAATAAACACAGCAGCATTCTATTTAGTTAGATCTCCATGCAAAGTAGCAACTAAAATTGTAGTTATTGAGTTTGGGGAAATTTTATTTGAGATATTTCTCAAAAATCGCAGGTAAAATGGGGGTTTGCAGCCATGATGATTTACCAAGGGATAATGAGCTTTACATCTACACTAACAGTGAAGATGAATGTGTGTGTGTGTGTGTACTGGCACTCTATAAGCCAGAACATTTTACCTACAACTACTAAATTTGACATCTTAGAGGTTTGGACTGTGAAATTTTAATTATTAAAAAATTAAGCTGGAGTTTGGTGTTTTTCTGTAATAACTTCTAACAGTATTATTGCATAAAAACAAATTTTGTACCATTTAAAAATTTTAAAAATTGTCTTAATGATACCAATTTAATAGCTGTGCGATTTTTTGCTGAATTTTGGAAACTTTTTTTTAAAATTATTTATGTAACTCTCAACAATGGATTACATTGTTATCCTGAAATTCGAACCATTTTCATTGTTTCATTCAAATATTGCATCACACGATTTTCTCCCTCGTTGAAAGCTAAGGAAGAACAATTCTGTTTAATATCTGTATAGTTTACAAAACAAAATTTAGAAGTTAGATGAACCGGATATTCATGTGTTAAATAACACTATAATGTTATGGGATTGTTTCTATTAGAAAGATTCATGTACATCATTATGGAAACTAAGACAATTAATTTAGATAAACATAACATAAATAAGACAATTAATTCAGTGTCAAACAATTTGTCTGAATCATGAATATGAAGGTACAAAAAACGATTTATCTGAAATCAAATACTCCCAATGAACCAGCTGGATGCTTTAAGCGACTTGTATGGAATAAAACCTGGAGAAATCAGAATAGTGATTGGGAGTGGGGAACTTTGAGATGGTCTTTTTCTGCCTTTCATAGCGAATTTTCAATGAATTTTTGAGATTTCTCGAAAATGGAGGAGGAGGGGGGGGGAAGACTGGTGATCATTGATGCCATAGCTAGGGATCTCAGAGTTTTATCTCTACTAATTATAAAGATGATTGTGTGTGTGTGTTTTGGTGCTTTATAGGCCAGATTATTTGACCTACAACTACGAAGTTTGGCACATTTATAATATAGCTGGTGGAAATGTGCACCTCGGAGTGATTTTTTTTAAAATTTTAATGAACTAAAAGTTAAGTAAATGTTCACATTTTTCCGCGATAACTTTTGAAAATATTGCAGCCAAAAATTAAAATCACACCTTTACAAAATTAAAAAAAATTTTAATGGTACCAATTTAATAATCATGAGATTTTTATTTTATTTCTTCGATTTTTTTATATACATTATATATTGTCTATTCTCAATGATTGTATAACACTTTTGTTCTGAAATTCAAACCGTTTTATTGTAACCGTTCAATCGTAAATATTGTTTCATCCAATATTTCATAGATTGATTATCTTCCATTGTTGAAAGCTAAAGAAGGGTTCTGTTCTTGTTTAGTTTACAAGACAAATAAAAAGAATGAAGTTATGTTAAGAGAAATTTAGAAGGTAGATGAACTGGACATTTACAATTTTAACAATACCACGCTGCTACGAGATCGGTCTCGGTTAGAAATATTCTTCCACACGATGCACGTAAGCGAAGTAAGACAATTAAAATAATCAGACTTTGATAATTTGGCTGAATCACTGATATGAAGTTATATCTAAACGATTTGAATATTATTAAATATACCATCGGCGATTCAGCTAGACGGTATAGGCGGCTGATAAGAAATAAAAGTTGACGAAATCGGATCAGTACTTTGGGTTCAGAAACAGATTCTTTGGTTTTCCTATTTGTATTAAATGTGTCGATTACTAAATAAGGTACTAATATATATCAAAACAATGCCTTCAATTTACAATGACTTGCAAGGGAAAAAAATTATTTTTCATGCAAAACCAAAACAGTGTTTGGAACCTGATATTTTTTTCTTCTCTCTACAACGAAACAGTGTTTTAGAGATTTCTCTCTAAAATAGCAGGTAGCCATTAATGATATATCTAGGGTAATATGAAATAAAAATTGTCGAAATTGGTCCAGTGAATAGGATTGGGAGACTGTTTTATAAAATTTTGAATATGTTGATATTTTACTAATGTTTTAGTATATTTAAAAGTATTAAATATTCCTTTTTAATGGCATATTATTTTTAGGCTGACTTTTGTTTTCTGTAAAATATATGTTATAAGATCATTATGTATGGAATGCGGAGATTAATGTGATGACTTAATGAAGAATGACTGAAGACATCATGCTAGGATGATTCGGGGTAGAAGTTCGTATATTAGAACATGACAGTATTTATAGAAATATTAACAAAAATTCTGTATGAAGGAAAAAAAGAATGAAGAGCAACAAAAATAAACACTAACCGATAACCAAAACGAAACTGAAAACGCGAATTCATTGTGAATATCGATTTATTGTATCGCGATTCATCGTGAACTATTATTCATGATCATGATTTTGATAGATCTATATTTTTCGAAAACCGGCATCGAAAAATCAATTATTATTATTATTTTTTTTTTTTCGATAATCGGCACAGCCCTACTCACGACTATTTGAAAATTGTGCAATATCAGAGAAAGAGCGCGGATTATAAAACCGAAAGTTATACCAGTTTATGTCGAAGGAGAAATTATTAGTATTCGTAAAAACGTCTTTTTTAATTCGATAGGGCGTCATCAACCTGTTTGCACTGTCCTATATCAGGGTTCGAGCGTTGACCTGGAACGCTAATTTTCCCGCTTTATTTATTTATTTCTTTTCTGTCGAAAGAATGTAGATTTCTGGAGGAGAATTTTCACAGTTGGAATTCCATTTCAAGCGATTTAAAATAAATTTGTCAAGGAAAAAAATCCAGCTTTTCAAAAGGTTTAAATAACTGAATATGATCTAATAAAAGATGGTTATAGAAAAGTGTTATCGCCTGCATTTTATTGGTTTTATTTTTCCGAACAAAACGTTTAAATGTACTTTTAAAATTATATTTCTGATCATATAGGCTATAATTGCAAATACCATAACGATTTCGTTTTCCTAATTACGAATTTTTAGTTAGACAAATATATGTTCTTCCAAAATTTGTAGAAATTTGTAGCACAGAAATTTCAAAATTTTTACTAACCACCTGAACCTAAATAATTATGGTCATAAGAATTATTTTAGAAACATACTTTTTGTTTTAATTTCATGTTTATATTGTACGAAATTTAAACCGTTTGATACAGATTTTTGGAAAAATATTTTTTTGTTGTTTTAATTTCATGCTTATATTATACGAAATTTAAAACCGCTTGATACAAAGTTTGTAAATGCCATAGATTTATAAGGGAAAAATCATTCTCTCCTTTTTGTTGCTCTATGATACTATGTTGCTGTTGCTTGTAAAATCAATGTTAACGTTACTTGCTCTTAGAAGTTTCCTGTCAAATTAACAGGCTACTAGATGTATGGAACGAGCCTCGAGCCATTTTGAATTATGTTCAGATATTGATAAAAACTTTTAACTGTTACTTCATTCTTCAGATTTGCACGAGGAGAGAATGTTATATCCGCGAAGATATATAAGGCATTCTAACTTATAAGGCAGAGTTAGAGTGGAATCGACTCTGAAAGTGCCGATCCTTGGATTAAAAATTCATATCAGAATTCTGTAAGACTGTAAAGACTCCTTTGATTGAGGAAAAACACCAGCAGTTGCTCAAAAAATTTGCGCAGTCTATAATAACACCATTTGTTGCAGTTTCAGTTAGTTCCTTAATACAGTAATATAGAACAAGATATGGCAGAGTTGTTCATTTTCCTAAGAGACTGCGCGAGGAAATTTAAAACATTTTTAGATTCTATAATTCTTGTTCTATATTATTGTAATTCAATTTTCAATTCATATGTAATTACTCTCTTCTTATGATTGCATTCACTGCCAAGTAATTTGCGTTCCCTTTGTCATGGGTGGGGGATACTTTGTAGCGAATGCCTATCATAAATGATCATGAATCTGTAAACTACAGGCTCCGTCGACACGCGCGATGCTTCTAAAAAGCTATGATCTCCTTTTCTCTTCAGAACCTCGCGCACTCGCCTCGGTGAAGCCTTTAATCAAAATCAATTTCTAATCTCATAAGTTTAAATGTAAATAAAATTATTTTTCTAACATGTCACAATAATTGGAGTCAACCACAGCTACACGCAATCCTAATTACGACAATATTAACGCCCTATTTTAAAACAACACTAGAGATATTCTGGGACGGACTTCGTAATTTTGAACCACAGTCAGATGACGAGGATGACACCTGAGTTGGCATCCCCCCTCTCCAAAGTTCCACAACACAACAGCGGGGTTACAGTTTCAGATACAAACGCCAAATTGTGGCTTTCTTTCGAATCTTTTAATTGGCTGATCATTTTTGTGATTTGTGCTAATCTTTGTGTGAATGCATCCGTAAATAGAGCAATATTCCTGAATCACCGAGGCTGTTGTATATATCTGATTAGTATATTATCCAGACCTGTGAAGCAAGTACAGGAGTGACATTTCAGTACAGAGAAAATGACCGAATTCCTTCGCTCGAGCACGTGTTGTTGTGTAAAGAATAAGATTATAAAAGATGCGGAACTGAATTATCACTACTTACTACAGCGTGTGTAGTGAGAAATTGCTGCGAAAATTAAGTATTTTTAAGCACCTTAGCCAAAAATAATTAAACACTTTTGTACATGTTCGCATGCCTAAACCTGCATATTTTCTAAGCATAAGATATTTTCTTATATAATAATGCATAATTTTTATTAAATTTTTTTGATTAATTTAAAATGAGCAATCTTTAATTTTTTTTTTTTTTTACAACGTTATCTATTTCCAAAGAAATGATGTTATTTTGGTTTTGATAAAAACAGAAAAGGATCATAAAAATGAAAAAAACTATCAATACCAAAAAAATTTGGTCAAGTTTTGTCAAATTATCAATAAAGACATGTGATCTTTTTTCTTCGTGGCAGCTCAGGTGTTGTCGCCCTCGTCATTTGACCGCTGTTCAAAATTACAAAGTCCGTCCCAAAATAACTCCAGAGTTACTTTAAAACGGGACTTTAATATAACTAAACTAAACTCCATCTTTGAGCGGGGCGCCAGTAGTCTCATAAAAAAATGCGGTATGAATTTTTTTAAAAATTGTTTAGATATTTTTAAAGCTATGATTTCCCACTATGATTGGGAAGATGTCATCTTTACTATATATTTATACTATATATTTACTATATATTTACTATATTTACTAAATATTTACTATTTATATATTTTTTTAAATATTTAGTAAAATAGGAAATGTTGACACTTTAGAAATTAATTTTAAAAAATATATCAGGTTAATATTTTTTGAAAATTTAAACAAATAATTACCTTTAAACCAAACAGTAAACAAATTCGGTATCTTTTATCAATATCGGGGACCAACTCCTAGGATTTTCCCCATTCATATAAGAAATATGATTACTTAAGGACAATTGCAAAGCAATGATTATTATGACAATTAGTCCCAAGTTCAACAGACAAGGCGAATAGACTGAGTGCTTATCTAACAACTTTAAAAATTTAATTAGATATGTGCAAATTTGTCTGGATTGTGCACCAGTATCCGGATCATACTATTGAGATTATACGTCGACTCAATTTAATGTGGATTATTTCCATCTGAGCACCAATGAACATCCTCTGGCACTCTGTGACCGGGACTCCCAGACTGCTCTGACTAGACTAAAAAATGGCCACCTTAAGTGCTTTTCCTTCGAAAGTGGTAGAAAAAATTCTGGAATTCTCACTTGTAAAAAATTATGTGCCCATCCAGTTTCACCGGATCATATTCTGGATTACATCGGACTTTCTAAGGGAAACTTAGCACCCGACAGATTACAGATTTTTTTTTTGACGGTCAACAACCTATTGGAGCTGATCTGACATATGTCAAATCTTTTGAGGATAAGAAACAACAACAACAGATTATATGTCTCCAATTTGGGTGTGACTAAAGTATTACCAAATATCTTCAAATTACACATTTAAAAATTGTAATTACAAAGTAACAGTATTTTTTTTCCTTTATCAGAAACGTAAGCAGATGTCACAAGACCATTGTTGATGCAGGGATTATTATCTAGCAATTTGTCATTAGACATTTTGTTTTACTATGTCGTTATTATAGACTACGGAAAAGACTACATCACAGTTTCCCGATCACTATGAATTGAATCAATTAATCCTCGTATGATACGTATATCACAGTTTCCCAATCACTATGAATTCAATTCAATTAATCCTCGTATGATACGTAGAAATGCATTGCATGGTTTTGTTTATGAAATTTATCACGCATTTCGCGAAAAGGAAAAAGACCCAACGTCTCTACACTGATTCAGTTAGATGGCAGATGATTGGATTTTTGTTGCACTTGGTTATGTGTATTCATTCACTTACTGTCAGTGAAAAATGCCACGTCTTGAGAACATGTTCGCTC
The DNA here is from genome assembly GCA_026543865.1 of Argiope aurantia. Taxonomy (NCBI): domain Eukaryota; kingdom Metazoa; phylum Arthropoda; class Arachnida; order Araneae; family Araneidae; genus Argiope; species Argiope aurantia. The sequence continues at coordinate 798,696 of JAPMOR010063813.1, forward strand.
GTCTTATCATGAAAGTAACCGTTCTGGAGAATTAACCTCTTTCATTGGATGCCAAGTTCAATGTTTATTGGATTGGGATAAATGAAGAAATATTATCTGGATCCCTATTTTTTTGGGGGGGGGGGGCATTCTCATCTTTTTTATTTAAAAAAAATATTTCTGCAATTTATTACACGATAGGAATTTTCTACCGCAGAGAGAAAGTAGACGTTATTCTCTCTTGCTGCATATCTTAGGCCGTGTTCTAACGACCTGTGGCTTTACGGATTTGGTCATAAATCTGCCAACAGTACTGACCCATTGTTGGACCACCCCACCTGTGGACGTCGGTCCGGAGCTTCCCGCAAGTTGTCGGTAAAATGAATAGACATCAAAGAACCCCGGAAAACCACAAGAAAAGGGAAAATGTACCAGACTCAAGGCGGAAGGTCGGAACAAGTCGTCGGAACGCGGCTTTATCTGGTAAAACTGTAGAGAGATTGCAGAGAAATGTTTAACAGAAAAATTGAGGTCCATGTCTGAATCTTGTACAGCTTGAAACTGCTTGTTGTACAAATGTGACGGATGCTTAAAAGCGGATTATGAAATGTCATGTCAATGGAAGACCTGTAAAAAAAAAGCACACCAAAATCCAGTAATGCGTTCAAGATATGCTGCAAAGGCCCAATTGGAGAAATGTTTACTGAAGTATAATATTTACAGTAAAGTACTAGCTTTCCTCCCATATTCGTTGTTCTACACAGGGTATCCCTGCATTCATGGGACAAACCTTAAGGGTAGGTTAAAATACATATAAAGAAGCATTTTTTTGTATAGTAATATGGTGTCGGAAATGAAAAGTGCATACGGAACAAGTAAGTGCAAATGAGTGCAAGCAAGGCTGAAAAATGCAGTGTCTACCAGACTTCCAATTATTCTGATAAAAACTTTATTGTTGCCGCTGCAATTGTTCCTGGAACACCCGGCATCTTCGAAAGAGTATGTGTTAATTACTTGCTAGACGCTACTAAGCCTGTATTGATGCCAGTGGCGGCACGTTTGTGCAGTTACTGAAATATTATGTAAGTAAAGAATTTTCTCTTCATATTCTCAGCATTTCTTGTTTTTTCTACCAAAACTTTTCATTTTCGTCCCAGCATTGCTATATAAAAATGCTTCTTTATACGTATTTTACATATCCTTAAAGTTTGGCCCATGAATTTGGGGACACCCTGTTTATGTACATTTGAATTGTCCTGGAAATACACTTCTTAAAGTTCTTTAAGAAAATCATATGCTATTGATTTCTTTATATATTTTGAAAGGGGTATAAAAGCTAAATGAATTTCATTTCTTACTTTTTCTTTGAACTATTGATTTCTTACTTTTATAAATATTTTGAAATGAGTATAAAAACTAACTTGTGATTATTTTTTTCTGTACACTGACTATTTAATTCAAATTTTTTGCATGTTTTTCCTTCGTTTGTTGTCTTTTGATGTAGTTTTAGATTTCCTCTTTTTCGCCTTTTGGTCAATCATACTCCTGCATCTTTCACGTGCAACCTTATTTCCAGAGAAGGTTTTCTGAACATTTCATTTCTTTTTCCTGTTTGGTTTGGTTGGGCCATTATGATCTGGTGGTAAAGTCTCGAAGCCTGTAGATTTTATGTTCGAAACTCTATTCCAATGAAGAATTACCGTGTAAGCAGCATAATACGCTTAAATCCATCGAGGTAAAATGCCTTACCCCTGATATGGCTAGGTAATAATCTTTGTACCGGTGTTGTCTTTGACATATGGCCACGGTTTAAAATTTCTTCTTAAAGTGTTGCTTCAAAATGGGGCATAGACCTTTTTAAACTAAAGATTGTGTTCAGCTTTTCGCTTTTGCTTCTTGATTTAAAGTGAAATATAAGTTTGTTCCACTTCATAGCAAATATACGACAATCTCAATTTATATAGGTTTATTTTTTTACTATAAAGAAAAAAGCTTTCATAATGCCTTAGTATACCCCCCCCCCCTACACCCGTGGTGAAGTAAGCTCATTCTAAAAAAACAGTTTGATTTGGAATGAAATTTGTAGTCAAAAGGTACAAATATGTATATTTATAAGGTTTTTAAGATAGAAACATTTTGCGCAATATTTGCTTTAAATCTAAAATTTATTTTTATGCTTTTTTATTATTACGAATTTTTACATTGTTAGTGTTACCATATTGACAATGAACTCAAAAAAATTGTGACTTAAAATTTTGTTTCTAAACTGCATTTAATACCTTCTTTCCTTATCTGTATATTACTTTTTTCAAATATTTAAAGAAAGCGAAGGAATAAAGAACCAATGATCAGTATGATTTAATAGCATATAATTTCTCATCTGCTTTGAAAGACCAAACAATTATATGCCAAAGAATGAAATTCACAAATGCTTTTATTTTCTCTGATAACATAATAGTTGCTGCATTACAAGACTCACTTATCTGACATTTTGGGCCATTTGAGCAGAAATTTTCTTCTAGAAGTCTCCAAATCCCCAATTTTCAATTTCTGAAAAAAATTCGAACGGATGGAGTTATAAATTTCATATTGACCGTGCGAATAGAATCTTTCTTCGTGGCCATCTTTATAAATCATTCGTGTCATGTATTCGTTACGTTTAAAGAAGAAGTACGCACAAGTATAAAGAAATATATTTAATTCAATTTATTTACATACGATGTCTCACAGACATATATACATGCACGTATATAATTGGCCTCTACTCCTGAAAAAAAATAATAAAGAATTTTGATGCATTTTTAATACAAACCCCAACACGTTGACAAAGGAGAACGTTGACTTTCAGAAGTCATTATGGAATAGATTAGAGTATTCATCTTATTTTATTGTTAATGTTATAACGACTGACGTTTGTGTGATGCAGTATCTTATGGTTGGGGGATTGAATGGGAGGAATATTCAAAAAGAAACGGAATGAATATTTTCAGAAAACGAGACTTTACTCATTTACTTAGCTCATGTCATTCTATTAAAAGCCTTTGTATCTAACAGTCCCTTTCATGAAGGAGATATTCCTTTGCTCCGAGGATGGTACAATTGAAGTTGAAGTGTCTCCTTTACTGGTTCTTTGGAAATTCAAACAAGAATACAGAAATTCTTATGTGAATGTTGCACATCTAGATGCGATTCAAACTGATTTTTTTAAACTTTTAACATTACTTCCTTAAATCACTGGAAAAATTATTTGATAATTTCAAACAATTTAATCTGACATTTTGTTTATTTTTAAATTTTAGAATTTTCGAATTTATTTTTGTTGAAAAGGATACCCTAATAAAGGACTATTTTAACATCAATGGGATAAAACGAAAGATGACACTTCGAATATTCGCTGAGAATAAAACATTCCAGCTTTCAACCAGTTTTTTCAAATTGGCAATAAAAACATTACATTACATTTTTTTTGGGGGGGGGGAATTGATTCACTTCTTTTGTTAAAGTTCTGAGTAGCTCTTGTCAAATGGCTGGATATTATACAAAAATTGTTCCATCATCTACAACGCATTTCACTTGATGATTTGGAGAATTAAAAGGTTTGTTCCTATTTACCTAGTTTTTGAATTCTGCAATGAATGCAAGTGAAATGGATTTTCTATATTGCATTTGTAATTGATTTACTCAGTGTTGATTCAATTTCAATTAATGTTGAAATGAGATTTGAAGTTTTAATCTTCCAGCTGCAAATTTATTGCTGATACCGGTTGTTTTTTTTGACGCATTAGTGGAAGTTGAAATCTGGCATAGGGACATCACCGAATTAATTTTTCTAATGGTTCGATCATTATGGCATCTCTTTACATTGCAAAGTAACAGCTTACATTTAGGTTTAATTTAAATGGTGTGAATTTTTAATGAAGTGTAGCTTACATTTTCCTTTCGAGTTCCTTTTTGAATATTCCTTTTTATTGATTTCTCTCTTTCCATTTTCCGTCCATGCTCATGCTAGTGTTTCACCAGGAAAGGTTAGCGCTATTTTATTTCTAAAAACCGTATTATACACATTGATTTAGAAGAAATACTTGTGGCACAAATTGATATTTCTACGCTAAGGATAGAATTTTTATAATAAGAAGGATTATGGAAATCTGCCAAAGTCCTCTAAAAGTTAAATTAATTATTATTTATTTTTATAGTAACTGCTTTAATTCGCAGATGAAAACATATTTTGAAAAGTATGGACATTTTAAGAATAAGTTCTATTTATTTCTCCTGTCCTTAATGCAACATTGTGCACCGAAACATGTTGAATGCATATTTCAACGCGTGAAAATATTAAATTGTCAATTAGATTATTATTTGACTATTTAGTAAATTTGTAAAAAAATCTACTAAAGAGGAAATAGTTTATTAATATGTATTTAAAATGATTAAAGAGTCTAAAATACTGCTAAAAATAAACTAGATAATTTTTTTAGTCATTCACGGACGAAAAAAAAAAAAGCATATATTTTTGAAAACGCACATTAGTGCAATAATTCACCACAGGAGATTGTAAAATAAGTAAATAAATGTGTGATACTGAATAAACAGGAAATGGACTATCCTATTGGCGGTTTGCCTTCGAAGTTCAGAAATACCGTGTGCCTGAATGCAAAACAAACTTTCAAAAAATAACTGCATGGACTGATAGTTCATAAATTTACATTGTCTATTAAAGGGCTTTCAAGACCTCCCGGGTCTGTTACCGATGGGGGGCCTGGGTCTGTTACCCAGGGGGCTTCTGTTTCTGGGTCTGAAGAGAGCGGAGAATCGACTGGCCTCCGTCGTTGTAGGTTCCTCCTCTTCTTCTTCGGATGTCTCCTCCACTTCCTCTTCAGCTGTTGATGAAAGCTCATTAGCTTCTGGTGATGTTTCTATTTCCTCTTCTGGAGTGGGGGTGGTGGTAGAAGGCTCTTCTGGTTCGCTGCCTGGACGTGGTCTCAAGAATCCTGGTCGGGCTGGTCGATTTCTTGTGATCAAATTTGGACGCGGCCTGCTGGTGGTGCGAGATGTAGTACGAGGAGTAGCTGAAGTCGCTGATGCTGGTGCTCTGGTGGTACTTGATGCTCTGGAACGGCTGGATTGGAACCTTCCTCTTGTAGCAGCACCACCGAATCTTGAACGAGTGGTAGTCGTCGAAGAAGCAGTTGTGGCTTCTACTGCCTTAGTTGTACTTTTATCCTCACTTGCTTCAGTACTGCGAGAAGAAGAGCCTCTGAAACCACCAGGTCGAGAACGGAATCTATTATTGTTGCTTTGGAAGGATCGACGAGTGGACGGTGTGGAAGTAGTAGTAGTGGTAGATGTGGTAGAGGAGCTACTTGAACTATCCCCTCGGGATGGAGATCGGTTCCTGGTGGAACTGAAAGAAGGTCTGTTGGTTAATTGACGACGGCTGCCACCACCAAGTGATGGTCTTCTGCGAGGCTTCTCTGTTGTTGTCGTAGTTGTTGGAATTTCAGTGGTAGTTGTTGGTTCCGGAGTAGTAGTAGTTGTTGTCTCTTCCTCCTTAATATCTTTCAGGTCTGGAGTACTGTCCAAGACATTGTTGAGAGTGTCATCTTCGGGTTCATCCAAACTGACCGGGGGGACAGGAGTGGTCGAGAAAATTTCATCAGAGAGGGCAGGTACTGTTGGCACAGTAGTAGGAGTAGGGGGAATAGTAGTGGTCTCCGACAGGACAAAGTTCGGGATGACGGGAAAGCGAGGCACTTCGTTGCTGCCATATCGGAAAACATTCGAGACAGGTTTTACGGGTTGAGGTGGAGGTTGAAATTCAGGTTGAGATGGCGGGGTGTCCGCCCGGATGACTGTGTTGTCCACACCAGCGGGAGCGATCCTTGGCTGAGAAGTGTTCTTAGGGTGGACAGAGTCAGTGAGCGCGTTTTCAGGCTCCTTCCTTTCGTCGTAGTTCTCGAGTGAAGGAATATCATCGAAGTTTAAGCTTGGATTGCTCTGATTGCCAGTAGTGGCCGTGTCGTTATCATAATAGTAGTAATAGTAGACGACGTACTCGTCGTTCTTATTGTCTTTTTCTTGGGCTGAAGGGAGTTTGTTGGGCTCTATTTCAGAAGCGGCGGCTGATCCCAAAATTTGCGTATGTGTGCTGTAAGTCCTTTCAGCACTCAAGGCTGACGGGGCACTTGACAGAGGAGCAGATGATTCCAAGTGATGAAAAGGGGCTGGTGGGGCAGCCTGAAAGAACATATTTTAAAAATTAATATTTCTCTAAAATGTTATTTAGTTGACAAAATTTCTTGATTTTAAAAAAAAACTCTATGAAATACTGAACATTTTTAAAATGTTGAGCCTTCAAAATAATCAGTATCGGATTAATTGCATACTAATAGTAATAATGTCTCATAATTTTTGTAGAAGCAGTAGATAAATTCAATTAGTTGCGACTTTTACCTTTTGTTCACCTAATGGAATTTTCCGAGACAAATCTAAATGATGAATGAGCACTTTGTATTCTCTGAGTAACCGCTCACTCTGATAATTTTGAAATTTATTTTAAAACTACCTTTATATTATTTTATTCATTATTAATATTTAACTGGTACAAAAGGTAAGTTAATAAGAACTTCTTCTCACAGGTGGACAAATTAACTTGTGAATTAAATTTTATGAGACGATCATAGCATTCAACCACATCCGTTACCACTGAACTCCCGTTACCTGTAAATATTGCACCGCCCCTTTACCACTGAACGGAGCAATATCTACAGGATTTGTTGCGAACGACTGTTGTTCCATATTCAACATCCAACTACACACACAACCAAATCTCCTGATTTGAACAGTCTCATTAGAAAGGTCTCCCCCTTCTCCATAAGCAAATTATATTTAAAAAATCGTGTGCCCGAAGTCATAATCCTCTAGCATTCCAACAGAGTTGGTAAATACAGTTAGTTGTGCCACGGTGCACCGAAATCTTTGTTAGAAATAGCAGATTTGAAGGATATGGAAATTGCGATTACAATGCGAAATGTAATATGAAAAGAAAACTTTAGTAATTAATGTGATATCAAGCGGAAGGTGTTTTGTTGCTACGTCGTATCGGTACACGATGGCGAAATCGGGTCCATCATCATACACCTGAGACGAAGAAAGTGTTTTAGAATCGATTCCAAGGTTCAGGAAGCCGCCAGTAAGTGGCTCGGCCCTTTGAACCTAGAATTCTTCATCACCAGTTTTGTTTCTTTACTTCACTGATGGTGCAATTCATTGAAAAAAAGTATTCGCTCTTTATTCCGAAAAAAAGTATTCAGATAGTACTCTTAATTCTGAAATTGATTGCCGTACAATAAAACTGCGAACGCCCATCACTGCAGAAATAGATACTCTAAAAGTGTATGAAATATTAAGTCTTCACATTTAAGTTTCTAAAAAACTCATATTTTTGAATAGCAACTCCAAATTTCAAATTCATACTTAAATTTTACTGAATACAACTGTTCGATTACGTAAAACATTTTGTAATTTTGGGAAAACGGTTGATTAGTTTAAGACAATCGAAAATTTGAATTCCTAATGTTGAATGAGAATTCCCGTTTTTTTTTTTTTTTTTTTCAATATATTTCAAGATATAATGAATCAAAAATAATTTTTATTATGCTTTAAAATACTTTATAAACAAGACAAGCGTTAAGCATTTTTTTAAATATGAAAATATATTTTATGTTGTTAATTAAAAAAATTTTAACTTTGCAAGTTAAAAATTTTTGTAACTGAAACTCATAAAAACTTTGATACCAATCGATGGAGCAAGACCTAAACCATCACTATTCCAAATCTTATCCACTTCCATCAAATGATTTTAAAAACATGTAGCAAAACCGAAAGCTTCCACAACAACTTGGTTTTGCAGGGTTTTTGGGGGGAATGGTGGGGGGGGGGGGGGAGGAGGTCGAAAAATATGATTTTCGAGCTCAGGAGGACCTGAAACATGGAAATTCATCAAAAACTGGAGTTCGAATTTTTTGATGATTATAATATTTTCTTTATACTTCGCATACGAAAGTAAAAAAATTCAAAAGGTCGAATGGCAGTACACAAAATAGTAACCACATGTTTCTGACGGAACATCATATTGCAAATGAAATATATTAATCCAAATTTAAACAGTTCCTTTTCAAACAATGCTACTGTACTAAACATGTCAATGCTACGGTACTAAAACTGTCAATGCAGTTATGAGAATATACGGGGCGTCCCAAAGATTCGCATATAAACTTTAAGGTCAGATTAGGCTTGAGTTATTTAGAATTTGGGACCGCATAAGCAAAAGGTGACATCTTCTTGTGTACAGCTGCCCACCCCGCCACTACTGAACGTAGCAGTATCGACACAAAAGGCGACCTCTGTAGGGAACTTACTCACGATGAATTTATATAAAACAAAGATACACCAAATAAATGATACAAATCAAATGTAATGAAATGCAGATTCAAAATAGCACAACGCAGCTGCATTTTGAACTAGACACAATGGCATGTAGCATGTAGTATCAACAGCAAACCTGTGAAGCAACTGTTAAAAGACTTGCTGTTGGAAGCTATGCACGTTGTTATGGATGCTTCATAACCTGCATTGTATATTTTATGATCTTATTAAACACTTTACAACCTTGCAGGTAAAAAACAGAAAGATATAGAAATGGCATTTAAAAAAATTTCTTCAGTTCACTGCATCTTTCATAACTCAACAATTATCACAAAAAGCTTCGATTTTTAGTTCTTTGATATTGCTCTGCAAATCATAATCTGTCCGAAACAATTTGCAAACAACCTGTTGAAGTAGGTACGTAATGTATTTTAAAAATTCATGGAAAAAAATATGTCCCTTTCCGATCAGCTGCGACATTATCCAGATTATATTCTCCAGATCTGGATTCTATTCTGCCCTCCAAAGGTGAGCACTTCTGTAAAAGTTTTTCTTCAGAAAAGATTCTGCTGTTAGGGAAGAGAATATTTTTGTAAATATTCTTAACTTATAAGAAAAAATAATTAGTAAACCATTTAAAATCAGGTTTTTATTTTCAGATTATGGCATTATTAATCACAATGAAATAAAGCACTCGGAAGAATGGACAAAAATATTTTATGCGAATATAGCAACGCATCAAACTTAAGAGAATAGTCTAAAGATTAGAGACTAAAGACGCGTTAAATGTCTCATAGTATTATCAACAGATTTTCATTGAAAAAAAATAAATAAAAGAAAGCATACATATTGAATACAAAATAAAATACCAGAAAAATAATTAATAAATGAGAATTACTTGCATTTCATTATAAATATTGCTTTTAAAACATTATGAAAATGCTATTCACATTTCATGGCTTCAATTAAATAAAAAAGTGATCGAAAAGGATTTATCTTAGAGAATACTGAGTAATGCTGATGGAAATTTAACTCACCGCTTGCTGGGGCTGCGGCAGGGGCGGTTGATAAGAATTATGAACGATGGGTTGGGGAGGAGGTGGGGGTGGCGCTGCTAGTAGAAGAGGGGGTTGATAACCCTGTGCGGACGCTCCGGCACATAAAACGGCCAACACGAACAGACACCTGCAAAGAAAAAAAATAATTAACATTCATTAGCAATCATTTCGTCATGATTTAAATTTCCGCATTCGTTTTGACATGGATGCCTATTTAAATAAGGAAGTGACAGTTTATTTCAGTTCTCCATGACGGGCAAAGTTCCTCAAAATAAAATGCACGAAAATTTTTAATTTTTAGAAATATCTAACGTTATAATTATTTATGCATGTACACATAAGCGATGTTAAAATCTTTTAGAATTTTCATCGAATCGCCACTAAGCCAAATCATTGATGGGAAAGAAAATGGCTGTTCATTTTTAAGTTTCACTTAAATATAATCCAAGTTTTATTAAAAGTTATTTCGCATAATGAATTTCTTGATTTTTTTAAAAAAAATTTCGTTTTATAATCTTTTACTGAAAATCTGAATTTTTTTTCATAATAATTAGTTTAATAATTAGTATTTATGTGAATCTATTTTTAATCGCATTAGAATACTTAATAAGAAAAAAAAAATTATTCTACATAACTTGAGTATTTTGAAACTTGGCGATACATCATAAATATTAGCGTACAATTTTGAGTTCATAAAATGACACTGATACAACTTCACTTGTTCAGTGTGGAAGGGGAACATGTAATCGCCCTGTGATAAATCTTAAAATTTAGTTTTTGATAAATGATTGAATTTTTTGTTTAAATAGGTCATTTAATCACTTTCATGGATGAACATTGATTTAATCATTAAGATGAATCTTTAAAATTTCTTTTGTATTTTTAACTTTTTAGCTCACATAATTATTTGCTGATAAGATTTTTCAAACCGGAAGGAAAGATCTCACCAAGACTTTCTCGCGTGCTCTCTAATAAAGGTGTTATCTCGAGAACGCCTTGTAAAAAAATTGAGAATCTTGGCTGAGGCAGAAAAGACATTGCTTGGCACTGCAGCTCAATAGTAAAGACACATTCGTCTTTGGCGTGAATTTAAAATTTCTACTGAATCTATCGTGTGCTCTTTGGTGACATTTTTTGGCGTCTAATCCCTGACATGTGCTTAATGATGTGGCGAATTGAATTGAGTGAGGATAAAGCCTGGTACCTTGTGGTTTGCAGTCCAGTAACTAAACCACTATGCAAAAGCAATTGCTCGGGTAGCGTAGCTGTTAACTGGCTTATAAGCTATTCACCACAGACATTCCCTCCAGTGGGTCGGAGGTGAAATGAATTATATGGCTGGTTAGTGGTGATGTATTATTAGCTGTTGATTCTAATGCGCTTGTACCCATTTGAGTAACGCCAAGCGTTATGTTGAGCGTGTGTGGGTGAGTGGTTGCTGATACTATTGCTGCGTCAAGTGAGTCTGACGACTTTGTTTTGCTGTGGGTAGATGGCGCCACAACAGCTATACGAAGGATGAAGGATCACGTCTGGGTCACCAATGTGGCGAATTGAATTGAGCGAGGATAGAACCTGGTACCTTGTGGTTCGCAGTCCAGTAACATGACCACAATACAAAAGCAATTTCTCGGGTAACGTAGCTGTTAACTGGTTTATAAGTTCACCACAATAATATCCGAAAATCGAATTTGTGTTGTAGACAAGTTGTTTCCCAACCGAATGGAGTCAAAATTTGACAAAGAACTATAATTGAAGTTACAAAATCACATATGAAATTTGATATAGTTAAGTCACTGAAAATTTGAGTTTTCGCGTTCCATGTTTCTGAAAGCACAGACCGACAAATGGCCAACCTTTCAGTGGATTTAGCTCAAATTTGAGAGGTAACTACACAATAGATGTTAAATGTTACCAAATTTTATTCATCCAACTCAAAATGTTTCTGATTTACATTTGTCAGAGACAGACCTTTTCCAAAAATGTGTTTTTCGAATTCGAGATGGTATAAAACATGGAGATTCGTCAAAATTTTGATTTCGAATCTTTGACGATTACAATACTTTACCTAAAATTCATATACGAGAAAGTAAAAATTAGAAATATTTCAAGTTTAGAATTATTTCACATGAATTAATTTTAGATTATTCATTCAAATTATTCAGTTGAATGAATAATCTTAATTCATTCAATTATTAATGTTGCCATTTAAATCCCCTTAAAGCCTCTTCAATTCAAATTATAAGTAGAAATGCATATCAAAGTAAATTACTTTGATAAGGCCATTTGGCATTACCAACCTGAAAAGGTTCATTTCAATACTGAATAACTGATCAGATAATCCAAGATAGTCCATCCTCCTCAAACTCCAAAAAAGTAACTCGCAGATATTATTAAGTTTCCGAATTCAGGCGGTTTGGACATAATATAGATCAGAGTTCGATATTTGTGCATGATAAATTACGATATCCGTATGGATTCTTTTAATTATATTAAATGTCACGTAAGAATGATAATTCTAATTATTTATCAAATGCATGAACTCCTTCTATCGTATTCGATGAAGTTTTCTCCCTTATTTTTTAAAGGTTAACGCTTTTTAATCGATTTTAACATATATCAATAATGGATCACTGAACCATATATGATGGATGTTGATGTATATCTTAATTTGAAACACGCTTTTAAATATTTAATGGGATTTTACAAACTTTCAAACAGTTTCTCTAAGTCTTCTTCTCTGAAATCAACGAGCATGCAACTAGAAAATTCTGGAAGAATGGACATTCTTAATGGAGAGATTACGCTGCTGACAGTTGCGTAAGAAATGACATTAGGTTGATACCTTCCCTCTTTTCTAGAAAATTCTGCTTTTTTTATCGCAGAAGAAAATACCTAATGCAACCTGTCTGCATTTTTTGGAGCATTTGACAACCAAAAGTGAAGCAGTTCACAGACTGCATACATAGTTTTAAGTTTTAAAGAGCTGATAATGGTATATTTGCAGAGGTTTCCTTCAATTTATCAGATTCCTTCCAGGATTTATGAAAATATTATTGAATATGAAGGTATATGGTATTTACAAAAATAAAGAGTTTCACTGTGACTGCCTGCTACGTGAACACTTTACTACATCATAAATTTTTAAAATTCACCATGGCGAATTTTATTTTTGTTCCAATAAAATCAAAATAATATACAAACATAGTTTTAAAGATGATTTACTGAAACATCCCAAATGATTGTTACTTTTTCTAACTCGGGTGTAACTCCCACGAAAACATCATGCTTATTAGATTTTAGTTACATGATGTTATAGACATTTCTATGATTTCAGATTACGTTTCGTTATGTTACAGTATATTTTTACCGCCCAAGCTGGCATTTTTATTCGCATATTCTTAAAACAGTATAAATTAATTTTATGTTTATTGTTTTAATCAAGTCTCGTAAATGTGGCTTAAATTCCTTTAAAGATTCATAAAGTATTCTATAAAAGTAGGATTGCTGTCCGAAAAAACAACAAGTAAATGACTAGAAATGAATATACGAATACCTACAGTATGGTGACAAATATTCAGTCGATGAAAATGTATAGCAATTCAACCGGGTATCAGTACTGTCACAATGTGCAATCTACTGGTGCAAAAATACAATGCAAGTACAGATAATTTGAATAGAAATCGCTTGCGATGTATTCGACTCCCTCCAAGATAGGAAATACTGCCTGCATTTTTGCATGGTCTTAGCTGATCAGAGCAAAATTTCGGGTTGAAATGACGTAATTATTTGGATTTTAAATCTTTCCGTTGATTATTAATCAGCGCCTTGTTTTCCACCTTCACGGTTTTCCCTAGAAGAAATGACACTTTTTAATCAACTTCTTCGATTAAATATATGTTGAGGGCATTCTGTACTGGTGAAACCCAAAGCTTCTAATATTGATTGGCACATTAAGAATAAAAATATCCACGCATTCAGGATTCATATGATGTGACATTTCTATCGACTTTCGATTCAGGATTCTCTCAACTAGGTTGAAACATTTATGCATTTCTTCCTGCATTTGATTTAAAAATTTCTCGAGAGATACTTAAAATAATTCTTTGTATCGATGCATCTTTAGAAATCTTTCAGACAGAGTGCAATCCTGTTTTATCCGCAAGTTTGGCCCATCTGATACGCTCGGAACCACTTAGAGAGGTCATCGACCCAAAACATGCCTCAGGACAATTCCAGCCTCTTTATTATCGGATAAAAAATCTTTACTTTCTGACTTCAATTAAATAGGAAAAGTGAAAAACCAACGAAAGTTTTATTGAATCCGATTTCGCAGCAGATTTTCCATGCCTTACGGGCGAGGAAGTCAAGACAGTAACTGAAATCGAGAATTGAACTTTTGCCAGAAATCCTTTGGATTCTGCAGATGATTTCTGGTACTTTGTGGAACAGGGTCGAACGGGATGCAGGGCCCCAGGCCTCTTGTACGTCCTTAGGGTATGGAGAAGTAGAAAAAGTATTTCCCAGAAACACTTTCTGACTGGCCTTGGTGTGCTATCAGTGGATTTCCTCGTGCGTAGACGCGAGTTTTTAGTATTCAGGGCCAGAGTTGGAGTGACCGACTTTCGAGTTGCCCCGCCCTAGGGTGGAGAAAGTGTCGTTCCCCCGAGGGTCGTAGTGAATGAAAGCATTCATTCTCTTTCGATGAACTTACCTCAATCGATTAGTAGAATGATTTTTTAAATGGCTTGAACAATGAGTCGGCCAGTAAACAGCCCGAGGAACATTTGCGTATTTTTGGACATAATTTTATGCACTATTCTTAATTTTTACAAAAATAAATAAATAAATAAGGTTGAATTGCATTTGAATTAATTCATACTTGGATTACTTTAAACTTGTGATATCGTTTTTCTATTTTCAACATTTTGCTTTCAGTCTTAAAAAAATTGTAATGAACTCCTTCACAAACTAGAACTACGACTGCCAATGAAAGTAATGCTAAATATTCTTCCCGCCCACAACTGCTCTACTGTTCAGGGTTATAGCTATCCAAGATATATTTTACGATCGCGAATTCATCCAAACGTACGTTTATCCGATTGCATTTCCAAAATCGTACAACCAAGCCAGTTGAACGTTTCTTTAATTGGATCAAGCTCATATAGTCACAGTTTTAGAACAGGGAACCAACAGCAAATACACATTTTGCGAAAGAATCATTTTCCATTTTTTTTTTTCGTCGTGCTATTATTTTAAATCAAGTTTTTGCGCAGTAGCTTCTGAGGGTAAAGACCCCTGAGTACTCGAGGGAAGAAGTCTGACTTCTAGCTCAAATGAAGATACCACACACACACACGCTTGCACAATCCCTTTTTACAGGGGGGGGGGGGGGGGCCCATTCACGCACCTCACAGAAAGAACACAAGGAAGAGAACAACCATGCCCGAACCAGGACTCGAACCTGGGACGCCTAGATCACGGGGAAGACGCGCTACCCCTAGGCCAGGACGTCGGCGTCGTTTTCCAATAATGTTAGAGAAAGCAGTTTTCTTGCGATATTTTCATAAATTTATTATTGTCTGTTGAGCTACGGATTGCAATAAGCTTAATTATTGCCTAGTAAACTACTCATAGTAAATATAGTTTTAGTGAACCAGAAATCAATAAAATGGTAATTATTTTTTCATTGAATACTTATTAAATTAAAAAGAAAAATTACCTTTTGTTTTAATTCAATATCTTTTATATTGAATCAGATACCTGAGGAAGCAAAATTAACGAATAAGGCATTTTCTGCACCAATTAAAGTTGTAAATGGTCCATAAATGAAGGAACCGAGAGAGAAAAAAATAAATTTATTGAAACGGGATTATTTATTATTCAAATGGACTACTGTAGCTGGACCACTCGCTTTTATATTTTGACAAAATCTAAGAATAACAGCAGCAAACCATAGTCTTCTCAGAAAAGAAAAAAAAAAAAAAACTGGTGCACAGCAGAAGATATTTGAAAGATATTCTGTGAAAACTGCATTACGTGCACATAGAAAAGATTCTTTTCCAAGGATTTGGCTTATAAGGTGAACACTTGTGAAATGGAAGAACGTAGATATGTGCTATTATGTTTCCAAAACACGGCAAATACCCCAACGGTACATTTCCTAAAGCACCGCGGTACAAGAAGGGGAAACAATCTACGATTTCTCTACAGGCTTCTTTCAATAAAATTGAATTCGCTTAAAGTAAATGTAACAAGTGAAAGCAATCTAGGATATAAGCAAAAGGAACTTTAGCCAATTCGAGAGAAGGACTCAATGCATGTGGATGCTGCGCCCGGTTAAAATTTTACCAAATAGTATAAGAATACTTTTCCAGCAGTGCCATAAATAAACAAAAAAAAAAAAAAAATACTCAAGCACGATCCACATGTTGTGTTGTTGCCTTGTCATAGATAAGCTCGCCGACAGAGTCAGTGATTTTAAGCCGATTTTTAGCGTCTCTTGTTTCAGTAGCTCCATCTAAGGCCAAGAATACGACTTAGCTACTCATGCGTCACAGCCCTTTTTACGGGGGGCGGGGGAGACTACATTCATACATTGAATACACTCATCCACAGATCGTAATGTAGACTTGAATCAGAGGACGAACACCACTAAACCAATACCCCTAGTAGTATTGTCTCGACATGGAGGACTTTGTCACTACGACAGATTTATACGTGCACCAGCCACCATGTACACGGAGAGTCTTCGGCCGGAGAAGTGCAAGCTCACAACTCAAGGGATGCGAATTCAATGCTCTACCAACCCCGGCCAAGATGTACATAATCCGATATATGTTAAATAACTTTGTTAGGATGGCATGTAAAGACTTTTTGTTTTCCCAATAAAGGATAATCTTTTTTCCAAGGAGTTGAGCTCCGAGAGTGTCATTAAAAGGCTAATACGAAAAAAGAACATAGAAATAAATCAAAAGTCATGACAAATGGCTATCGGTCATTTATCTTCTCAATCAGCAATCCACTTATATTAAAGCACAGACCGATTTCAAAGCAAGTCAAACAAGTTCGAAATTATTAATATTCGATATTATATATAGCTTTTGAGATGGAAACATCTCAAAATCTATATGCAATTCTCTTAAAATCAGTAAATATCGCAGTTCATTAATTATTTTTTATGCCTATAATTATAATTTTTTTTTTCGCTTATGATACATGCCTAAGCAGTTTTTTCTGAATGCCAATATTTTTAAAGAGTACTTTAAAAGATCAAGTTATTTGCTCTTTTCAGGAAGATGAATATTTGCGGGAGGATGTTTTCAAAATATTGTTTATCCACATATTATTGCTTTCAATGCATTTTTAAGACAGAATTTTAAAGTTACAGCAAAATTGCTCTCACTCAGTTACTGAAAGGTCTTTTATTCTTAATGCAGTAAGTATATTTCCGAATCGCCAACGACCGACCTTCTGTACTTTGCTTTTTTATTGCACAGCTGTTTCGGACGCAGATTTATCGTTTTTGCTTTCAAAGTCAAAAGCAGATTAACAACTCCGTCACTACTTCAGAAAATACGGAATGTATTGTTTCGGAAATTTTTTTGTATAAGTCACAAGGCTTAGAATGCAATGCAAAACAATTTGAGGTCGATTAAAACTGAAAACATAAATCTAGCTTCAAACACAGATGAAACTAGAAGGAAACTTTAGTATGAAAACAATGTAAATGGACAATTTTTGTCTCGCAAAACAAAGAAACGTAATCGAAACATTCAAACAATATATCTGAAGTTTCGTATCAAGTTCACAACTGAATTTAATTTCAAGGCCCTCTTTAAGTTTTATACTGACCTCATTATATGCGACGCATTTAATATTTTATGCTGAAATGGGTTTATTTCCATGGTTATATCTATCAAATTGTCACTAAAAATCGAAGGAGAACAATTCATGGAAATCTTCTGAATTCTCTTCCTCTTATGATATTTGTCATCTATTCCAACCTAAATTTTAATCCAATGACAATTTTGAATAAATAATATTTTCTTAACAGCTAGTTTCTTTTTGAAATCACTGGCAGGGAGAATATGTGAAGTCTCTACGACTGCATTTAGGAAGTCTAGCTAATATAACGCTGGAGCTGATGAAATATTAAATTATAAAATTATGTTTTGCAATAAATATTTATAGCTTCATTACATTTTTTTTTTTGGAAAATTTCATGTTTAAAACTATACAATGTATTTTTGCAAAGTAATATTATTTATTCGAACAGTAAACAGAGAGGGATAATTAGTCTATGCAAGTTCTTTTCGTCTGAATTAGTGAACTTCTTCTGGACATAGGTCATGTGCTAATGCTTTAGCACATTTCATTATTTATATCATGAACATGTTAAATATACGACTTTTCATTCATTTCAAGACAGATTTTAC
This sequence comes from Argiope aurantia, assembly GCA_026543865.1. Taxonomy (NCBI): domain Eukaryota; kingdom Metazoa; phylum Arthropoda; class Arachnida; order Araneae; family Araneidae; genus Argiope; species Argiope aurantia. The sequence goes on from JAPMOR010063813.1 coordinate 816,598, forward strand.
TGGGAAAACTGTCTGTTCTAATCGTAAGTTGCCCCGAGGAAGAAAAACAACATCCTTCTATCAAACGTGCGATAGAAAAACATTCATTCATGTTGGAGAATATTTTTTAAAAAAATATCATGCATCAAAAACTTACAAATATTAATTGGAAACTCATATATTTGTAATACTCCTTCAAAAAAATAATTACAAACAAAAATGTTATTCTTATAATATTAAAAATGTTTTGCATATTTATCGAAATCAGCAACAACCTAGAGAAAATCAAGTCTAAAGAACTAACGTCTAATAAGGCTCATTTTTTTTTAGTGCAAAGAGGTGATATTGTTTAAAAAATTTATTATAATAATTTTTCAAAAATTATTTGAACTTTTTATTTTATTTCTGAAAGGTGTAATATTCTTTATATTAATAATTAAAGATGCTATTCTAGCCTATAATTAGCGTGAAATAGCATTCTCATACTAAATAACTGAGCGGTTTCAAGTTTACAAATATAGTTTGAAACACCTACAATTCAAAAAATTAATTGCTATCAAAATAATTTTCGAAACTGGTACTTGAAAATTGGTTTAAGAACGAAGAATAAAAAATTTCCCATCTTTGACGTCAATTGTGAAGGTCGTTTTGTTTGGATGCAACTAGCGTTTCCAGCAAGGACGTCGAGCTGACCAGAGGCATGAGAATATACGAGATAACAAAAAAGATAAAGAAAAAGAACGCAGACTTAAATAACTCAAAAAATGTTTAGCGAATGCAAATTTTTCAACTGATATTTGATAAAATAAAGAAGACGTAATTAGTTTTTGTTTTTTTCAACTAAATTTAAAGCAGCACTGTTGAAAAATCTCTACAAGTGAATTGTAAGCGACATTTTCTGTTTGTTACTTTAATTTGAAATAATATCATTTTTCACTCTTAAATACAATTTAAATTTGTAAATATGTTTGATGATTTTTTTCTTAGTAAAAAAAATATTAAAAAAGAATTTGTTTTTGACCATAATTAAAATTTGTGTTGAAAGATTTTAAGTTAAAAAAATATATATTTGGTGGAATTTTATAACTTAAGGGTCCGATTTCGCTGTGATGCGCCTAATACATGTTGATAAAACAAAGAATAAGAGAACTCATATAGATAATCTGACGTTTTTAATTTTTAAAAAGTCTATTCAATTTCATCATTGCTATTCAGATGATTTCTCGAACTTGCAAGTTGATCATGTTCAAGATTTTCAATTGGTGTTGACCAGTACATAAGTTATCTGAAGAAGCGAATTTATGCAGGAATTCTCCCTTACCAGAAAGGAATGCAAAGACAAATTAGAAAGCTAATTATATATAAGATCTGTAATTTTTTTTAATGTTAGAATGCTGGGAACTTATTTTATGATTTTTCATTATTGAATCTTCGCTTCGATTTTCTTTGAAACGCAAATGAAATAATCACCAATTGCTCATAATTTTAAAAAAATCAAATCAAAAAATCTAAATAATCACAAATTGTAGTTTCTCTACTACTCACTCAATGCAACGAAAAAAGAAGGCAGGATTTTTTTTTAATTCTATGAATGTTCACTTTCTGGCTCAACTATGTTATTATATAATTCGTTAAATATTCGTTGATACGTTGATTCGTTCGTAAATTATACTCACTTGATACAAATGAGTATATTTGTATCAAATATTTTAAAAATGGATCGCAAAATAGTTGAATTGAAGAAGAAGAACATTATAAACATTTTAAGGTGACACATCTCAAGAAATCTGGCTTAAAAACAGGGAACATAATATCATTGCATAATTCGAATTATATATTCAAGTGCACTCACTTTTAATATAAATTGAACATTAACGTAGAAAGAAGTTTAATTTTCTGAAAGTTTTTCATATTTATTTTACCATTCTTTGATAAATGATTAATACTTATGCTAAAAGATAGGCCAAAAATGAAAGTGTCAGTTATAAAAGAATCGCTACTGATTGTAGCAAACACCCACTTGCAACAGCAGACGAAAGAAATTATTCCCATTTTATTACTGAAAATTAGTTTTTAATTAAGGCAGATAGGTGACAGCTGAGTTGTGTAGCATCTGTTGGACTTGCATATTTATTTATTCCAAATCTATGTAATTATTGAATCCCATATTTACATAATTAACCGATGATAAAAATAATATTTCCTTTTTAGGGGAAACCTTTTATAGAATACTTTCAGTTCTGTGAATTAGAGTTTTGTTTTTCGAATTCTGTGAAATTTAAACTCGAAAAGGAATTTTTTAACTTTTACCTTTGCTAAAAGTTGTAAACAGTATGAAAATAGTGAGAGATATCTCCCTGTAACTTCTCGTATACTCTACAATAAAGAGCAAATCCTTCTCTCCCAGAATAAAATTGCAGACGTCTAGCAATGTCGTGAATGTATCACGGGCACAGATTTTTATTTTCATAGCCTAACATACGAGAATTGTATGCTTCGTAGCATAATAAAGAAAACCGCTTTATGGTTTACTCCTCGCAATTGGAGAACAATAGTTACGAAGCAGCCTATTAAGGAGCGATCTTTGACGATTCATTGCAAGCATGCAATAAATAGACAAATACAGGAAAAGCGAATATGTAATTAAGACTTCTTTTCGACTGCGATGGCCTGATTATAAGATCCATCTTTAAGACCATAGATATCCAAGTTAAAGAACCGATTCCGTTGAAGAGCGGCCGTATAAGCTGGTCTGGTGTGCACTAAATCCATCGAAACCAATTGTTCTCCCACTGATGTAGAGCGCAATTTTGAAGAGAAGAGTTCCAACTGGGAAATCGTCCCGGTCATCTGATCTCGTTTCAAAATTATGAGTTGTCCCAAAATATATCTAGTGTTGCTTTTAAAAGGTATGTTAATATGACTAATCTAAACTTGGACAACTTTTTTTTAAACCAAAATTTGACACAGAACTACAGTTGCAGTCACAAGAAGCTAAAATTTATTTATATAAACCTTAACGTTTACGGGTAATCGTGTTTACATGCATAAGAAAGTATAAATCGACAAACGGTCAACCCCTTGACCGATTTGGTTCCAAATTTGATGTGGATCTATATTATGAGTTCCGAACCGGTGCACCAAATTTTATACATTTAATTGCAAATTTAAATGGTTCATAAATTTCATAGAAATATACAAATTTGATCAAAAGATCATATATAAAATTCCATCCTCCTAGTTCAAAGCATATTTGAGTTATCGTGTTTACATAGTCCCAAAATTGCATTATTCATATTTTGGGATTCTTCAAAATCACGAGTTCGAATATTTTGACGATTTTAACGCTTTCTCTTAGTACAGCTCGCATACGAGGAACTAATAAAAGTATATGGAAAAAAATCACGTGAAAATGATTTTCAGATTAACTAGCAGTTGATATTATTAATGAAATCGTTGCGATCTGTGAAGTATTTTTAATCACGATATTCTAATCAATTCCTAATTGTGCGCGACAGATGTGTTTTTAAATATGAGATGATTTATTTCAATATTTTAGAAATAGATAAAAAAATACTCAGAAACTAGAATATTAAATTCAAATTTCAATTGAAATTCTCATTTAAGATCAAAATTTGATGTTATGTTTAAATTTTGAAATAATTTAAATACATATTTTCCTAATTTAGAACGGTCTCCCAAAAGAAAAAGATTCCATACTTAAAAATTCTAATTAAAAAAAATCGATATAGTAGTTAGAAGTAATTTATTCGAAATAGTAGTTAGAAGTATTAAAATTTTTGTTCGAAAATTAATGATTTTTTTTATAATTTGCATCAATTTTGTTTGTCGCTTCTTATATTTCAGAATAATATACTGATTTCTAAAAAGCAATCTATTTATTGAAAATAAGTAAATGAGAAAATGAAATAAAAACTAACTTAAAATTTAAAAAAATTATTTGTACTCCATCATAAACAAAAACTGGTTACATATTTTCAAAGTGAATATTCTACTTTTTGATAGAATTAAATGTAATCTCATACATGTTATATTCTGATATTTCATTTTATCCTCTAATTTTGATGGCTTCATTATATTTAGTTAAATATTAAGAAATAAAAACTTTTTTCAATTTTTTGCAGTAGTATAAAGTAAAATTAGATTTTAAAAATATATAATATGGTTTCCGTTCAGATATGATCTTAAAAAATATCAAAACTTGTTTGATTCGGATCGAACATATATAGAGAAAAACGAATATGACACGGGCTAATTTCCAAATTAAAAAATACTACACAGAATTTCTCTTGTTTTTTCTTTTTATCAAAGCTTGAAAGATTTGCCCTTTTTTGCAATTTTACATTCTTAAATAGTAATTTTATACTGAAATTATTTTTTTCTTCATTATAGATATATTATTAAAAATTGTAAATAATGATCATAATAGTGTTAGAATTTAAAAAAATTGCGAGAAAAAGATGGTCAATATTCAAGCACCGGCCTTCTGTTTAACCTTGAATTAATTCAAACTCGGAAACGACAGATTTTAATAAATAACCATGAATTCGTATAATTTCTTTCTTTTCTGTATTTCACTCACACACTAATGCTCTCTTATCACAGAAAGATGAAGAGTTGGAAAAAAAGGATCCTCTGGGCGAAGCGATTGCAAATGAGTTTGATAGGAAGGGATCTGTCAAGGACTGATTTCTGTTTTATTTTCCACGCGAGCGCAATTCACTAAAACATTTCCAGGTGTTACCACATATTATGAAGAGGAAGTCGGGTAATTTCCTTTCTGGGTCAAGAATTTACGTCAAAACAACTCTTAACGTAGATCTCAATCTTCCCCCCCCCCCCCGAAATGGAACGCGTGTGTTGGACTACTTCAGAGGATTCTTTTGGCGAAATCAGGCAAAATAAAAACGTCGACAGGTTTTTTCCCCCCCATAAACAATTGCAAAAGAGTGCTTTAGTTGTAAGTGAGGATCAATTTAGTCCTTTCCCTGCTAAATATATGATAATTCATACTTTATTAAGTTTTTTTCTTCCATTGTAGGTTTTCATTGTGTTTCATTACTAGAAATATGAGCATTGATCTATATTTCACAAATCTTCCATTACATTTATTTCACAATTTACCAGGTCGCATCATATTAAATTGAGAAGGGGGATTCAGATTTTATTGATGATGATCGCATTTCTTTTTAATTGGAACTTTTAAACTTCTGGCTGTTTTATCTTCATTCTGTAAAGTGAACTGGTACTAACTGAAATGATCGATGCATCAAAAGAAACGCTGGTTTTATACAGGATGTCAACTAAGGCTCATTTACCCTCACGTGAATTTGAGTACGGAATGAGAGTTTGTTTCAACAAACTTGGTGTTCAGACATCGTAAAGTGGCAGTACGCTACATTGAAAAATCAATGACAGTGCCAGCTGGTGGTAAACAATGGAATTAATTTTTCTATCACGAAAAAGGTGCAAGATAAGGAAAGATGCCGATTTTCAAAACTGTAGAATTTTTCGATTTAGTGCGAAGAGATACCTTGAGCACAATAATGGAAATAGCAAAGCACGTAAAACGCGCATTTGTTTGGTTGCAAATTTCCAATTCTGTGACGCAACAATTCGCGAATACTGGGGAAAAGATCACTAGTAAGCAATAAACGTCTACCCAGTGGTTGAGAGAGCATTTCGAGCACCGAAAATAAAAGAACAGGCAAACCTTCCTTAAAGTGTATCTTGCATAATGAGCACAACAGAACGCAAAAAAGTGAATCTCTTAGCGAGCGATGTTTCACAGAACAAATGGCGAGGAGATATGGAAACGTCACATGCTGGATTGGCCTGTATAAGTCTGTATTGAGCGCTTATCTGAAGAGAATGTCCACATGGAAGAAGTTTTGACAAGATAGTGTTATCGAACGCGTCTCTAATGGGGTTTGAGTAAGTGCCTGTAGACACTTAATTGGTGAGATTTTGTTTCTGGCCAAAATTATGGGCCTAAAAGTAAACAGCAACGACAGCGATGAGCTTCTGGTAGAACATAGCCAGAATTACCGTAGAACTTGTGGAGCTGCTTTCTACGTCACAGCAAAAAGCTGCACAGGAGATTTGGTCAGAAGAGGAAGAAATAATAGACGCAAGAGAGAATAACCTTCCATTGAAATAAGGGAAATGCAGTAAGCACCGGGTAATTATTGTTATATGTTGAGAAGCATCACCCTGATGAACCAAATGTTATGAGCATTGCAAATTTCTTTTAATGACGATGCTTTCTATTATTTTCGGAAAATTCTAAAGCGTGGTCAATGTTTTTAGACAGTTTTCTAGTTGAAAATGCATGCATTATAAATAATAAATTTTATTATAATAAATTTATTTGAATATTTTTGTCGAAATGGAACGTACTGTCCTATTTTACATGGATTACTAAGGAAAGAAATTGTTTAGCATCATAAGGACAAATTGGGAAAGAATTATGGCCTTTAAGCGAGATTCCATTGTATCATCTTATAACTGATTGTTCTGTTTTATTTCTAACATTTTTCTAGCGTTAGAATGTTGAAAATCGTGACCAAACAGATGCCGGTTTTACACGTTTTATTATTAACATTATTGCACTGAGGGTGACTTTTGCTAAATCGAAGAACTCTAAAATTTTATAATTGGCATTTCCTTGTATCGTTTTCAAGATAGAAATGTTTATTCTGTTCTTTGCCACTCAATGGTGCTCTAAATGATCCAGTCATCTACATCACTGTCACTTTATTATGCTTAGACAAAATCTTCGTGGCAATAGTCATCGTTGTTCTCAAGTTAATGTGGGATAGAACAACTTTAGTGGACATCCTGTATAATATTTTAATGAGCATTAAATTACTGAAGAGAAGAGGAGGACCCAAAGTCATTATGATTGGGATAATGGGATTCATTTCTGCATTTGTTGAGGAAACTATCGATTAATCGTTTTAAAGATTTATCTAAACAGTAATTCACTCGATGTAAAAATGACATAAAATCCATGGTCATTATTTTTTTAATTAATTGACTCAAATTGTATTTAAAGGACAATATATTCTTAAAACAGAATACGCTATTAAATGAGACAGTGGAAAAGATTGGACAGGTTTATTATTAACTAGAGAGAAGATCCATCCGTTTGATAAAAAGAGACATTTTTTAATTTTTAAATAGAGCAGAAGTAGCCTGTTGACAGAATTTCGGATTCGGAACTGAGGAGTTTTAGATTCGAAACATTTACTGAAAGACTTATCATGCATATGTGCATGTTAAATCCCGTCGAAAGTGAAATGTCATCTCAATGATATGCCGTGGAAGTCTGGTGAATGCCTTGAAATTCCATCCTTGTCATCTGACCAAGCTTCAAGATGATGAGAATCACCCCAAAATATCTCTTGCGTTACTTCAACACTTATTGTTAATATAACTAAACTTGCCCCTTTTGTGGGAAAGGACGAGAGATCTTCTTGTAGCCCCACTGAATTTCTGCTCTCCAGCCATTCTGTTTAGTGCGTTATGAATGTGTCAAAATTATGTTAAAAAGATTAAATAGTATTTGAAAATTTATTTTATTTTATTTGTTATCCCCAAAAAGAAAACATCCGACAACGAAAATTCTTACAGATGAATTTGTTCACAAAGTTGCAGTGGGAGTACAATTAATTCGAAAAATCGAATTTTATTATAGAAATCAACAGATTCATCGTTAATGCCAACTGGGTAGAAACTACAAAGAGCAGTGATAAACAAGTGCAGAAATAGCTCAGTAGTTTCATTTGAAACAATTCAAGACAGTTACTAATATCAAATCAAGCTAATGAAAAGAATGAAACACAAAGTGCAAAAAAAGGGAAGAGAAAATTTCGTATAAACCGAAAATATCGATTTCAAGATTTTTGGCGAGAAATATATTTACGCAGAACTAATCGAGAAATTCATTAAAGAAATTTAAAAATGCCAGTTAATGAGGGAGTTTCTTTCTGAGATTTGCAAATCGTAAAGATCTACTCGACTATAAAAATAATCTGGAAGACAAAGGTACATTTCTTATTATCAAAATATTTTCAAATTTCTTTCAATCCTTAGATAAAAACAATCCACAATGACTTTAGTAATATCGCATAATTCAGTATTTATTGCAAAATTAAATACTTAACATGATCTACATTGCCACATTTTAAAATATAAATGATTTTTATCAAATATATTCAAAAGAACTAAAGCACGCTCTGCTTCTGAAATTTTCTAACATTAACCATGTTGTCAATAAATATTTCTGTTCCTTTATTTTTATTTAATTAGAATTCCCCATTGTATTAAATTTTACTCCATGTACATCTAAGCAATTTCAAATTAAGAAAAGAAAATAAGCTCAAAAGTTTTTTTATTTAAATATTATAATAAGAACATATTAAAAATAGACAAAGCTGGGTTTGAAAATCACTTTTTAGGCTTAACATATAAGAAACTGCATCTGTCGAAAAACGTTTTATATATAAATGGTCTGTCTTATTGAGACCCTAATTTGTTTAATTTGATTTATTTGTGTGTCTGAAATTGTAAATAAATTACCGAGAAATTGAAATTTTGATCGCTCACCCCTTCATTACCAGACTCTTTTTGAATTAAATGACCATCTACGAACTCATCAATGACTTTAACTCACCGTATGGCATATCCCAAGGAAGTTAAAATCCAAAAATGCAATAAAAATTACTCTAGTTTTTTTTGTAAGTTTTTAACAAGATAACATATAGATATAAAAAAGTGTATGCACGCACACACACGCACACACACACACACACACACACACACACACACACACACACACACACACACACACACACACACATGCATAATCTTTCCATTCTTTGAAAATCAATTAAAAATTCTTCTCAAAAAAATGTTGCTATGAAAAACCGACCGCAAAATCGGGTATTCGAAAATTTGTATGAAACAAAACCTGTTCTGCAACTCTTGTCCGAAGACTAGAATTCAAATTGAATTATTTGATGAATTTCACTCAAAGAATCGACTTACATTTGGAGACATTGGAACTTCAAACCGATAGGATGCAGAACATACTAAGCTTTCAAGAGGCTTTAATTCAAAGAAAGAATTAGTATGATTTATTTCACTTTTATGCATCATACTAGCGTTATAAATTTTTTAAATATACAAACTGGATTTTTCTTTATAACATTAAATTCAAATAACTTTTTCAGGTCTTTTGTATTTACTCAATAATTCCAGCAATTGACTTACAAATATACCGGTTCCCTTTTTAAAAAATACATATATTTCTCTACCGGAGCAAAGAAAAATTGTAGTCAAGCCAAAAACGAAACTTGCAATCCGTGACAGAGTTTTACCGGCCATAACTCAAGGTTTTGCGCGAAGAGGAGCAATTTATTGAGGCAAGAGCGCAGAGGTCTTGATCCTTGGAATTGGGTCTCGTTCCAAAAGGCATCCTGTTTGTTATTTTACCTCGGAACCCGGTTTCTGTGAGAGAGAAAAAGGACGACCATTTGCATACAAACAACAACACTTGGACTCTCAATTACCAGCTGGAGGCATCTTGATGTCCAACAGAGGTTAAAGGGCAACCATAAAGCCTTAATTTTATTTTTCTGCTAAATAGCAATAAATGTTTTTTTATCACTGCTAGGATGCTATGAGCTCAACAACATTTTGAAATAAATTTGTCATTCATTTGATACTGCCTGCTTAAGAGATGGGAGCCCTATTGGGAATAGTTTTCGATAATTCCTGGTTCTTAGCCAACTTTCAATCAAAAATAAAATAAATGCTTAAAAAACATTTTGAAAGCACATTTATTGGTGAATTAATAAATATCTATTTTTTTATTTTAAACATTTTTGACCTTTTAGTCATTAATTATTATTATATATATTACTGAACCTTGAAATGAATTTTTTTCCTCCAAATTCACTACTATGTAATACCACTAATATGCAGCTGGGAAGTGTAGATAAATGGTACCCTGGCCTAATTATATTTTATCGTCCCCTGTCATTATCATTAATTTAGCAAGATGAATGATGGCCGAGGCATGGTATTCATTTTTCATCCTCGTTTCATTTATCTTTTGAAAGCAGCATAATCGCAATAATAGTTTGTTTCGACGATGTCTCCTAAGAATGTGGGCTGAATGCTTACCACCTCGTCACTGCTTCACCGCTCACAAGGGATTTAAAATTTAAGTAAATTGACAGATCAATTGATAAGAAATTCTGAAAAAAGTAAATCTGCAGGTAATCAGTGGGAATGGAGAACGAGTTTATTGTTTCGAAATACAACCATATCAAGAAGTGAGGTAAAATTCCATTATAAAGTATACATTCATTGAAAATTCCAAAGTATTTTAGAAAGAAAAATAAGTAATCTATATCAAATATAAGATTTTTAAAAAATAAATAATTCCAAGATTTTAAATCGAAATTATTATTATTATTATTTAACTGACTCTGTGAAAAGGAATTAAATCGTATTTTTTCAGACTATCAAAATTGCTTTAAAGAACAAAAATAACTATTTTTATGTTTTCAAACAATTCTTTTGAAATTTAACTCACATTGAATTTACGTTCATCATTATTATGTCGAAGGCATTGAAACGTAAAAAATATTATTTCTCATCCATATATTAAAAAAAAATTGCTTTCATTTTTTTATTATTATTATAAACATCCGACAATGATTTATATTTGTATATATTTGCAGAACTATATTATATCTATAATAATAAATAATGTTTATTTAAACAAATAATGCAAAAACTATTAAATAATGAGGAAGACAGAATTTGACTAATTCAAAACTGCCACAAAAACTTGAATTCAGAAAACTTCAAAAATTGCAGCAGAAGAAAACGATGAATTTTAAACTAAAGCTGACAAAGAGTAATTCATTTACAATAATTAAAAATTGTAATAAATAATATATAATAAATAAATTAACTACGAATTTTTTTAAAAAAATAATAATATTATATTATAATTTTAATAATCTTACTTAAATTTTTTAAAATTTAGATTTGAAGATTTTTTTTTATTTGGACAAAAAAAACGTAATCAAGTGCAGGAGGGATTTAAGGCCTTAAAAATTTATTTATTCATAATCACAACGACCATGAAATATAGTTTATTTAAATAATGAAAATAACCCAGAATTCTTTAAAAGTACAATTTATAGTATTGAAATTAAAAAAGATAAACTCAATTTATATAGACGATATTTTAATATTATATTAATAGTAATTTCCAAAGAACTTGAGAAAAAATTTGCATTGTTGATTATTTATATTTAAAAGTGTTCAAATCAGATAGTGATAATAATAATTTTGCACATCTTTTTAAAATTAAGATTAAAGTATGTTACAGAACTTTTTCAGCTTCAAATCCCATTCTGTATTATCCTAATATGCTTTCCGATCCTTGGAAACAGTTTGAAATATTTCTCCTATAAGTATTTAAGGGGTTCTGAACTACATTTCCCGACCATAAATCTACTAGAACCCGCCTATTTCGAACTCTTTTCCACAAATGTTGTAAACTAAAGATATTAACGAATCGAAATAATGGCGAACTGGTCGGTTTGATGGCAAGTAGATTCTCTTATATATAAGATGCCCCCCCCCCCCAGGATGTGTGTTCGTGAGAGAAAGAAAGGAATAAAAACTTACTCATGCAGATAATTGTTAGAACATCCCACATCTTTTCTCCAACAAATAAAAAAATAGCAATGAATTTTGTGGTAAGAACATTCACACTCTTTTGAGGAAGGCTTGGCCGTAAGGTCCACTGTGTATTTTTAAGGCCACTAAGGCCAGCAGCAAGACTGAAGGGAAACAGTCCCTTTATCCCTTTATGTTACTGCCCATGTGAGAAATGACCAAACGATGTGCTTTTTCCACATAGCATGAACCACATTGATCAGTGACGACAATAACGAGCAAGCGAAATTTAAACATGAAATTTTTTAAAATAATGATCAGAAAATAAAATGATGCTTAATTAATTCTAGATAAGTTCGAATGCATTATTGTTCCCCTTAACCGAAGTCACTTAAGTGCTGGGCACTATTAGAAGCAAGGCCCGGATGTGATTTGATATCTGCCTTGCTAAATTGGATTGACATCGATTAATAACTGATACAATAAGTGCTTCCTATAAAAGCGGAAGTTTTTAAATCTTGAGCATTGATTTTTTCTTATTTTCTGTAATAAAAGCATTTTTACCTATAAAAAAAAGGCTCGCTAAAAGTCAAACGAGTCAGACAGTAATCCAAAGAAGAAGAAAAAAAAAAAAAAAAGAGAGAGATTTTTAATGCAAGTAAATTGCATGTCTATCAAGAATCAAACGATTTTTACAATTGTTTCAATATTTTAATATAGCATCTTCATTGAATATTATATTGAAGAAATTCAATTAAGTGGCTCTGATTATAAGGATGGCATATGGATATTTTTTAAGCCATGTGTGATTGTTTGATGTATATATACTGCATGAAACCATGCATGATTTTCAAAATACTTCATACATACATGCAAGGAGTAAGGAAACTTATGACTACATCAAATTTCAAAATGCGTCTCGTGTAGTCATTGACTCAGGGTGAGTCTTTCTCTTGTTCATTTTGTCCATATATTGGAGTTTAAAAGCTTATGATAAAAGCCGGAATATTTTATCATTCCAAGTTCTCCCATATGGATACCCAGAACATTGCTACGGAATTATTTTTAATTGATTGTTTATTGAATGAAAGGAATTAAAAATATACTTCGCTTGAAGTTTGTGGGAAGAAGTAGAAAGGGAAAATTAAAAAAAAAAGTTTGAGAGAGATGTGTGTAGTTATTCCATTCCTTAACTGTGGCAGTTGGTGCAGCTGTGGCAAAGATCTCGTACATATAATTTGGAACAGGTTCAGCATTTCCACAGGTCAAGAAAAGTCGTTTGTCATTCATCACTACTTTGTTACGAACGTAAAACTCTATCGCGAAAGAATTCTGCCTTTCAGGGATTCCACCTGGAGGTGATTGAAATCCAGAGGAGGAAACTGGACCTGAGAGTGAGATCAGGGGCTCAACCCCTGCCACGAATGGGGACAGAGAGATGACCCCATTGAAGGTCAGTCAGCAACGAGGACGCGGGCTCAGATTCCAAGGAGTGTTTATTCCAAAATCCTTCTGCCCATTTGTACATATTGAAGGTGAGAATAATCAAACATCGTGGACAGGACCGGATCCAAATATAAACCGAATTTATGATTTTTTTTTTTATCATTAGAACTATTAAAAGAGTGATGAAACTAATTAGAGAAAAATCTTCATTTCTTTCTCCACTATTACTTTGAATTATAATTGAAATATTTATTCATTTTTTGATTGCCTCTTTATTTATTTAGTCGCATCACGGTGTCTCTTAAATTGATTATCTGGCACAGTACAGCCAAGTAGGGCTTTTGCGCCATTCAATCTGACACAACCAAACCCAAACTTCTAAACTGATTATATTTTTACATGGTTGTCGCATTATTCAGTTTGATTCACTTTATTCTGAGAAATCCAAGTGACTTTTAATTCCCTTTTTCGTCTATCTTTTAACTGAGAGTCAACTCATTGCATTTTTCATGCGATAGAGCCTCACACAGATTTGTTTGACGATTAACAAAGCAGAGCTTGTATTCGTAAAAATTTCCATCATCGGTGCCTTTTTTAAAATTATAGTTATTCATCTGTTGCTCCTGATAAGCGCTGACACACTTCAATAATCACGATTATTTTGATTAGAGCATTTCGTTATATTTTATGAAGTTTGAAGATTTGCCTCATCCTCCATTCCATACGAACAGCATGCATAACATAATAATAAGTTTCATTTCCGATGAGATTTTTCTCTACATCATATATAAAAAAAACATCATATATTTCAATTTTAAAGTCAGATAACGTCGATAAATTTAATGAGGGGCTCTTTTTTAAATATTTCATTATTTCAAAAAATTATTTAATTAAGATTATAGTAGGAACCATAACCCTCAATGAAATATTTGTAAAACATCCACAATAGATAGTTTTTACTACATAGACGAATGAAAATATGTATTATTCCCGAGCACTGAGTGCAAGAGGCATAAAGGTCACATCAAATATTGTCCTCAAAAGAATACATTATCAGGGTTTGCTTATATTTGATGAATGTAATTATTTTTAAAATGTTTCAGTAAAATTTCAATTGGTTAGAATAGTTTACAAATTATAACTACAGAAACTTTTCTTATAAGTCCAGAGAATAAAACAATAAAATGAGATTACCTTTTGTCAAATACATAGATATCAAATGCATGCCTAGGAACTTTATGAGATGCACACCATTTGAAATTGAGAATCATGATTCTGTAGCGGTTTCAGTATCATAAAAAATCATCGTTTTTCTGCTTAAAAATTAATAGTTTCTGCTGCTGCTTCTGCATCGTTCTATCAAGAACACTTTCTTTTTTAAGCATTATTATTTTAAGAACACTTTTATTATTATGTTGCTATTCGCGGTTTACATAAAGTTGTAGAAACAAAGATTATATGGCTTGTAGAGGCAACAATACATCCCTTTCAAACAAAATAGTTATAGTATACAAAGAGAGAAACAATTGTTAATTTATAAATTCTTGCACTGCAATTATATAAAAATATATAAAAAAAGTGCCTTAAAAGGCACTCTTAGAATAATGATGTCTAAAAAGGAAAGTGTTTATTGAAATGTTATTTTTAAAAAGAAGAAATAATAATGTTTTATGATATTGCAACAAGTATAGTTCTACCTAATTTTTTTTAAAAAATATGAAAATTTTTGTTTAATAAAATATTTCCAACAATAATGTTGTTGGCATTTTCTCAAAGAAATGTAACAATTTAAGTAAAATTAATTTAAAAATAAATTCAGCCCAAGAAGTAATAAATTCAAATGTATTTTTTGTGGGAAAGAAATGCTTTTAATTCTCTTCCTACCCATCAAAATGACACAAAGTCAACTCCCAAAAGGGACTGTTTGATCACCTTCAGCAGAAAAGAAGTAATATTTTTTAAAAATAATTATTTCAAGATTCAATAATGGTTATGTGATTCAGAAGGGAATGGTTATGCGAAAATTACAAGAAAAAATGCATCTTTAAAAGACTGAATAAAAACTATATCTATTGCCCTGCCATATATTATGGAAAACATGGAAGTCACAAAATTTCCTTTATTCTTTGAATTATATTTGCTAATGCTTGTATTAATTAGTCAGATTTATCTTTTCCGCCTGGTAGCACGAATGAAATTTACAATGTCTTTAGAATATGTTCAGTTTATACATGTTTCGTCTGTGGTTATTATTTCTTATTGTAAGTTTATTAAATAATTTTAGTCGATTCCTGAGTGATATATATCTCACAGCAGAAGACTATGAACGCGCCTTGATAGCAATAAAATGAGTAATTGGTCATTGATATTTTAGTTATTCATCAATGATATTCTGATGGTAAATCCTTTTCTTCTAAGTTGGAAGAGCAGGCTTTAACGAAGCAAAAGCGAAAAATGACCCAATTTTACACAGACTGCACGCAGTATTCAAGAGAAATAACCGTTATTTTGCAGATTGTAAAAATAAAATGAAACTATCGATGGATCTGTGACTTGAAGGTGCAGAAACCGTTTCCCTTATTTTTGTGTAAATCGAGGCTGCTTCAAGGCAAACAACATCACCAGTTGATTCCCATCCGGAAACTGGTTGATTCTCTGATTTCAGAACGTTTGTCGTTTTCTTTTTCACCAAAATAAAAGAATCGAAGGATTTTAATAGCAAATGAACAGTATTCAGTTCTTAAAGAGGGCATTTAGATACACAAGGAAGGACGGTTCATTTTATACTACAAGGATACTTTAAATGTGCATTTGAATTGCATCGTAATAATTTCCGTTAGGAATAATAAAAATGTGTCTTTTTTTTTAAATCAAGTAACCGTAAAATATTGATTTAGAGAAGCTCATATAGAAACTCAGTGGTATTATAACATGATAATACATAAAGTACATTGCTACAATATAATTTTGAAATTATTTGCATATTTTTTCATTTATTACTTATAGTAAACATGTCATTAAGAGTTACCTAATAGGTGCGTTTGCTTTTTTCATTTGACTGAGCTCTACTGAATCGACTTTTTTGTCAAAGAGATGAATTTGATAAACATTTTTTCCACAGCAGCGGCCAAAGATTCTTAAAATTATTTCATTTTCCTTCCCAATTAAATAGCATGATCATACAATAAAACTAAAAAGAATTATTAACAGGCATTGAATAAAAAGTTTAATATAAATATTCTATAGATATCTTAAACCTAGAAAGCTTTGTGAAAATCTCTTATTTATTAATGTAGAACAATTTGAAAGAATCTGCCGAGCATTAATATTAATGCGACTCTATTATGATCATGTGTTTAAAATTTTATGAAGATCTGCAACAGATATAAAGGATATTATTTTGTAAAATTTAAAAAAAATTTATAAAAATA
Organism: Argiope aurantia; assembly: GCA_026543865.1. NCBI lineage: Eukaryota > Metazoa > Arthropoda > Arachnida > Araneae > Araneidae > Argiope > Argiope aurantia. The sequence goes on from JAPMOR010063813.1 coordinate 833,181, forward strand.
AGGAGTCAAAAATCTATGTGTCAGAATTTAAGTTAACTATTTAATTTACATTTGCTACAATATACAGTTAAATTTTATTAGAAGAATAAAATTTAAACGATATAAAAAGCTATCAATGCAGTGGCACTTTGAAATTTGATCACAGATAATTTTATACATATGAAATATAAAAGTACTAAAGCTCTGTTTTATGTCTTTATTTTCTAAAAATTTCACAAGGTCAAAAGAATAATTAGATCTGAGCAATTTAAATTAAATGAAAAATCTTTAAAGAATAATTAAAAATGTTTCAAAATTTTCAAACTTTTAAAATCTGTTTAGCGACATCTACATGAAGGATGCTAAAATATAATAATGTTGCCAAAACAATGCCAGCTATAGTTGCGTATCAGAATGTATTCTATATGAAATTAAAAGTTTACTAGAAATATCGATATGGAAAATAATGAATGAAAGAAACAGGATGCATGGATACATTAAACTAATCCAGTACGTTGTAAATAATGCAGTGAATGACTAGATCTATAGAAACGATCCACGACAGTATTAAAGAATGAACATAACGATTTGCGGCAGTCTGAAAAGAGAAATGCGATTATTTATTGCAACTAGTTAAAAAGACAGCTATAAGAAAACCATTAACTATATTTTAAATGAACAATGAACTAACTAAAATAAACGGCATTCATATCAATGAAAAAAGCTGAATGCCGTATTGAAATGAAACTCCTTTAACTTATGCTAACAATTTCGTCTTCCAAAGTCAACTGCTCATATAGTATACAAAAAAAAGACTCGTTGAATAAAATGACGGTGAAAAATGAAGCTGGCTTATCGGTCAAGCGAGACCACTCCCTGCATTTGAATTTCAGATACAATGTTTATGAGCTGGCTAATGTTCGATCATAACGAGGCCTAAATTAATTGATGGGAAAATGTTCGAAAGCTAACGTCTGGGAAACTGCTCACGTACTGTTTTTTTGTTTGTTTGTTTGTTTTCAATGGATAACTATTCAAATGAGAGGAGATTTCTTAATTTTTTACTGCCGATAACACGACTTAATTTGGAGGGAATAGTTTCTAGGTTAATGAAAAAAAAAGAAAGAAAAGAAAAGAAATTCTAAAAACTTGATTTGAAATATACTTGCCAGTGAAAGCAAAATTGTTAAAAATGGCAATGTAAAACACGGTCATACAGTCATTAACAATTTGAAAAACGTGTAGCTTTCATTTTCATCCAAAAATAACTCTTTCTGTTTTCAAATATAAGCAATGTAAAGCTGTGTCGTTGTTTAACAAAAAAATGTCTCAGATTTGACAGAAACATATCGATCTATCAAATAATTAAGCACAGAAATTTACATACTTAATGACAGATAATTAAATACAACAGGTAATTAAGTACACATTTTTAAAAATGCCTGTCTGTCCTTTTGTTTCTCTGCTGTGCCTGTGTAGGCTTTACCAAATTAGTTTAGGTAATACTTCTTACTCTTAATTTCGTATACCAGTCCTCGTAGCAAACTTCACTGTGAAAAAGAGATGCAGGATTTTTTTTTTAAAGTTGACATCAAATCTATTTTTTATCTTAAACTTTAGAGAAAATGCCTGCAGCTACATAATGGATTTAATTTTTTTTTCACGTACACAAAGTACAATGAAAATATTGTAATCGTCAAAAAAAATTTTGATAAATCTCTACGTTTTAAACCTCAAAGAGTTCCAAAAACTCATTTTTGAAAAATGCCTGTCTCTCCGTCCGTTTATGTATTTGTGGTAAAGATAACTCAAAAATGCTTTATGCTAGACGGATGAAATACGGTAAGCAATCTTTACACTAGATTTGTAAGTTTCTATTAAATCTATTCAGAAGAAGTCTGTCTGTCCAGTTATACGAATATGAGTTAACATGTTAACTGTGAAATGAAGAGGGCTAAGTGGATAAAATTCGGTACACAAATTTATCATCTATAATGTAAACACCCATCAAATTTTGAGGAAAATGCAAGAAGGACTTAAACGTCCGTCGGTCTGTACTTTCAGAAGTATATATAAGCGATAACTCAAAAACGCAATGACTTAAATATATCAAATTTTGTATGTGGTTCCTAATTACAATTATAGTTCTGAGTCAAATTTTGATTTCAAGCGATGGGGAAAAATTGCATCTAAAACACATATTTACATTTATTAGAGAGAGTTTTGGGGAGACCACACCCGTTGGTGAGCTAAAAATATTTTTCTACCGGCATTTTACCATTTTAAATCATCATACATTGAAGCAGATGCTTCATTTAAAAATAAATAAAAACTTAAGCACAATGTTTCACACGTTTAAGATCTACACACCATTTCAAATTTCGATATAAACTTTAGTAAAGAAAGCCCAGAACTATGGCTGAACAACAATAATGCAATCTGAGCAAATCCACACGCTGCACATTTCAGTGCTTTGTCATAGCTCAAACTTGACCTTTTGAAAATAATCCAATGTAAAATACCATTATTCCTCTATTGTAGACCGTAGAACTCATGGAGCTGAGATACTTATATCAGCTCTATGGTTGAACTAGATATTGTTGAGGGTGAAAGAAATAACATTTTAGTATGCATTTAAGATATTATTTCATAAAATATCTAACATTAATTACCAAGTGACATTCAGTGTTTTTATTGAATTTTTGAAAGGAAATGTTTATGAGATAAAATCATTTTGTTGAAATAGAAACAAGAACATCTGAATGGATTGAAATAAAAAAAAGATATTGAATACCAAGGGTTTTTTTTTTGTTTAAATGAGGAAAAGTTTGATAAAATGAGAGCATTTTCTTTTATTTATATTGAATATCTGATTTATCGTGCTATTATCTAAAAGGGACAGAATGAGTTCTATCCTGTCATTAAAAGGAAAATGTTTGTGACGTATCAAGTATTTCATGCGATTATTATGAATAGTCTTTAAGAAGTTTAAGAGTAAATCATCCAAATAAAATAAATAAATGAAGTAATTGAATAATCATCAATCCAAAACACCTCAATAACATAAATAATAATATCTATTATTACGTGCATTATGACGAAGTCTAGAAAAACAAGAAGAGATACAGAAAAAATCTGTTTGATTTTAAACTTATTACTGAACATAAAATTTATAAAGCAGCACTGCGAAAAGTGAAGGCGAAAAAGAATATTGCTACATTTAAAAAAAGAATTATTCTTTGATTTTGTCTTAAGCACCAATTTTTAGTGATTTCCAGACCCTTTAATTTTTGCATGTAAGAATGACATCAACTTACAGAATACGAGTAACCTTGCATTTCTTTAGTAAAACAATGAAATATTGCGATAAACAAAGGGTGTTATAATTTATTACAGTAAAATATGATTTCTAAAAATAAAGAGATTTTTTTGTCTAGGAAAAAAAATTATATTACTGAAATAAAACAAAAACAAAATAAAACACGTGCTAGGGAATAAAATTTCGAAACATAATCTACAAATGGCACGTATAATTACCGAATATCCTTTTTAATCAGTGCGTGGTTTGGCCCTCATTTAATATAACTTACTTACATTAAGCACCACAAATAAAAGAAACTTTTTTATGGTTTCTTTTTTCAACATCGGAAGCGATTATGAATGCGAAAAGCCATTATGCACATAAAGCCCACACCAATGCGTACCACCTCACCGTGAAGAACCTTTCCACACGTGAACGGAATCGCCCAAGTGTCAGTATTTATGTTATCCATGGTGCTGAACAGTTTTAAATACTTTAAATCCAATTAGAGAAAAACAAAAATCAAAGTAATCACCCCGTACTGCTTGCGCGGAAGTGTGCGACTCCAAAATCCGATTTTTTTCCCCTCCTTTTCCGCTTCATCACCCTCAAAGAATTGTGTTTGGCGAAAAGAAATCTTTTTAATCTCTTTTTGTTTTAGTCAACGAACCATGAATGAAAATAACTCAAAGTGAGTGGGCTATTAAAATTGTGAGGCTGTATTAAGATTCCTTTGAAAAAATGTTTTAATCCTATATTGGAGATTTAAATTAATAAGTTAAAAGGTCCATCATAGCTCTAAAGAGTATTAGATAAACTTTTCAGAGCGTCGAACCTTTAGTTCACGAGTGTTATCTAATATACTGAAAAGATTACAATACTTATCTTAAGAATTTAATATTATCAGATAAATACTTTGACCGAAGCGTTTTGATGCTGTTCGAAAGGGAGATTAATTTGCAAGGCCGGCTTTAAGCCATTAGACATCCGGATTTGTTCGTAAACAATAGTTAATGAGGTTAAACATTCTTGTATGGTAACCTTTCCTTCAGATAATCATTCAATGATTCAGATTTCAATTATTAATAATCTTTTGAAACTCGGGAAAACTCCGTAGAATTGAAATGATACAAAATCTCAAATTTCTTTCTCTTTTTTCGGTTTAATTTGTAAAACTCTTACTATTGATTTTAGCTTATTTTATTAAAATAAACCGAATCTTTTCAATTGTCTTTAATTCTTAACTAATTTGTTTTAAATATATTTGAAATGTTCTAAATATTGTGCATATTAATGTAAAAGGAAGATTTATTTTCTTCATTTTTTGCAGAAGGTGATTAAACTTTCGTGGTAAAAAATTCATCGTTTTTCACAAACACATGAAGAACAGAAAAATAATTTTAAAAATACTCCTTCTTAAAAAAAAATAGTTTTAAATCTTCTGAAAGACAACGGAGCTTAGCATGCATTATGTAGCGATATTGTAATTAAATATTTAGTTCTGATATTTTTTAATACTTTTTTCAAAATATCGAAAATTAATTTTTCACCAACATTGCACATAATTTATTTAATTCATATACAGTTTTGAAGGAAAATTCTTCATCGTCACTAGCGCAGTTTACCTGTTAATTTATTATACAGGATTTAATTATTCAATTGTTTTAAGCAACGAACATATTTTCGGTTTTCAGTTACATTACTGTAGCAAAATCATTAAAAACTAACACCACGCCCGTTACTCCACTGAAAATTGTTAACTTATCTCTGAAATGTACTCCGTGTTACTCATTCCAATTGACTTATCATTTTCCAAAACATCAGATAAGGAATTTTTTGTACATTGTTTTTACTTTTGACTGCTCACGATTTTCCATTATTTCAACGTGCTGTTTTTAAATTCATATTATTCGTGCAGCAAAAACTATTACAATAATTTCAAATTATCTTTCCTACAACATAATATTGTTTTCATTTGTATGTTTTAATATTAATGTAAGAATCATAAACTTGAAAAATAACGCTGGTTGATTTATATCTTACTATTTGCAATGACTAATCGGAATCATGAGAGTGGAAAAACAGTTGCTATTGTACGGAGATAGTTATTTTCCATCTTTACGCGATTGACCTTAAAACCAGATTGTTTCGAACGAATCTATCTTTACAGACAAATAAACACGGCTCATCAAAATTCAGCGATAACTATCGAAATATTATTTTTCTCTCCCAAGAATTCACCAAAAAATTTATAAAAACATTCATTCAATAAGCATTTTACGTAAATATTTTTATACATTTTAAAATTATAAAATATTATTATACATAATATTTTAAGTATATTGTGTATAAGTATTTTTGTATACATATAAGAAAACACTATCAGCAATAATTTTTGAATTGTTAGGATAGATAATGGGTTTAACTTTTACTGATCCGCAATTCAATGTTGAAGTTATTTTTGTTATAATGAAGGCTTATATGTTAGACACATAGATAATAAATTTTAGGTAAGGATATCCTGTAAATCATACTTATTAAACACTAACTGGTTTTATGTTTGCATAGATACAATTTTATAATCGATTTTTTTATTCCCCTCTAGATATACAGTCGTTACTAAATTTTGTGCATTTCTGTGCTCGCGATGACAATGTTTCATTTTTAGATTTTGAAATTCAATTATTAATGAATCGATCGAATAATTAAGTTTTTGATCTTATGGTGGCAATTGTTAAGGATTTTGAGTTAAAATTTCCCTAATATTTAATAATAATCAAATTTCCTTAATATTTATAACGATATATAAATCTAATTCTAAAAGGTCGAAAACAATTAGAATATTCTACATTTTATAACAATAATCAAGCGTAATTTAAGCGTATTTCTTAAAATTAATTCATTATATTTATTTTATATTCATATAATCGAGGAATTTTCTGTATTTCAATCAAATCAGTTAGAAATACGTTCAATATTCCATTAGGCTATTACAAATTGTCAATAGTGCATAATACGATTCCACCATGAACAGAGGAGAACCGAAATTAACATATTTCACAACTTCGAACGAAGAAAAATTATAGGAATAATCCTTTGCATATTTCAAGGCGTAGATGAAGAAATTAATACATCAAATCATATAACAATAACAACAAAGGTTCAATAAAAATTGCGTAAGGTAAACCTGATGAAGAATGGGGATTGCAGCCATAATATTCCTAAGACAAAATAATCCGAATTGCAATTCAATATTTATTGTTGCATCTTGTGAAAAATTTCATCACATTTTTTTTCTTGCTGCTTTGTGTTTGCTAAACCAGATTATTGGAAAATCCCTGGGTCTCTGGGATATGTGTTTGTAAGAAGATTAAAAAACTCCAAAATTTAGTCATTAAAGTTCCTTTTTCGATACATTTAAAAAAATAACTTCTTTGTAATAACTTAAAATTAACAACAACAGAAAACTTCCAAGAACACAAAATCTTAACAGAAAAATAAAATCTGAGACATCGAATCTGGAATATCTAAGCTTTTATTAAATTTATTTTCCGAATAATAAAAAACAGAATCTTGCTTACACAGTATTTTATTGGACATGATAATCTTCGATTGATTAAAATATTTCATTAAAAAATCTAAGGAAATTAAAACTCTCCTAATGACTAAATTTACAATTTCATATTTCTAATAAAAAATTAGTCAGACATTTTTTAAAGTACTGTTTTCCTGGTTATTCACAGAAATACCAATAATTCTTAATGAACAGTTTGTAAATTACGAACATTAAAATATGTAATCGAAAAAAATGATAAAAATAATCAAAATTATGCTTATTCAAAACTTGATATTTCTATTTAGAAAAATCGTGCAGTAAAAAAATGCATTTTTAGTTAAAGAAACATTTTTAAAGTAATTGAATAACGCTGATATATATAACAGAATCGATCGAATGAACAGAATATAAACTGTAACCTAGATTGTTGTAATTCAGTATTTTTATAAACATGAAAAATATTAATAAATTAATATATAATTCTCAAAAGTTTTTTTTTAAAAAAACAAAGGTTTAGTGTCTGATCTTTCGATTTCGTTTTAATGAGCGGATTTTAGTTTTGGGAAAAGAGCTTTTCATATTAATGTTGATTACGGATGTCTATAAATTTATATTATTGCAATGGGAATGAGAATTAAAAAGAAAACAACAATTTGAAACAATTAATAAAATAATTTATTTTGACAAGTGGTGTATTTTTGAAATTCCGAAATGAAAACAGATATTTTTTTACTTTATAATCCGTCCAGAAAATAAAATAAATTTGCTTTAGATCAAAAGAGAAAGAGAAACACTGGATATGAAAGAATCGGAAACGCGATTTAAAAATAGTGTTAAGTATAAAAATAATTTTCTTTCTTTTTTTTCCTGCTTTTAACGCTCATTTTTCCTTTTTGCACCTTCGGAATGTTCATTTACCCTTTACATTTTTTAATCCACTCTTATTTGATTTGAAAAGTTTCATATTTGAAAAAACAGAATTTTTTAATCGAATTTTCAATCATTTTATGATATGCCTCAATTTTGATATTTTGCATACTTATTTATTTTCTTAAAGACAAACACTATTTAAAAACTTTCATGGCTTCATTATATGTGAACTGAATAATTAAATTCCAATTTCAATCCAGGCCACTTTTGAGAGAAATTGATTTAGGGTTCAGTAATATTTTTTAATAATAAATTATAAATTCTACATTTCAATTCATCAATAAAACATATTATTAAAACTCTTTTTATTATAATCCTTTTCTCTCATTTTGTTTTCAACAATAACTTTTTTTTTCGAACTTGCTTTTTCAAGTTATCCCTCCCGTCCATATGGAAACACACCCCTACGTTAAGAATAATTCCTTTTATTTGACAGTTGTCATACAAATTCAGAATTCAACAAATTTCATCTAAATGTTAAAAGTGTCATGAATTCGAAAGGTGCAAACACTCAAGATGGCAGGTAAGCAACATTCCGCTGTTGAAAATCGGGCTCACAGATCTGGTTTATAAACTCGGCAATTTCCGCTTTCTTGATTTACTGCCGCTTTCTTTGGGGACAAGGTCTCGACACCAAATGTCATACCAGCCAGATTTTCCTCCTCGGTACCGCTTACCAGCGTTTGTGAAACTTGGGCGTGTATCGAATAGGCTCCACAGGACGTGGGTAACAGCAAAACAAATCTCGCCCTGCTCATGAAGATGACAAAGTTTCACATAAAAACTTGATTTCCTTATCAATAAATATAAACGTAGATTCATCTGTCGAATCAATCAAAAAACATTTGGTGCCTCACCCGTGTAATCAGATAATTGAAGCGAATTTTCTAGAGAAGACACTGTCAACTATTAAAACAGCTTTCTCGACCTTCAGCTTAAGAAACGAAAAAAAATCTTGCGTTTTAAGGTTATTCTTGTGGATATTATAATTATTTTCATCAAAAAAATTTTCTTTTTTATTTATACTCCGTATGTTCCAGAATCTGGTTTTTCAGATGTGATTCATTGAAAGATCAAAAGGATAGCAAATCATCAAAGAAATTTTTAAACCCCTTAAGTTTCAAAATATCTAAAATTAACTTTAAAATAAGAAAGTATAATTTACTTCTTTGCTAAAAATGATAGGAAAAACTATTCCATCGAGCTTATGGCATTTAAAGAATGACAGAGTTAATAAGGTAATGTGCAGCCAGGATTCAAAGAGTTGAATTTAAGTCTGTTTCTCTATTCTACTATAAATAGTTCCGTCGCTTAACCATTTCTTTCAATTAATACTTCTATAAGTGAGGCTGTCAAAAGCACAGCATTTCTTTTTCTATTTCATCTTTATCATCAATTTATTAATTTATTCTATAATTTCAATCGTTGTACGAAGTAATAGAGACAGATTTTTCGATTTCTTTTAACTTAACGTGATTAATTGAAAATATCGATTAAGTTAAAATAAGTCAAAAATTAATTAACTTAACATTTTAACTTAATCAACTGTGCTAGTCTTTTTTTTAATACTTTTTTTGTATGCGAAGTACATAGAAAGTATTTTAATCGTCAAAAATTCAAACTCGAGATTTTGGCAAATCTTCACTTTTAGATCTCTCTGAGCCCAAAAAACACATAAATTCATTTTTAAAAATGTCTGCCTACAAAAAAGATACTCAAAAACGTTTTGAACTAATTTGGTATATCGTACATCAAAATTTATACACCAAATTTTAGATTTCCCTTTTTTTTTCTACCAAACAAAATTTGTACTTTACACCTTATTTGTAGATTTTTATCAAATTTTGAGTAAAATCTGTTCGAAGAAAGTCTGTCTGTCCAGCTGTTCGAATATAAATTAACGCTATTACTACAAAACGAAGAGAGCTAGATGAATGAAATTCGGTACACAAATTTAGCATATATAATATAGACATCTATCAAAGTTTGAATCAAATCCAACAAGGGATTGAACGTCTGTCGGTCTGTCTGCACTTTCAGAATCAGGTAAACACGATAACTGAAAAACATAATGATTTAAATATATTAAATGTGGTATGTGTTTCTGAGGATACAATTGTAGTTCTGTGTTAAAGTCTGAGTCCGTTATGAAAAAAGGCGTCTAAAACACAAATTCGATTTTCGGATACTATTATCTGCTAGCTAGGGATTTAATCGTCAAAGAAAACGTGATAGATTCGGTTAAATAGTAATATTTTTCAAAATTGATACTCTATCTCTTTGAATTCCGTCTAATGGATTTTTGGCAGTAATAAAGTATTTCAATGTTTTTAAATTACTTCAGAAACATATGGTAAACTTGAAGCAAAATTTGCAGCAAAATGCGACACTTACATGGACGGGTGCATCGTGCTGATATGTACATGCAAACTCAAGCTAGTGTTCATGGGCCACAATACTTTCCTTTTTCACTTAAACTCTTATTTTTTTTTTTAAATTGTCTGCTTACTCCTTATTTTTTTTTCTTTAAACTCTCTCTACCAATGTCAATATAGTTTCTGATTTCTCTTGCACCTTTCCTGACTCACTGTTCTGACAATAGTTTCACTTCAATAATTAATTGCGTGGGCAGGCCAGCTCAGCTTCCAACTCGTTGCGAAGCCAACTTCCAACTCGTTGCGTTGGGTGTCGGCGACAAGGAACAAAAAACTGCATTGTTTTAAAATTCTTGACATACATTTAAAGAGAATTCAAGGAAAGGGAAATCATGTAAGGTGCAAATAAATTTCCTGTTGACTAAAATGATAATCTTGAGTTGCTATCAGTATATACTAAATAGAAAACTTCTTCCCACTTTAGATAACGGTAAAACTGATTCCGCTGTTTCAAGACTTCTTAATCGAACGTTTTGCTTTTCTACTTTCCTTGTCTGAAGTATCCTTTTTAATCTGAAAGTTTCCGCACCCAAACGAAAAAAAGAAAAGAAACAGAAAGAAAGAAACGGAAAAAAAGAAAAGAATCCACCTGCAAATGACAATTTACAAGGATGGCATTTTCTAAATTTTAAATTGGATTGGTTATTGTTAGTTCGATAAATTATTCAATTTTCATTTAAAGCTGTTTTAAGCAATGAAAAATTATTTTATAACTGTTATTGACTTTTTATTTAGCAGGCACACATATATCCTTACGTTTTTGAAAAGATGAACTTATTTCTTTAAAAATATAATATCGTAACAACTACATTAAATACTATATCTTGCATTTTTACGAGAAATACCAATATCATTATATCTTTCTTATTCTTGATCATTTTGAAGTAACTAACACTTTAACTGTATTACAAAGTACTTTTGTGTAGTATAATTCAAATCGCATATTTACGGAAGATGGCATGTCTGGTTGCCAAATAATAAAAGTTCAAATTCGTGGTCATTTGGCCTTAGGATCAAATCCATAGAAAGTGCGAGCTCAATAGGGTTAAAGATCAAATGTTCGTGAGCATTCGTTCGGATGTCGCCTTGGCTTTTTTTCCCTCTGAATTTTAAAATAATGGTGTCCATCTTCGACAAATGGTTCAAAGTGAGGCATTAAGGAATGAACGAGAAGTGTATCAAACGAATGATATCCATGTGAAAATATTAACATTTGTCCAATTTGAGATTATCCATTGCTATGAGGAAACGAATCAACTATTTTACATTCGCACAGCATTGAATTCAGAACAAAAAAATGTCTTCCGCTCTCTCCTTTAACTGAATACAAAATTGGGAGCTCATGTCAATTTCGTGTTGACTCATCTCCTAATCTATAACCAGCCAAGTCCATTAATTCTTTTTGCCACAAAAACCAAGGATCATCTATCATTTAATGTAGAATAATAGCCTAACTTTATCACGAAGACAAGACATTTTCTTGCGGAGCTTCCAAGGAAAATTGGCAGCTTTTATATATTATTCGAGAAAGTTCTAAATCAATCAGTTTGACCACACACTTTTTTTTTTGCCAAAACATTCCTTTTATTCAAATTCCACGAAAGTGCTTTGCCTCATCCAGAAACATTGTTAGACCAACTTTAGCAACTAGACAGCATAACTTAATATCATTACGCATAAATTAATAAACATATATATATTACTTTAATTGCTGACAAACAAGAACAAGAGTATACTGCGCGATACCCCGACCTAGCCAGAGGACATGGGACCGCCCAAGAGTAAACTTACCGAGCACGAAAAAAAAAAAAAAAAAGAAACTACACTTGATGACATTGGACCCTTGCGAATGATAAAGAACCCTCTAGAGAAAGCGCATATTGTTACAGAAAAGATTAGAAAAAAAAACATTACATTCTACATTACATATTAAGTTATGAAACATTAAAAATGCATAAAATAAATTGAATGAGTATTAACTTTTTTTTCATTAGGAGAAAACTAAACACAAAAGATTTGACAAAATGTCCTTAATAGAGGATTTAATGACTGGAATTTTTATGAGTTCTTCGACTTCCAATTCTTGGCCATCTGAGTCTGTGTACAGACCACAGTGCACAGACTTTGATCACGTGGTTTATAGATCCTTCTTCGGGGCCACACTGAAGTGCCGAACTTTGGTCAAAGAAACGACTTTGATGCCCAGAGAATACACCAAGGTCAGTGTACACTTGGTTAAGATAAAAATCATCCTCAATTAGATTATTTTCCATTGACGTTATACCACAAATTAGCAATATTCCAAAATATTTTCATTCTTATCTTCGTGGAAACTCATATTCATTATATGCATTCACGTTGTAAACAAATTACTTTTACAAAAAAAAAAAAAAACTGTGAGGTGTTTTATTTTAAGAATACTATATCTCACCAGATTCATATCAGGTTTTTACTTTTTTTAAGTCAAATGAGACGCATGCACAGCAATGAGAAAAGAATCACGTCGCTGATCGAATTGGTTCATAATTACGACGCGTCCGAAATAGAGCCGTGAGAGTTATAATCATGTCATCAGTAACATCTGTTTTCGCTCTATATTTCATAATTGCTTCCACACATTTCATAATTGTGAGATGAAATCACCCGAAACTTTCTTCCTCTAAGTATTTCTATGGAAACCTTTTTCCTCCATTTTAGCTTGAAAGGGGAGAAATGAATGGCAGGAACTGCTATTTCTGTTCGATCCAGACCATCCGCGACGGATCTTATCAGAAAAAAGACAGAAAACAGCAAGAAAAAAAAAGGACATGTTTTTTTCTTTATCTCCAAATCTTCGCACAATCAAAAGATTCAAATGAGGCGTGAAAGATAGACACAAAAGAGAGAGCTTACAAGCATCCATATCTTTTGGAATGCCTCAGTTGGTATGAGATTGAGATGTCTGATGATTTCTGACAAATTCTCAAACGCAGCGACGCTTGAATGAAAACCAAGAATGAATTGTTTGTTAAAAATGGAGAAAAAAAAAAGAACGCTTTTAAAATAACTTTATAAATGAAGGAATGGAATTAGGTATTGGAGCTTTCTTTATTTTCGAGAATTTCATTCTAACTAATGCTTAAAACAGCTACTGCTTCGTTCCAAGTCGTTTTCTAAAATTGATTTGTAATGTTGATAATGATTGAGATGCATTTAAATATTATTTTAATTTAACTTTTCAGATTTTTCCCTGAGTAATGAAATCTTGAATAAGTGAAAAGTGCTTTTCGCTTATTTCTTTTTGGACCAATGAAATCTTTAGAAGAAAAAAGAAGAAAGATTTCTGACCGATTAAAAGAAAAGTTGATAGATATTAGCTAAAGAAGATAAATCCAGTTTGGTTCTTTTTCCTTTTTAATTCTGAGTTCAAAACAAAAAGTATGGAATCGCATTAAATGAGGTGAATTAAATAGTGTCAATATACTTCTACAAAAATAAGCCTTTTCAGATATCGATATGAGAAACCGATACATGTTTAATAAGAGTTTTTTTTTCTACTGAAGGTAAAAAGAGATAGCTAATTTTTTTTCTTCTGATAAATAGCTATTTTAATAGAGGTAGTTTTTTCTAACCTATCAATACGTTCTTCAATAAGAAATCATATTCGAACATATGCAATTTTCTTTTAATAGAATCGAATCAAGATGCAGCTCGATTATGGTTCTACACTAGAGTTTAAATGCAAAACTAACTATTAAAATAATAAAATGAGAAATAATTAAAATGAATGAGGCTAATACATGTCAAGAGCACTTTGCAAATTTAAATTTGTGTCGTGCATCCTGTCTTTTAAACTAAAGGGTTTATATATATATTTATATATAAACTTTTGACGTACATCTATATCTTTGTTGCTGACTTACCGTGGACGTTTTGACCTAGCCTAATAATTCATCAATATATGAAACACACACATTTTATATATATAGTATATGTGTGTGGTTCATTTTTATAATTGAATAATCTGAACGAATTTAATGACTCGAAAATCATCCATCGAAAGCAATGCAAAGGGTTCAAAGAATGGTGCAAAATAGTGTGTGAAAGAAATATTTGTCCAACAGTACTTTATTGTTATTATTTGTTGACACAGTTTTTATTTATAACAATAATATTTTTATTTTTTATTTTGGCCGGCTACAAGAAAATTACACAATTTGTAACTCAGATTTAGTTTAATTATAGAGCGACAATATGAAACTAAGAGTGAAGTTATAAATCTTAGCCGAGTATAAATCTTCTAAAAATAAATCAGTCCTTATTCAGCTAATGCATGTGATTATTAATGATATCCTCTACTTGAAGATATTTTTGCTCTGTAAATTAAGTTGAAATGCAGAAATTCAAGCCAAACATATTTGAAGGACCAAAATTAAATCTTTGTATAAAGCATGTGAAAGATAAGTTATAGCTTTACCCTTGAGGGAAAAAAAGCCAGCACATTTTCCAGATGAATACGACAAAAGAACCTAAAAAGCGAATGCAAAGTTATTTTTAGTTTACGTTTTAGTTATTTCAAATAAGTACCCCAATATATTTCTTTTTACAAGCTATATAAACAAGCGATTTTGTGTTATATTATTATTAAAATAATTTTCAATAAACAACTAAGACAACAAATAAAATGTCAGAATTCTTTAAAATATTATACATATATATTCAATGGTATGTCATTACGACTGAATTATGCAATGTAATCAAAATGGTGATTTTAAATCAACTTTACTGTAGTTTTGTTCTTCTGTCAGCAACCCAATAATATTGCCTTATCCCCAGCAACATTATCATGATGCTCTCATGATATTATAGGTTATTCAGAATAACAAACAACATAGTGGAAATACCATACAATATCTTGTACTCACTTATTTCTTAATTTTAAAAATCGTAATCTTTTTCTTGCAAAGGAAAAGTAAGATAAAATCTACACAGCAAAAGAGAAATAGAAGGCATATCCGAAACAAGCAATAAATATTTCCCTTTTTTTTTTTTTTTACCTTACAAAATAATTGCAGGAAGCAATGAATCATCCTTCAAATTTGCATCGAAATGCTTTTCTTTTTACACATTTATACCATATTTAACACATTTTATTTCAAAAATATTTACAATGCTCCATTCAGAAGACTTATAACAAAATCGGAGGAAATCGAAATGCCACAAAGATTTTACAAGAATGATTTTATTTTTAACTCGATACATAAATATCGGGGAAAATGGGTAGATATAAAAAAGAATCTTTTTTTATTTCAGGGAAAATTTAAATTTCTAATAAAATTACGAAATACTTTCGAATTTCAGTGGTTAATTTTCTTAAAATTGTCTATTATTTATACAAGAGTAATTCAAGTCACATGCGACATATTTTTTTAACTTGTTACAAAAAATAGCACACGTTTCGTTATTTCATTTAAATGATAAGAGCAATGATTTAATTCTTATTGCGTTTTTTACGTTATTTTATGGCCCTGTACCCTACATATGAAAAATTATCTATTGTTTTTTATTATCTGAAAGTAAAATTATACCTCACGTCTCATTCCCTACACTCTGCGAACCATAAGTGGGTGAACTAATTGTATATCATAAATACATTGTTTGGAAATGATGGTGGCCAGCTATTTGAAAGCTATCATATTTATGTCTCACAAATCATTCTCAATTTACGTCTGTCGGATGATCTTTCAACAAAAGAATTATTTTTCGAATAATTATTGATTTAAAAAAATTGATTAATTCAATTTCGTTTAAACAATGTATAACTGTATCGATATCTAATAAATGTGGATTTTGCAACAAAATATTATCTTTGAAATGTTCTAGAAAAATTGAAACATAAGTAAACAATTATAATAATATAAGAATAAGAATTTAATCCTGTTAACATAAAAACTCATAAAAAACGGAATGTTTATTGTCTTTTTTAGCTGTTTATTAATGTCATTACTTTCAAAACGATGGAATAGAAGTTGTTGCTTTTATTGATATTCACTACTTCGATACAAATAAGAAAGTAAGATCAACATAATCCGCTCTCTTTGCATTTTTGAAGAGAGATTAACTGATGCATAATGTGAGAAACAACCACAAAATCTTGCATTGTCTGAAAAAATGTAAAGCCTTCAACCTTCACTGATCAATAAAGAAAGGGATTCGATGGCTGTACTTCGGACTAGGGAAAAGAAAGTTCCAAAGGCGATTAAGTTGAAATTTATCAAGGATTAAAATAGCTAAAAACACAATTTAATATAACAAGAAGTAGAGAAAGCAATTTCTCTAAAATGCAATAAATGACTGAGACTTTATTTCTTTTATTCTTATAAACTAAGTCGAACATAATGTAGCGACTGTATTTCAAAACTTTGGGAGAAGAAAAGTGCTGGAAAATCAAATTGCTGAAATAAACTGAAGTGATCGGATTGATTCTTTATTTCAAATCGGAAAAAATTTAAGCATTAAAGGAGTTAAAGACGAAAGGAAGGATTCTTCAGGAACTCCATTTCAGTGGGGATCATTTTATTTTTTTACTTTTATTTTTAAATGTGATCTATATCCTTATAGCAAAAAGAAATGAGACAACTTCATGTATTTTACTCTAACCCTTAAAATCAGAAGTAAAAACATGTAACGGTCGCTACTAAACCAAGAGGTATGATTCCTTTTTATACGTTTTTTTTTTAAAGAAAAATAAAGATTTCTGAAAGTAAACAAAACTTTAAAAACGAAGGAACTAAGTTTAATACCGCACCCTCTCCTTATCAATAAACATTGATATTTTTTTTTCGAATCATAAAAAAATAAACCTCATCAAACAGTGGAAAAAATTTCATTTTCTCCCGCTAAATGAGAGTGATCATATTCTAGATGTAGTGAAACCTGCGAATAATTTTTCAAAAGCCAATAATTTTATAAATCTATGTAACTATAGATTTAATGACTTCTTATTTATACCAAAATCACGAGACAATCCAGTAAAAAGAGTGAAAAATTGAAATTGTTCAAGCTAATCCAGGACTTCCTACCACTTTAGATAAATTGAGAAAAAGCAAAAAAAAAAAAAATGATAAAACGGTATTTTCATTAATAAATCGTTGAATACCATCACTTCAAGGTCATACTGATTTTAGCCAACTATATTTCAAGTTAGTTAACGACCCTTCGCTAAAAGTAACCATTCAAGCAAACCCATGAACCTGATTTTCACCCCTTTCGAAGGCGCCTGACTGCATAATGAAATGCAAATCATCTCTGAGTGGAAATTCAAGAAATGATTCACACAACTGTCTTCAGTACTAGCTTCTCTGAGAAACCATCTGAATTTCAACAACCTTACCGACTAGACAGTTAAACTCCCATATTATTGGCACAAATTCTTTTATATCTTCTAGGTTTCTTCCCTTGCTCGATGCCAGTGTTTGTTTTAAAATACCAATTTATATTTAAATGCAACACGTCTAAAAATAACTTATGTATAATATGTATATGTAAGTCCATCAGAAGAAATAGTTGATTTAGTATTAATAGCAATACTTCCAACAACTTTAAACATATCTAAGTTAAATGCTAAAGTTAGCAGCTGTTATAAATTTTCCTGTAAAATTGTTCGCTCTTAAATCAGGAAACTTGATAAATTTGGCTGAAAATATATTTTAATTTCTGACAAAAAAGGAAACAAGTACAATTTCCGGTTAATAAATTTCATTTGGAAAAGCTAGAACTGATGAGCAGTGTTTCAAATAACAAAATTTTAATTATTAGACAGTAATTCGAATTTACTACATAATTACTACCTAACATAATTTATTCTCTTTGACTTTTGCCCTTTTAGATACTCTCCTTTCTCCACTCCCAGTTCATATCAATTTTTTTTCAAACTGTTATTTATGATATTTGCATTTGCTTTTTTTAAGCTTCATCAAAACAAATTATAAGAATTTACATTTACAAATTTAATATTATCGTATAATTTTTAATAGTATAAAAAAACAGGAATATCAAAAAATGCTATCATGAGATTTTTAGCACTAAAGTATCTTAATAGAAATTCCAATACTTAAGAAACAGAAACTTTGAAAATTCAGTAATCTTAGAAATAATTTTGTGTAGATAGGCCGCATTTAGTGACTTCAGCAAGGAACACTTAAACACTTAAGATACCAACCCATTTGGTGGTAACATCTAAACAATTTTACTTTAAAAAGACATCAGGCCCTCTCAATAGATTGTACAGAAAATACATTGAAAATACGTGGATCAGCCTTAAACAACAGCCGCACTGTTTAATCAATTGGTAATTTTACTACGTTCTGAATGAACTTCGGACAATTCCAATATGATACTCCTACATATTCCATTGATTAGACAGCAAATCGAAGATCTAGCCACTCGGGCAAGCATGGCTGAACTCTTGGTAAGTCTCACATGGCGCGAACACAGCAAGTTGGTTACAAACTTGAAGAGGCCTACCTGAAATAACTTTTCTGCAACATACTGGAAAGCTGATGGGATGGATCAAGAACGACTGACGAACGGAGGATGGAATCAAGTGTCCATGCTGGAACAAAATCCACGAGTTATTCACGAGGAGACACGGAGGAAGAGAGTGCCGAACAAAAGGCTCATCGAGTTCGACTGACTGGTTATTCTGGAGTTGAAGAACCGAGTTTTTTTGCTGCTGTTGTTGCGGTTCGTGCTTGCCTTTCCTCCACACACGGTGGCCTCGTTTCTTCGTCGGGGAAAGGATTAGATGTGGAAAACTAGTTTCTTTCTTTCTCTTCACACCAAGACCCGCTTTTCGGTTGACCTCATTTCGCCTATCGTTTCCTTTCGCTCTCCTCCCTACGTTCGAAAATGGGATTTCGAACAGGCTCCGGAGGGGAGGTTTTGGAGATTCCTCCTCAGGGGTGGGTTCGAAAGGGAAAACCAACCTTCTGGATATAACTAGCCTGGCACAGAAGCGAAGATTCCCACGTTCCAAAGAGACGGCATCGAGATTTTGGCTCGCAAAAACAAGAAAGATTATGCGCATCCAGGTTGATTTTTCAGAGATAAGGCATCTTTTTATTGAAAAATGGCGAAGGAAACATGAAAAACATGTAACTAGTAAGAGTGAAATATGGAGTTCTAAACATTCCAGTGCAATCGGCTATCTTCAAAAGGACGACATTAAGACATTAACAACAGGGATGATGAAAGGATCTTCTATTCCATTTATTTCTTCTTTTTTTCTATGTATTTCCTAATCACCGAATATGAACTATCCCTTTTCCGTAATTTGATAGCAACTCCCTAAACTGACATGCTCTTTTTATTCTTCAGAATTCCTCAGACTGAATGTTGAAAAGTCAGCTTGAAAGTCAATTTTTAGCAACCAATAATGAGTATGGTGATGTTTTTTACACATTTGGCATGGGCATGAGACTTATAATCAGATATTTGTGCATCATATACGAAACAATCATGCTTATTTTTGAAAACTTAAGACAGGTGATATTGCTTGCTAAACTCTAAACCGACATATTCTTTTTATTCTTCATAATTCTTTAGCTTAAATGTTGAATAGTCAGCTTGAAAGTCAATTTATTTTAGCTAGTTTATTAGTTTTTTCGAGTCTTTTATACTGAAAAAACGGCACTTATTCTTATTTTATTTTAAATTGTAAACCTTAGGTCAGGAAAGAAGGTATTCTCTTGACAAATCTATAAAACCATGCTAACTTTTTTTAATCATTAATCTTTCATCGCGATTTTTAAAAAACGATTTCAGAACAAGGACTCGATGACAGATGAAAATGTATTTATATAAATGAACTATCAACATGAATAGATTCAATTCATATTCATGTAATAAGTATCAAAATAATATTAGAATTCATTGCGTATTGCGAAAGAGAAAAAGTAAAGACCGCACAGCGGATGGAAATAAAAAATGCATTTATATGTTAAAGTTACGTTTATAACATTATTGAGAAAACACCTGATTTAATTCAACTTCCTGTTTCATCAGAAAAGGTAAAGTGCTCTAAATATTACAAGAAGACCTTATATGCCTGTTTCTTTGCAAATTTGTTTCCTCAGTAGGCCATATATTTGCATCAGAGTCTTATGTTTTGGCTGAAGATATTATTGAAAAGCATAGAATCACTTAACAAACAACATCACGGTTTTTTTTATTTATTTTTTTAATTTTTCAAAAGAGAAGAGAAAGCTGAATCTTTAGCGACCAGTAATGAATATGGTGGATTTTTTCCACATTTGGCATGGGCACTAGACATATAACTAGATATTTGTACATCATATAAAAATCATTCATATTTGTTTTTGAAAAATTGAGACAATGATATTGCTTGCTAAACGATGATAGTATAACGTTTTCTTTTAGAAAATGTTTGTTACATTGAATTTGGAGCATTCAATGATCATTTATAAAGAAACTGCTTGCTTAACAAAGTATTTAATGTAACTACATGAGGAAAAAAAAAGAATTATTTCAAATATCAAATACAAAAAAAGGACTGCAGAAGATTTGTAGGTATTTAAAAATACAATCAAACCTCACTTAACGAGCAAGTCCCATAAAGAGTGGTTCGCATTATGAACAAAATAAAATGTAAAAAATTGACTCGCTAAACGAGCGATGTTTCGCAGAATGAGTGGCAAGGAGAAAGCATGACGTCATGTGCTAGATTGGCTTGCATCGGTATATGTTGAGGTCTTGTTTGAAGAGAACCTTTATGTCTACATTGAAGAAGTTTCGTCGGATAACGTTAACAAAGTGACTCTGTGGACTTTGAACCTTAATGAATGAGATTTTGAGGCTAGGTAATTTGACGGAAAACATTTAAAAAATAAGGAAGATATTTAAAATTCTAATACAATTTCTTTACAAGTTTTCTTTTTCAAATACCTTCCGCCTTCCTTGGCCTCATGGTAGATCTTAGTGCTGGAGTATGTACAATTCTTAGGAATGCATTTGAAATTTATACTTTTCTGAATTTTTATCTGATATAAGTGGTATTTTATGTATTGCATTTTTAATAAAAAATTAAGATAGTTAAAAAATTATTGATACTTCTTTACGATATTTAAATTCATGCTAAAATGATATAACATCTACAATTTCTGTTTTTTTTTTTTTTTTTTTTTTTTTTTCAATCTGATTTCAGTCTCTTATTCTCGAGAATATTTTATAGTTCTAAACTAAAAACTTAGCAAACAGCATCATAAGAAAGAAAACTTTCTAATTTCAGCTGAATTTTGAATTCTGTCGTGTTGATGACTTGCCCACAAGCATTAAACTTGCTTTCATTTGGAAACAATGTCTAATCTTTGTGAACGATAAGCTGTTCGATATTATTTTACCTTCAGGTCTTTGGAGACATTCGCGAATGAATCATTTTTACCTACTCATCCATAACAATTCCACTCTTTATCAAAGCGTCACAGATTTCCCTTTCTTTTTATCTGATGTTTGTTATGCACTGGAAGTTAGTCATTCTAACGAATTTAAAGAAATTCAGTGTCCTTTTTTCCATTTAAAAGCAAATGTGCTTTTTAAAGTTCCTTTTTACTGCCAATAATTTCTTCGTGTTGATGTTTATGGAGCCTTTTTGCCATCCCTCGCCCTTTTCTCAGAATAAAATCCTTTGTGACGCAGGTGGTGGGCGGGCCGGTGCGTAACGCCCACTATTCTGTTAGTTATAAGGTTAATTCCAATGTCATCACATGAAGAACATGTATCTGTTTCTAAAACAGGTCTTTGATCATTTTTCATTTAGAATAACTGAAAATTAAAATAAAATCTCATGTTGCTTTCCGAGATTGTGTTAACAATATTATCTTCAGCTACGCTCCCTTAGGGCAAAAAATTACAAATAATATAATGGATATAAAGTCGGGATTTTATTCGTACTTAGATCAAAATCACAAAGCATCGTCAAAAAATTTTTCTTGTAGCCAAAAAAAAAAGTAATACATTTTCAGAAGCTCTTGTATTTTATTGAAATATAGAGAGTGGCTATAATTAAACTTCCCCTATAAACAGCATCCTACAACGCAAACGAGTGAACGGATTGCTATGAAATTTGGTACATAGACTATTCACGAGATGCACTCACGGTATTTTGGGAGAAAAAAAATTAATTCCAAATAGTTCACCAGAGGGCGCTTTTTCCGGAAAACATTAAATTTAACTCAATAAACGACCAAAATGGAATACATAAACAATATTAACAATCCAAAACAAGTATTATCAGTAATGAAATAAAAAAACGGGAAAAGCTAGAAATTCCATAACGTTTTATGTGTGAAGCATCACAACTGATCAATTACGACCTGCAGTTGGACACACAGTCCATCCACTTGAAATTTTGCATATGAATGAGGGTGGTTACATGGAGCACATTTCCTTATATCGTCCTGGACACGATTAATAACTACTCCTCTTGTACAATTTCGTTCTAATATGTTCTTATTTCTGAAAACAGAACTGTTTTTTTTCTCTCAAGCAGCGTGCTGTTATTTTTTCCGTATCTTTACTTAATGTGGTTCTATTACGAGGTGACCAGAAACTAGTCAATAAATGTTAATATTGTTTCTCTATGTTTATTCTTCTGGAATGAAGCACGTTTTTGTTGACCAATTAGGAACAACAATAGCATTTCTTTCTCGATTGCGCACATTTAACTTTGTAGCAATCTTTCCTTGAAAAAGAAATATATTTTGTGACCGTTTCATCAGTTTCTGACAGAAACTCCATAATTTGTCTAATGCTTTAATCAGGATTAACGCGTTTTTAAACGAGACTTCATAGCATTTGATTTTCATCGTTATTTTAGTAATTTCCATACAGACAGTCGACAAATCACGAACTAAAGTAGCATTGTATTTTAATTCCTGCAATGATTGTATTTTAATTCCTGCAATCGTGTTTCTCTCTATTCAGTACAGTTTAGAATCTTTCATAATGCCTTTATTGTCCATCTAAACAATTACAATGTAGTTTTCTCTCTTTTTTTTCTAATATATTTGTAAAAATAATTTCAGCAGTGATAGAACTTAAAATTATTTTTACTTTTAAATGAGTCAACGACAAATTTTTGATGTTTTTATTCGCTAGCAAAAAAATATACAAAAAGTAAGAAGGCGTAATAAAAAATCACGATTTTAGTTTTTGATATCTCGGAGAAAAATTGTTGCTTGTGCGTTGTTAGTAAAAACTATATTGGTTTTAATAAATGGATTATGGTAAACATTTGTTATGATATGAGACATCTTCAATCAACTTTTACCGTCCGTCACAAATAAATGCTAATTACTAACCCAGAAAAAAAGAGGAAATTTCGATAGCATCCAAGAAATAAATTTCTAGTGTCAATCAAGAATATATTTGCTTAATTTAAATCTATTTGTTGACAAAAATTTCAATTGAATAAATGAGAATGGCAAAATCAAAAACTCCAATCTAAATTTTTCCAGAACGAACTTATTTTTAATATAGACGTGATATTTTCTATCAGATTTGTAGAAAATTCTACTGAAATACTGAGAGAATTTTAACAAAAATACTTTCATAAATTAATATTGTTTTCGGGAAACTATTTACTTATTTATTTATTATGGAAAGAATTTATTTATTATGGAATAACTACTTTTCAGTATATTTCATATTAGAAAAGATCATGGTTTTATTGATTTTACAGATAAGTATTGACTATCGTATTTACCAGAAAGTTCAGATTTCTGCTTTTAAATTTAACTTTTTAATTTTCTAGTAATTGTAGAGGAATCAGCTCATTTTCACGTCATGCATGTTCAGTGCACTGCGCCAAATAATTTTCACTGCTATTTTGCATAAACATCGCTAATTTAGGCTAAGTTTTGATATGCAGTCATTTGGCGCCTTGTGAGGTGAGCAAATTTTGGGTGGCGCTTTGTTTGGTGTTACATTGCTGCCATTTTCTTTTTCTCTACTTTTGTTCTTTGCTGGTGACATTTGTTTTGTGTACTTATTCCCAATTATGTTTCATTTATCTTTGTATGTTACTGTATGTCGCTTACTTTCATGATTTTCGATTAAATTTTTTTCGTGTATTTCATTTCACTGCATTTATTAGGTTTTTTTTCTATATTTCCGTTAATTTGCTGCAGCGTTTATAGGAGCCTTACGATTAGAAACGCTATTGCTACCGTTCGCGCCACATTCGGCCATTTCGGTATAATTTTTTTTTTTGGCGAAAATGACTGTATATTAAAGCTGTTCCTTAATTTATGCCATTTCGCGCTAATTTTAATTTAATTATATTAAGGTCCCATTTTAGAGTTGTTTTGAGAACATTATTTTGAACCTCTCGGATGGTGAAGACGACACCCGATCTGGTTTTCCCTCCCCAGGCTCCTGCACCACACCAGCAATAATGTGCTTAGCCCTGACGAAATTAGAATACATCAGATCTGCTTCCATGGCCGTTCTTCGAAGCATGCCGGTTGCGATCCTAGAGCTCACCGACCTAGAAACTGAAACCTTACCACCAGGCTATTGCAGTCTTGTCGTTTGGGGAGCAAAATAACATATAATTATATGTTAGATGATATGCAAAGCTATATTATCATACGATTCTGACGTTACAACAAATAACTTCAATCCCACACATAAATAAGCTTTAAAGTTGTTGCTTTTTCAACGCTCTATTCTCCATTTCTACAGTATCATCTTGCTAGGAAGCGTGACTCAACGGGAAAAAAAAAATCCCAGTAACTTTCAGAAAATTATATCAGCCAATATTGCATCTGTTATCTGCGTCATTTCAAGCCTCATTTTCTATGCTAAGATGATATAAGTGCTTGAAAACATCCTCATCTCAAAATTTGAATTCCTTCACATAGATTTCTTTTTGCTCATCCACGATTAGAAAGTCATTTTCACGAATCAATAAGGCGTGATGTCTCTGCTCAACCGAGCCAATCTCTTTTTAATGGGATCCGTTCTTAGGGATTCGTTCGAACACTAGCGTCTTCGTCGAAATCAATTTTCAGGGTGAGATTTCTCACAGAATGCAAATTCGAATCTTGATTCGTGCCATCATTATTATTATCATTATAGCGTAGTTTCAGACTTTTAATTCTAGTCAAAATATTTTCTTTGTAAGAATGAAACTAGACCAGATTTTCAGGTTATTTCTTGAAAAGCTGCATTTAATAAAGACGAAATCTGGAGCTTCCTTTCTTCTTTTCAAATCATAAGTTGTTGAAATATGTTTGAAAGCGGAAAAAATGGAACCATGTTTTTAAATTGAGCATCTTTTTTTTTTTTTTGCTCTGTTTCGGTGGTCCATAACCTTCATACATCGCTTTTTTAGTAAAAGACGAAATTCAATGATAAAAATTATCCAATACTGGAAAAAACTGAGCAACAAAATTAGATCGGTATGTTTTAACTTCACGGGTAAATGCATCAATGGTTTGCAAATTTAAAATGAACTATTTCAATTATTTGCAATTTTGAAATAACTTTTACTGAATAACTTTCGTCTGAAAAATATCCAATGCCTTCCCAGAAGTAGGTCAATGAAATTTTGACAAGTGTTTTTTTATAGAAATTCTTTAGAATCATGTATATGTAAATATATGCTGTGATTATATTAAATAGCAAAAAAGCTCATCATTTTAATATATAAACTCTCCGAAAAAATATAGCTTAATGTGCAGCGCAAATGCTCTATTTCAGATTATCTTGCCCTTTCCTAGAAAATAAATAAAAATTTGTATCAATTTTTAATTGTTTTTGACAAATATTTGCAAAATCTGGAGTAGTCTTTAAAAATTTGTAAACACAATTTACACATTAAAATTTTTAAAAAGCCTCGCATAAGGAGGAAAACAAAACGCAAAATAAAAAAAATGACTCGCTCCTCAAGGCAATGAATGACAAAGAGGTACTTTGACTCCCATGTTGGATTCGCCTCTATTAATACGTGTTGAAAGCTTGTTTCAAGAGAGCCCTTATAATTACATGGAAGATGTTTTGGTCGGAAAGCGATGTCGAACGCAACTCCAAGGGTTTTGAGAAGTGCCTGTGGAGTCTTAATCAGCAATTTTGTCTCTGGCCAAATTTATGTGACTAGAGATGGCAACGATACCGATGAGCTGGTGGAAGAACATGGCCAGAGCTACCGAAAAGCTTATGTGTCACAACAAAAATCTGTGGAGACGATTTTCTCAGAAGAGGAAGAAACAATACTATAGCAGCCTTCTAATAAAATAGGAGAGAAACTAAGAGAAACATGGGAACTTTTTGCTTCTTATAAACAGAAACATCGCCCTAATAGCTGTTCAAGCTACAAATTCATTTTACAATAATGCTGTGACTCGTTTTCGCCAAATTTTGCAGCGTAGGCGAAAACAAATGTCTTTGGACAATTTTCTTATAAAAAATGTATATATTATAAATAGTAAATTAAATTATTATAAATTTGTTTGAGTATTTTTTTTTTTTTTTTGGAATGAAACGCATTGTCCTGTTTTACACAGATTATAATGGAAAAAAATTATTCATTTGGCGAACTAAGATTCAATACGAATTATGCTCGTTAAACGAGGTTCCACTTTATATATATACTAGCCGCCTTTGGCGACCAGCCGGTTCGCCAGTATTGCCGTTCGCTACAATTATCAATTAAATATTTTAAGTAACTGGTCTCTTAATAGATTCTCAAAAAAAAAAACATTTTTAATCTTCAAATTTTGATTGTCAAACCAAACTTATACTGTTGCTCAGATCGTTTCGTTCAATTTACTATATATATTTTGCTAATTTGCTAAGAAAATACCTTTTCATGTTAGTAAAAAAATATGTGAAAAAAAATTGGAAATATTTGTTATTGGTTGCGAAAAATTCAGTACCCCCTCACTCTTTTTAAACTGAAAATTGTAGCAAATAGTGTTGTTTGTTAAGAGTGGATATATAAATATTCCATAATTCCAAAAATATAGAGAGTTTTCTTGTCTCGAGTTCTCTAAAATGTTGAAACTCCTTAAAGCCCGCAGATAAAACATTTGATGCGTTCATTGCTTTTTGTACACGCTTCATATAGAAGGAAACGAAGAAAATTACTTTTTTCCCAAATTATTTGCTAATTTTGACAGTCAATTTTTCACCAATTATGAAACCAATTTTTTTTTCAAAATTTTGTTTTATAAAAATCCTATTATTAAGAAATTGCTTTTCAGATTTTTTTTCCTTTTCCTTTTTATTTATGAGCAGGATACTTACCATCGAATTTTTTTTCGCTAATTCTTTCACTTCATTCTTTTCTATCTTTCATTTAGAAAAAAAAAAAATACTTAACAGTCTTTCTTAACAGGAAACAAAGAAACAGAACAGCTCTACAAAGAAATTCTAGGAATGATAGAGCAAGATATATATTTTAAAAATTCATCTATACGATAAATCTAAAAGGCACAATACATTATATAGACATAATCTATAACTACAGAGTCATGCATTAATTCTAAAATGGAAACTTTTGTGAGGAAAACCTAAAAAGAAATGTATTTTTTATCCATTATGAAAATTGTTGTGAAACTTCTTATATATTCAGTAATCAATTTCCTTTTTTTTTTCATTGCCTACTGTTGCCCCATATATAATGATAAATGGCTATATTTATAATTCAGGTGCTAATTCCGTACTTTTCTGTTGTTATTGTTTTTACTTTCTCATATACGAAAAATAGAGAAAATATGGTAAGCGACGAAAAATTCCAACTCGAGATTTTGGACCTTCTTGAGTTCAAAAAACACATTTTTTTGGAAATTAGCTGTCTACTTGTGGCAATAATAACTGGAAAACACTCTGGGCTAGACGAATGAAATTTGGTATATAGTTAATTATCAATTTGCAGGTTTCTATCAATATTTCGAGTGAATTCTATCCAGAGAAAGTTCGTCTATCCGGATGTTCGAATATAAATTAACACGCCCACTTCAAAACGAAGAAAATTAGAAGAATAAAATCCAAATACACAGATTTGATATCTATAGTGTAGGCATCAATCAAATTTTTAGCCTAATCTAACAAGGGATTGACGATCTGTTGCTTGCTATCTTCAGAAACATGTAAATGCGATGACTCAAAAACGCAATGATCAAATTTTATATGTGATTTTGTGACTATAAGTGTAGTTCAGTGTGAAGTTTTCATTTCAATTAGTTGGGAAAAACAGGTCTAAAGCAAAACTTTTTGGGTCCTATTAACCTCAAATCAGGGATTAATCGCCGAAAAATTCGCCAAAGGTCATAAAGACAGATTCAGTAAAAATACTAAAAAGTCATTTCCTGACTAATGTGCGCTAAAACTTTTGGAAAATTTTGTAAAAACCACTTTTTTTTCCAATTATAATAATATTCTATTAGCGATTTTATTTGTTTAATTTTTCTACTTTATGAATATCCATATTTATATTGTTTGACGAATATTTTGATCTTTTTTATCATCAAAGTTTTCATTTCATTAAAAGGGCACTATCGATTCATCCTCGCATGATAGACATGAAATGTGAAGCGTCGAATTTGGAATTCATTTCATTTTATAACAGAAAAAAGAAGGGCGTGAATTCATAACATGCGCAGTTACGTTCATCACGTGACTGATATTGTGTGAATCAATTCCATTATGTTATATAAGAAAAAGAACTCAATTAAATTGGTTTAAAACACTGACGGTTTCAAATTGAATTTTTGAGAATCATCATCAGAGAAAATAAACTACTGTGGCTTTGTTTCAAAAGAAATGATTCATTAAAAAAGAAATTTTCCTGTACATTCCAGATAAAATAAGGACAAATAAAAAGCAAAGGAAAGTTATCTTTCTGCTCTTTCAATTGTATGACAAAAATAAAAACTTCTGGCATGAAATATTTCTGTTTTCCATTTTATCGGAAGATTCAAATCATAGGAGAAATTGTTATTTTCTAGAAACAATAAGCGGCCTTGTTTACTTAAGTAAATGAAGCAGTTCTTAAAATTTGATGAAGAAATTGAATTAAGTAAAAAAAAAAATGGTGTGGCCAACAAAAGGAAGAATCTTCGCGATAAAGAGACAAAAACAAAATAACTCTTTTCCCTTTTGAAATCACGAGTCGAACCTTTCACAACACATTCCTATGCTTCATTCTAAGCCAGCTCTTAATGAGAATTTAAATGCTCTTTAGCTGAGTTTTTCATAAGCTCCCATTTTACAACCAGGCTGAGGAAAAGTGCATTAACACTAGCACTCAAACATATATCAAAATCAAACAAATCAAAACTTCGTGTTAGAAAATCAATTACTAGAACTTTTTAATTTTAATTTTGATAGATAGACACAGTTTAGATAATTTTAATTTCAAAAGATGATAAAAATGCATACCGTGTTTAAGATAAAAAATAATTTCAATTCCATCCGCAAAAACATACGACATTATTCACTCTAATCACGTGCTTTTCGAGCAGAAATTTTAATCACAACAACCGCTTTAATTCCTCTCAACCCTGATGGCCATTGAGCTGTGAGAGAAAGTTGATTTTTTTTCCTGGCGTATAATCGGATATTTCTTAAATCCTTTTTTAAAACTTCAATAAGCTGCCTTGTCATTCCATTTACTATTAGTCGTCACACAATTATTTTTGCGCATAAAAATAAGTTTACAATGATTTCATTTTATTGTAAACTAGCCGTCTTTAGTGACCAGCTTGTTCGCCCAGATTATTGATTTTTTAGGTTGTTAAATGATTTATATGGAATTTTTTTCCTAATATTTCAGCTCATTTGATAGGATTTAAAAGTATGAATTTAAACAATGTTAGCAGATTATTGTGGACAGAAATTAAAAGCGTATATACTAGGAAATAAAATCTTTGTCCTGGAGAGTGGATGAAGTATTTGATGCGGCAAGCAGCATTTACAACAATGCTTTTCACATTCATTAAATACCGAAGTTTTGAATTTAGTTCAGCTATGAAATTTCTGAATGAAGAAGCCTGAAATGTTTATATATCGATATGTTTACATTTGACTGTTTTTTTTATTCCACAATAAGAAATCAGAGATATTTCTTCAGTGCCACGTACATTAATGTTTTATTTACATAAAACATTATGCATTTTTACATTCTTTTATGCGGAGAGAAAATACTGCAATGGTCAAAAAATTCGAATTTTGACGAATCTCCACATTTGAAACCATCTGAATTCGAAAAAACATTTTTGGAATGATACCCATCTGGGAACACGATCAATCAAAAATGTTTTGAGATAGATGGATGGAATTCGGTATACGTATTTAATACTAAATTTGAAAGTTTCTTTAAATTTTTGAATTTAATCAATTCTGAGAAAATACGGTTGTTTTAATGAAAATGAACATGATAACTTCAAAATGAAGATAGCTATAAGGAGAATATTTGATACACATATTTAATATTTAAAGTGCAGTATTCACCAAAATTTTAACCAAATCCACCAAAGAGTTGACCATCTGATGTTCTACACTTTCGCAACCATGCAAACGAACCAACTCAGAAATGCAATGGCTTAAATATACGAAATTTGGTATGTGATTTTTTTTTTATTAGAATTCTATTTCGGTGTCACTTTGATTTTAAATGGTCTGTAAATATATATTTAAAATGCATATTCGGGGGGAGGGGGGTCTAGTATTTTTGTATCAACCGCATTCCAATGATTAATCGCCAATAAAATCGCTAAAGATCGCACTCTAATACGCTCTTTTGTAACTATTATTTGCCAATGGTATGTGATTAATAATACACAATTGCATTCAATAGAAAGTATGGGAGAAAGGTTTGGGGAGATCACTGCCGCTGATTGTTGTATGGGTTGCACATTTCATTGTGTAGGTATGGAACCATTACGTATATAACGTGAAAAATATTTTTTGTTAAAAAAATTTTATCATTGAAAACTGTCATACAACAATTGTTTCATTTGAATATAATAGGACTCTTCTAGGAAACAATTACTTCGTTTTCATTCAATGATTAAATTGTATTTTTAGTGAGCTCAAAGGTTTCGAACCATATTTAGAAGGGAAAATTAATTTTCACTACTGATTTCGCTTAATTAAAGAGATAAATTTTTATCAGAATTAGGAATCATATGGCCTATATTGAAACTAAAAATATTTTTTTAACTTCAAGACTGGTTTGTGATGGTGGCTTCTCTTAAGAATACACAGTGAAACAGAATTATATCTTATTTATGGAGCAGAACTAAAACATGAATACGTTCAGCTCTATCAAATAAATATAAATGGTGCTAAATATGCGTTATATTTTCCGATTTTACGTAAAACTACAAGGAATTTTGGAAGAATGAATTATTGTCCTTATCAGCGTCTCTTTCGGCTACATCGCAACATTTTTTAACAATTCATAGCAAATTCTTAGATTCCTTAAATATTCTTAAGCTGCATCAATGAATTAGTAACAACTGACCATGCTATATTTCAAAGCTTTCATAAAAGAATCCATATTGCAAAAATCAAAAACGGATTCTTAGTTGTATCACAATTGAAATCAACTTCGGCACGATATAATTAAGTAAAATATATTTTAGAGCAAACCAGGCTTCCCACGAATAAACCGTACACCAATCTCGGTCCACTCATTTCATAACTTCAGTCTTGAGGATATCTCATTCAAACAAAGAGAACTTCTGCAGTCACACATATTTAGGTGACAGCTCAGATTTTCATTCAGTACGGCAACGTCGTGATGTTTCGGAGTTCCGCGGAGTCACAAAGTGGTCACGAGCACCCCCACATCATAATTTGGAATAGTTATTATAATTTGTAAGTTTAGGGAAAGATTAAAATGAATTGAAACTAGTTTAGATGAACGTATAATGTTTTAACGGAATAAAATTTGGTGAAATTGTTAGATTAATATTTTTATGATATAATTATCAATATAAAATAATATTTTGATTATTTATGAGGGAAATAGGACTTCAATAGGATTACGTTGCACGTGCCATTTACTATAGGGACTGATTAAATTATTTTGATTAGTTTTGAAAATTCATTATTTTTTTTAAAAAAATCCGGAATATCTAGCTCATTGTAGCCATCTAAAGCCGAAATAGAATTATTTTGAGATTTTAATCCACCAGATTAGTTACAGAGTGAGTGAATTCTAGGTCTTTTTACTGAAGGAAAATTTATGTAGAAACTGTCAATTGCAGCCCTAGGTCTTTTCCTAGATCCCAGGTTGGCATCTGAAATAACTCGCTACGAATCTGGGAAATTTTCCGAAGAACGTAATTTATGTTCTTTTGATAAATTCCAAAACAGGTTCAATTTGGAAGTCTTCATGTAGTATTTCCCATCTGACGTACCAGGGGAAGTTAACAATCTTCGTCAGATGTTTATTTTGAAAAAATGATGCGAATAAAACAGGCTTATGTTTAGCTTATATCTCCTTGTTTTATCCCGTCTCCATCGCATAAATCGCCTGAGATTCACATCTTCTGTCTCATTAGACATTCTTTTCTCTATTACAATTAAGAGACTGTAAAGAAGTAAGAATCTTATTAAATAGTGGCCATAATCACAGGCATTCATGGTAACAAACGTATTAAAGCAATGAGGCATAACATGCCACAATTGCTTCCTTTGGCCATTATTGAACGATGCAAAAAAAAATATTTTAAAAAAACTATTACCAACGAAACTAAAGATACACTTCAAAAAGAGTTGTAGGCCTACTGAAACCGATGTCACAGAACAGCTAATATATACACTTGCTTGTTTATATGAACATAACCCTTTCAAGAAAAAAGTGAAACCTGCTGATGGATCTAAATGTGTTTCGTGGTAAATTGAAGGAAAGCCCAATATTTCTCTTGCACGGTGACCTCAGAGAAAGCGCTCTTCATGAGGAGAGCCGACACCTGGGAGGATACCTGCATAACCTGTTCGGTACTGCAATCGCCGAAATTTTAGTTTTGTTCGAATGGCATACTCACTTCGCAAACACTTTCCATAGGGGCGGAAAAACAAGATGTTGTGAAAGCGATTTTAAAAAAAAAACTGGAATCACAATAACTCGATGTCGAGTGGTTTGAAATGTTGGTAAATTTTAAGAGTTTTATGTAAGATTCTACACAAGCAGCAAAACGGGCCATTTTGTAGTATTTTTTTTTGAAATTTCAGAATTATTTTATTATTACTTTTTGCATTCATTGAAGTGGTAATATCTATTATATAAATGCACGGGGCACAGAAATACCTTTTATTTAATTATTGGCGAATGGTGACAGAAAACTTTAAACAAATCACTATGCTTCAGATTGAATGTTATTACAGCTGCATTATTTCAACATTTGGCTAAATGATGAAGCTGCAATTTATGAATAGAAAAACTTCGGAGAGGGCTCGCCGCATCCCCGAAACTTCAGTCTGTCAAAGGAAACAAGATGTAAAACAAACCAAGAAGTGTCAAAGTTGAATCGAAAGGAAAAATAGACTGAATTGTTGCCAGATGAGGAATCGCAATGACTTATCTACAGAAATGGATGACCATATATTTCAAAACTATTATCTCACAAATATAATGTTTGCTTTATTAAAAAAAAGTTAAAATAATCTTTTAAAACTTAATACACAATCTGACAATGCTTCCGTCAAACTCATCCATCAAAACAATCCATCGTCAATGTTAAAACTAAGATTTAAAAAATGTTTCCTTATGGCACTCATTTTTAAATAGTATTTCACTTTGGCTTTTAGTTCATAATATATGTATTCTTGATTTACTGATGCAGTAATTTGTAAAATATTGATTCAATTAAATTCTTGTTTCTTTGTCGTATCAAACAGCAAGGTGAAATTAAAAAAAAAAAAAAGCGTGCTTCATACCATCGTAAAATGTCAATAATCTGGGCGAACAAGCTGGTTGCCAAAGGTGGCTAGTTGATTATACTTCATAAGAATAGGCTTATTTTCTAGCAGCTTTTCCTCTCGACTGGCATTTTACAACATATTTTTTTATTATATAATTTATAGAAATGGGAGCATATCGTCGCACTCTCGTTAACTGTTGGAAGGAAAGAGGGAGGGCCTAGACACCCCTCACTCCCGGAGAAGTAACGCATACTCACACCACAGCGAATGTGCAAAGATTTAAATTGCGAAGTGAATTAAGAAATGAGGTTGCGTTGGTTTTGTGGTAAAGTCTCGGTATTGGAATCTGAAAATTCCGTGTTCAAATCCGAAGAACCATCATGTCACTGGGACTGCTGCACAATGGCACGGCCAAGTGCCGTCATGACTGCCAAACGCATCGGACCAAGTGTCCATCCGCTGCCTTGTTTCGAGAGGGTACACTAATTCAGATGCCACTTTCATCGCGTGACAGCGATTCAAAATGTCATCTCAAAATAGCTCTAATATGGCTTCAGAATTGGAAGTTAATGTAATTAAACTAAACTGACCCAGCTTCAAGGACTCAAGGTTTAGTTTAGTTATATTAATGTCCCATTTGAAGCAACACAAGGGCTATTTTGGGACGGACCTCGTAATTTTGAACCGCGGTCAGATGACGAGGACGACACCTGAGCTGGCACCCCCTCTCCACACCACACCACACCAGCGGGAGGATCCAAGGACTCAAGTAAACCATCAGTGTGGCGTCTCATTCCGAGTGATTTAAATAAAACCAACTGACAAAAGATTAATTATGCGAATGGGTTAATTATAACGCTAGTTCAGGAATTAATAAATATATTCATTAAACTATTCTGCAAGATTCTGAGCAAATCATTCGATAAACTTTTAAATCAGGAGTTTCTTGCTTTATATCTCTTTTTAACTACAAATCTCACATTTTTCCTCTTTGATTGTTGGCACGTATATTTTAATTTCCTTGCTGTTCTTTTTAATCTATTTTATGCAAAATTTCAAAATATTGTAGTTTTAAAACATTTTTCGAAAACTTCATCTCAAACTTAGTCAATACCTTATTTTGGATAATAATGTACAAGCGTTCAGAGGCGCAGGTGCTGAAAGTATTTTACAGAGTTAATTTGTTTGTTAATGCTCGACCAGGTTTCTTTATAAAGCCATTTGAATTTTTATCTAAATCTATTTTTTGGGGGAAGTTACATTAAATTTTATGTCTGTATTTACATGCGTTTAAATATTATTTTACATCTTTGGATGCTGTTTTCTCAAATTTTTTCTTTAGTAGAATTTTCTTACGGAAAACCTCATAAAAAACTTTAATGCATATTTGTTTTTTCAAATTTGGTATAATAATTCCTCAATATGTTCTGGAGTTCCTGAGCTAAAGAAGAAGTAATCTATTCATTTAAAAAATAATTTTAATGCTTCACAGTGTGAAAAAAATTGAACATTTCATATTATCATTAAGTAACACCCCATTATTTAAATAATGGCTCGAAATGCAGCTTATTTTATAGTTGTGGAATTAGGTAATGTATTTCTTAAACTATTAGTGGAATTTTAAACAAATCCTTTAATAAAGCTCTAAACTAAAACATTTTTTTTTTGCTTTATACCTCTTTTTATCCAAAAAAGGCCTTTTTATATAATTTTTTAAAGCTTTTATCATTTAACTGGTATAGTTTTGATTCATAAATGTTTTTTCAATCTTTTTTTATTCAAAAATTCAAAAATATACCAATAAATATATTTTACAGTGTTTTTCAAAAAAATTCATCGCGAACGTTATCACATAGCTTAATAAATCTTTTAGAGGAAAACTATATTATTATTTCTTTTTTAACATGCATTGAGTTAATACTTAAATTTATCAATCTATTTAAGGATCGAAAGATTTAAGTCATCTTAAAAGTCGGATTATGTATATTCAAATCCACAGATTAAAGTAAATATATTAATATATTGCAAACACCGAATCGCTCCCTCTAAAAGCCGTATTGAAGTAGATAAATATGCCAATTTTTTTTCTTCCCTTCTTTTTACATAGATGTGAAGAAAGAAACTGCAGATAATTTTGGTGGAAATTCCTTTTTATTTGAATCGTTTAACACTAGATTAGTTTGATAATTCAAATTTAAATAATTTAAAACTGATTGTACATGTGTTCGATTATTCCAGCAACATTCATTACTTTGCGTTATACTCACGCTAATTTTCTAGTATTACCTGAACCGAGGTGCGTTCTAAAATACTTCTGGCATCGTTTCAAAACGGAATGTTCATTTCATAGAATCAAATAATATAATTCAGTTATGTAGAATATTACAACAAAAATCTTACTTCATTATCTAAATTTGTAATATTTCCTATAAGTACTGTGCAATCTCCGCCAAGTGATATTATTGCTTAAGACATTGAATGTCTGAAGAATACGATTCAGAAGAAGTTGTGAATTTTGTTCTCTGGCTGTGCCTCGTAATTAGCATATTTAAAACTTGGCAGAGCGATGTTCATTTTATCAACGAACTCGCTGCTGCCAGGGTGCTTGATGGTGGTTTCTTTTCAAGCGGAACACAAATGCGGGTAATTTTCCCCAGAAAGTCCTCCAGCAATTCAGTCCCCTCCCCAAATATTAGATATAGACTTATACCTTACATTATAGCTGTTTGCTCAAAGCACGTTTTGGCCAACAGAAGGTGTCAAACTCCTCCTTTATTATGAATCACTATCTATCGTCTGCCATATACAACATAACCAACGAAATGATATTAGAGCCACTTATCTATTATTAGTATCTGTAAAATAAAATATTAGTATTCTAAGAAGCTTGAATTTGAAACATTATATCCACACTCTAACTATCGTACTTTTAATCAATAGATTGAAAAGAAGTATTTCACTGCCACAATTCAAACAATCACTTTATATATTGTTATGAATTTGTAATATTGCTTCAATGTGCAGTCATTTTGACGGCAAGGAAGAAAATCCTACAGATAACTCTAACGGTTGCTGAATGCAGAGTCAATGACCCCCGACCTAGCCAACTATTTGGCGACTTGGCGGCAAAAATAAAGAACCCAGAATATTTGAAAATTTAGGTGATACCTCGATAAGGAACGAAGAAGCGATATCTTTCTTAAAGGTTTTCCCTATTTTTCCCTATTTAAGGAAACTATGTTAAAAATCCCGAAAGACAGTTCTAATCAGTCGAATATTGAGTCGCCGAGTAGTTGAGATGAACTCAATGGAATCGTTGAACAAATTCTTTCTGAGAACTTTGTTCTGTTACAATTGCTTATTATCGATTTGCTGCTTGTATGTTGCTGTTTACTGCGCGCGCTGTTTCATGCATGCTTCGTCTGAGCTTCATTATTTGTGTTACGAATTTTTGTGTAGAATAAAGTTGCGTTACTAAATCTATTTGAATTTTATCCATATCACCCGACTGACAGTTTTTGGAATTTGCCTTAATAACATTGATTTATAGTGGTGGAACTAATACCTATTTACTTTCAATATCAGTAGAAGTCAGAATAGTAATGTAAATTATTTGCATTTTAGGATGTTTCAGTGTAAAATATCAGACTTTATACTCGGACATTAACTTAGGCACTTTTAATAAATAGTTTGAGTGAAAAGATTTAAGCGCTACCTTAAGTGTTGTTTTCTGGAAAAAATCCGTTGACTAAATATTGCAATCTCAATCTGAATGTGAAGAATGACTTATACGATTCAAATATTGAATTACAAAATTTTATTATTTGCATCTGTCATTAATTGAATGAATAAATTCAAATGAAAAAAATTACACTTAGATATCTCAAATGTCTTTTACATTTTTATATAGATTGAAATAAAAATTTATCGATCGGCATGTATTATCTAATTTGCAGAACAAATAATTTCGTGATAAATTTAATTCCAGAAGTGAATTTCAGCAATTTGTACTAAAAATAAAAAAAAATCATTTTATATATTTTTTAAAAAAATCGTATCCCGCACTGGGAAACAAACGAGATTTGCCCATAACCCGTAAAGTAATGGCAAAGTTTTCATTTTTTTTATAGATATTGTAATTTCAAGGGCTTGGGCATCGAGTCGTTACTCATAAGAAAACAATCCCAAATCATAATGGAATACGTATCTGCAGTTCGATGGTTGGGTACACACGTAGGAATTTCCAACGCCGATGAGAAGACCGGTCAAACGAGGGGGCGGTGCAGATCTGGCTTGTTTTGCATGGTAGAATGCGGCATGAAATTGACCCACTTGCTGATGATTCTGTCGTGTGGTTTTCTTTGACCGACCTGTCGTGACAGAAAACAAAAAGAAAGAACAACGGTTCAAAAGCCGCAGACATTGAACCCCAAAAAGACAAACTTTTATGGCCATCGGTTGGAGACGAGGTTTGTTTGGGAACGTTCTTAAAATACATAGCTTCAAATGAACGAAACGGGTCGTTTTACAATTCCAGTGAGGATCACAATGAGGTGACGGATGTCTTTTCTGAATGAAGAAAGTTCGGGGATTGTCAACGAAAGAACGGGTCAAAATCAAGACCTTTAAATCACGATAAGTGCAGAGAACAATATAAGCATTATGTCGCCATATTTATTAGTGAATGCTGGTGGAATCTATTCATGCTCTTACAAAAGTTCCGTTCTTCTTCTATCTGTTATGATGAAAGATTTTTGAGTCTTCCCATCCATTAGCACTATCTATGATAAAGAACTTGTTAAATTTTGAATTATTATATTTGGATTGAAAAAAATTTTTATATTGTAACAAGGTAACTCAGAATTCGAGTTTTATCCAAACCATTTTAAAATTATTTATGAAGAAATTCTACATATAATTAGTAAAGAAAATCGAAGCCAATGCACTTGTAATAACTAAGCTACATTTTTAATGGAAAAAAGACACGAAATGTTTTTTAAATGATCATTTATGTTCAATTTGGGATAATAAAATTATATTAACTTACTTTTTCCCACTGATTCCTGATAAAATCTAGAATTTATAAGACTTGTAACTATCAAATAGGAATAATAATATTTGGATACTGGCAATAAAAAGCCTCGTAGTAGATAGATTAAAGTAGTTTTCTTCATTTATACTGAACTGGTTTTAGTTTTTCTAACCAGGTTTTTTTTTAAATTTTCATTTAAAACCAATAAAAATTATTGCACAAAACAATCTTCAAATTATTTTGAGATTCAAGGACATTTTAAATATAAAAGTATCAAGGCAGTTCCCACAATATAATTTGAGTAAATTTTCCCCCAAAATAAATTCTTATGCAATTTTCTATATTTCTAAAAAGATAAAAATAAACGCTTCATTATTTTATGAATAGAAATTAAACTATTACTTTTTTTTAAAAAAAAGGACTAAGAAATACATATTTTAGCTTTTCGATGCAGATGTCACAATTTAAGTACAAAAGTGATGCACGTGATATTTTTACAAATGAAAAAAAAAGGAAAGAATATGGAAAAACGTGCCGGTTCTTCACAAATTTTTCCATATTGTTTTCTTTTTTCATTTTTATTTATTTTACAATTTTATGCACTTAATCGTTTATTGTTATTCAAAACTTTCGGAGGGGTCTTCAACCAGTGTTGGCTGTTATAATTCGTAAAAGTGATAAAAATTAACGAATAATTAATAAATTATTGAAAAATTGCTTATTTTCCTTTTTTTATTATTATTATTTATTTTAAGGCATGACAATATTTCAAGATTATTGCATTAAAGAGGAAACTTTAGATGCAATATGGTTGAAATTAAAAATTTGAAGTATTAAATGTTTTTATGATATATTTTTAAATAGTATTTATGTCATTCAGAACAATTGACTGATATCATTGAAACAGTGTTTTTATTGTATTATACCGAAGTATACACTCAGCTTATTAAAGAAATAATTAATGAAAATTACCCAGATTAAATTGCTTATACTTTTTTTAAAAATTAATTAATATTTAATAATGAAATTATATTTACATTGTTATATAATTATATTCTTTTTAGGCTCCTTATAATAGACTTTTATGGCATTTTATTTTTTTAATCTTTAAATAAATTTGTAATTTTTTTTTCAGTTACATAATACACTTTGCCATTAAAAAGGAGCATTTGAACTAAAAATTCTAAAATCAAAATATTTTTATAAAATTTGAGAATAACATTCATAAGAAACATCTATGCATTTGGCAAAGGTTTACTTTTATTGATTTTAATTAACAAAAGACGTAATATCAAGTTCATTTTAAACAAAGAGCAGAAGAAGGTGAAACAAAATACTTCAAAGGAAACTAATAAGCTCATTTCAGAAACAGGAATAAAAAGCAGGAGATTTTTGTCACGAAATTCGTCTGAAATAAATCCTTGAATACCATTTTCCAGCATTGTACAAACCATGAGAGGTTTCTTCAACATTCTTAAAAATTTTTTTTTAATCATTGGCGTTTGTGTTTTGTTCCGAAGTTACAATTTTTCCGTCTCTGGTCTTTCTCAAGGTTTCATGGCATGCTTTGTTCAGAGACGCCTACGCCGCTTGCTTCCCAATCAAATAACTGAGCTCGTAGAGAAGCAGCTTTTACAGGAAATGACACCTCCCCCTCACATACACCTCCACCGATTAAAAGTATTCGCGGCCTCATTTTTCACCTGGAAGAATTTCGTTATGACCTCATGGCAGGGAAAGTGTGAAATCACGAGCACTTCAAAGCCTTACTACATTTTGTGGTTTTCACAATGACTGTAAAATTCAACTTCGTCATTTTCATAATTTTTCATTAATTCAGGTTACATTCAACCACAAACAAACAAGCAAATAAGTAAATAAAAAGCTCAGCCCAGAAAACGGTATTTGCTTATAATTTCCCACCTTTGAATAATTCCTTTGTTAACTGATTTATTTATAGAGGCATTAACTGTTTTCATTTATAAATATAAGTTTATCTATATCTATACTTATAATAAAGCTCAATGTGTGTGTGTGAGTGTGTGTTGGCGCTCTACAGGCCAGACCATTCAACCTACAGCTACCACATTTGGCACGTGTATACCTTGGAGGTCGGGAATGTGCACCTGGGGGTTATTTTTTCGAATGTTTAACTAGAATTTTATTTATCTAAAAATTAAGCGAAATTTTGACGTGTTTCTGCTATAACTACCGAAAATATTACCACCCAAAAAAGATTTTTACATGAAGTTAAAGATAAAAAATTTATCTTTTAAATGATACTACTGGTTTAATCTTAAAATTAAATTTCTATTTTTAATGAATTTTTAAATAAATATTTTAACTATGTTTTTCAATAATTTTTTTCGTCAAAAATAAAAATGAGGATTAAGCACGTTTCGCATTCATGAGAAAAAAATTGCTTTTTTCAAAGTGTTGCCATCACATTGATTAAAGCTCTAACTGAAAATAAATTAAATCTTTTTGGAAATGAAATCTGCAAAAGTATAATTTTCGGCACGTGTCTGTAGGAAATGAAACAAATATGAAATACTATTTTTTCTAAAAAATAAATTCAAGAAAAATTATTGTATGATCTTTTACACTCTCTATACAGGGTGTTTATTTAATCCCGGACCCATTTTGATGTTTAATGACTCATAAAATAATGAAGATGTAAACAAACTTATGGCATTTATTGATGGAATAACCCATATATTTTCCTTTTAAGATTTGAATATTTTTACTTTTGTAAATATCGTCTGCGCGTGTGGTTCATTTCAGATAATTTCATTTTCCAGTCTAAATATCTGTACTTTTCTAAATATCGTCTGAATTGCATTTTTCTCTCTTTTGTTTTTGGCAACTATTGAAATGTTATGTTTACTTTTGATGTCTATGTAGTACTTTTGTATGTGATGTTTTATTCGATCGGATATTAAGGAGAATGCATATATACATATACAACAAGAGAAAGCACAGATTTTATGGTGGTCATAGAATTAATTTCCAATGAACTAAATCACTGACTTTTAAGAGTTAATTTCTAATCACTTAAACTGACTGATTTATGAAGATTTGAATATCACTATTCGATAAAAAAAAGGATAATTTTAGATTTTCCATCGATCGCTTCAAAGAAAATACGCCAATCAGCGCGCAGGTTTCTCAAGATTAATTGGCCTAAGTTTATGAAAATGGTGAGTTTTTCTAAATTTTTAACATTTAAAACTTCATAAATAAGTCTTAGTTGATCGTCGAAAATAGAAGCATTCATTCATTTATTTAAAATTTGGTGTGTCCAGAATATTTCTCAGAATATGATACCTTACTGAATTAAATTTAGACTTCATAATTTTTGAAATATATTTATAAGCAGGAACAAAATATTATTATTGATTTCATTTCAATCCTTTTGAAAGCAAAACTAAAAACTGAATTTTATACTGAATCTCAGAAATTTTTGTTGAATTATTGTTTGAGATATTACATAAACTATGAAAAATATTTTGTAGTTAACATAAGACTTAAATACCGAGCGATTCTGTTTGCAATACTCATATTCAATAATAATAATAATTAATAAATTACAATAAAGATGATTAATAAAATAAAACGCTTGGTTTTATTAAAAAATATCTTAATATTAATTGCAATTTCGTCATTTACATTTTAAATTAAAGTTGAAGTTTTACCGGAAATGGCAACAAATTAGCAAAATATATATACTAAATTGAACGAAACGATCTAAACAACAGTATAAGTTTGGTATGACTATCAAAATTTGAAGATGAAAAATGTTTTGTTTGAGAATCCTTTAAGAGACCAGTTACTTAAAATATTTAATTGAAAATTGTAGCGAGCGGTAATACTGGCGAACCGGCTGGTCGCCAAAGGCGGCTAGTAATTTATAAATGCAAAACGCTAACATACATGGCACAGAAATCGCTCTTATTACTTATTACTGAATGGCAGCAGTGAAATGTAAACAAGTCACTATATAAACGTTTCAGACTCCTTTATTGAATGTTTTTACATCTGCACTTAATACGACGCTTCGTTCAGCTAGTTAATAGAGTATCGACATGCTATTAGAAATTTATTGGAGAGAGCTGGTATTCTATTAAATCAGATCAAACACGATATAAAATAAAGAAATAAGCATCAAAAGAATGCTTTAAGAGAAGCATTACCGTCGCCAAATGGATAATCTCTATGACTTAACTATTCCATATCAAACGTTTAGAAGGTCAATAATCTGGGCGAAAAAGCTGATAGCCAAAGGCGGCTAGTATAGAATATTAAATTATGTTTCCTCGTATTTTATGGCATAATAGATTTCAATTTACTATTTGTTAAATGATATCGATTGAAATTCCACCTCCTTTTGTGTGTATCCCTTTTCTTTTCTTTTCTATTCTATTCTATTCTTTAATTCCTTCTTGTAAAGTTGATATATTTTTTTCGAATAATCTTTTTAAAGATGAAGTGGGGAGTGGTGACATCTTTTGGGTATAGTCGATTAATTCTTTTTTGTAGGGAATTGAATGTATATTAATGTTAATGTACATTTTGAATTCAAAGATATTTCGTTACCCAATTTATGATTAAAAATTAACTTTTGCTGCCCTTTGTATCCAAAAATGTATGAAATAGCATACAAAAAATTCTTAACTGATCATGAAATAAATAATGAAATTAAAAATGAAATTGCTCAAACCAGAGATTATTGAATTAATTTTCCCTTACCGATGCTAAAGAGAATCTGACGAATCTACAAGCAGATCATATTTCAGTGACTAAAAATATTTTACACTAATCGCCTCAGGCGACCAGCTTGTTCACTGGCAATATTATTTATATTTGATTTCAGATAAATCGTGTGTTTTTGTTATAATTTCATGTTTAGGATTTCGTCATATTGTCTGACATTAAAGCTGTGTTATTTCAACTGTCTTACATATGCTGTGTTCATTGTAATGGAGACAGGTCCTTTGATATCATAGTGTTTGTTATTAAAAATATAAATATCCGATTCATCTATCTTCCAAAATTTGCAGTCTTGTAACTTCACTTTTTAATCCATACTCGTTACTTAGATATTAAACAGAATCCTTCTTAGGTTTTCAACAATGGAAAAATTCTGTATTAAATATTTGATAAAACAATCAAAACGGTTTGATTTTCGGAACAATACAACCAATTAGATAAAAAAATATTTTTAAAAAAAAATTGCCAAAATTTAGCAAAGATTTCCAGTAGTAAATTGGTTT
Source organism: Argiope aurantia (assembly GCA_026543865.1). Taxonomy (NCBI): domain Eukaryota; kingdom Metazoa; phylum Arthropoda; class Arachnida; order Araneae; family Araneidae; genus Argiope; species Argiope aurantia. The sequence continues at coordinate 877,624 of JAPMOR010063813.1, forward strand.
AATTAAAAAGACAATTTTTAAACTTTGAAACTGCGTAAAACTCATTTTTCTGTAACAATATTTGCAGAAGTTATGTCGGAAAACGGCAACATTCTTAATTAATTTCATTTTAATTATAAATCCCAAATAAAATTTCAAACAACTCGCTCTGAAGTGTCCCTTCCCACTCTCCATGATATACAAGTTCCAAATTTAGTAGCTCTAGGTCAAACTATCTGGTCTGTACAGCGCCAATATAGACATACACATTCTTTGTTATTATTGTTAGAATTGATTTTTTTACTTAGGACTGAAATCCGCAGTTTAGGATATACAAGTTTAATACGCCACTTTTATATTTAATGACGTCATTTACTCCTGTTATGTTCTTCAATCGAAAATTCTCTATTTGCCAAAATCGAATTAAGTAGCGAATGATTATAAGAATTCAGTGTTGCCAGCCAGCGCTCAAAATTGTGCAGATTTCTAATAAGTCTTCGTAAGAGCTTTTTGAATCTCAGTTTATTTTGATAATAGTCTCATTTTTTAAAATTGCTTTTTTTATGACTTTTCTCTTTTCAATTCTATCATAATTCTTCTGAAAATTGGTATTGGAAAAAAGAATTAATTTCTTTCCTCAATTTAGAGAAAAATGGGGCGCACTGATACAAACGATTTTCCAATACTGAAAACTGCCTTTTTAAGCTATTGAAAGCCATTGACTGAATGGAAGAGAGAAACAAATTATTCTAAGTGAAATAGGAACGATTTTTTTTATTAATTATGTATTGTTCAGTGAAGTAAAACTTTAAGAAAGTTATTAGAAACTGGTTGTTCTCAAAATTCAAAAAGGATTCTTTGATTCTTTTTTGTTGTTGTTTCGTGGGTAATTTAAACCCCATTTAACAAATTTTAATGTATTAAAGTTCCAGGTTATTACTAAATCATTATCTGAAAGAAGTATATTTAATGACTTTCATCATTTAAACATTACTTGCTGCTGAATGAAAAGAAATTTGTCAGATTCTTTTTAAAATATCAGATTGTGTCTAACACAAATAGTTCAGTGCAGTCAGTGATGTAACGTATATTGATAATGTTCCTTTCTAACTAATTAATTACTTGATGAAGTGTAATTATATCTGCTTATTAGCTAGTAATTAGTGAATTACATTTAGTTTAATGAAAACTAATTAAATTTTATTAAATTTTTAATAAAACTAATTAGATTTTATTTTCGACCCAGCTCAAATTCAAAATATTTACCGATTAGACAATTTATTATAAATTGTTTTTAAGAATATATAAATAAAAGAACGTCGTGGACTATACATTCAAAAATTTGTTCTTACACTCGATACAGTGAAAAAAATCATTCAGTAGTCAAAAAAAAAAAAAAATTCCTTTAGGATATTTTAGGAACCCATAATAACTGCTGAAATTGTGCAAAAAGGGATCCAATGCTCTATGCTACAAAATGCTCATTAATATTCTCTTGGAATTTTTGAACTCTTACACAACAGAATCGCTGTCAGTTACAGAGAAAAATATTCAACATATACAGAGTTCTTTCATTCTACTTATTATCTTAAATTATTTTATTTCAGTAAAAATATTTCTTCTGAATTTATACAATTAAAGAATAAAACAACATAAGGGCAGACGATTCCAGACCTTGCTATGTGACAATTAAAATGAAAGAAGATTAGCGCATAAACTTCTACTATCAAAGTGGACACGATTTTTTTCATAAATATTGCACCAATGACAATCGCTTTTCACAATACTTTTTCCATCATATTCTTATAAAAATTTTAAAAAATCAGTCGATTTTAGTTGCTTGGTTATTTATCATTGGAAAGAATTCATTGCTACACCTAAGAAACACGTTTTTGATTATTATTATTACTCCATAATTTGGCTTTCCTTTTTGTTTTGATTTCTAAAACACTTTAACACTACTGGTGAAAGGGTGGGGGGAGGGAGGTGGCTTTCCTCCTCCAGACAGGTTCCTTAATCGCATTCCGACGTTTGTCGCGAAATCGAATCCTGTCGGACCGGATTCGATCCCCTTTAAAGTCGCTTGCTCGAGGGTTAAAAAGTCGGAGGGAATTAAATCGTCTTCTCACCATTTGATAATCGATTCCGGGTTCCCGATCTTTCGCGCATTTTCACTAGAGAACGACACACCGAATCCCGAACGAGTGCCGAATTCTGAAATGGTATGCGCACCCGGTTTTTCGAATTGAGTAAAAGAATTGTTTTGAGTTCAGTTCCTTTGCCAGCAAACATTTCAGACTCTTTTCCTGATAAGCGTGGAAAATTCTAAGGATAATTCTCTATAATCACGATCAAAAGTTTTCATTGTTCTCATATTTCTATATTCATTTTTACTTTCTTATATATGAAGATATATAGAGAAAATATGGTATTTATCAAACATTTCGGTTAGGATTTTAACGCAACTAAACTTTTTAAATATTCTTGAGCCCAAAAGAATCGTTTTTGGAATTGTATCCGTCTATTTGTGAATGCGACTACTGAGAAATGAAGCAAGTAGATGAATGAAATTTGGTTTATAGTTTTATAACCAATAGAGTACATATTATCAAGTGATGATTGCGCCAAATCCGTGTATTCACATTTGTATCGAAGCCATTCTTTTGTATGTGGATTTTATCACAGAAACAGATGACTGAATAATAGTATGTATATGTGGGAACTGTTAACAGATCTCATCTCCTGTATGCCGCCATGTTGGCCCTCTTGCGTCATTAATCGCACGATTCCCCGCCATTATTGGCAGACGAGAGTTGGACAGTGATTCCGTAAGACGTACAGCTCACGCTCATGCATCTTTATGTGTTCTATATTAGTAATGTTTTGTCCTTTAATCTTAATAAATATATTTCAAATATTAATGCTGGTCGTTGCCTTTCCTCATATAACTCCGTAACTCCACGGTAAGTTACGGATCAGACAGATCAAGGGGAAGAACTGTTGTTCTAAAATGCATATTCGATTCTCTTTATTTTATGATGGTTAAGAAAATGCAATAATAAAAATCTTCGCGGCAAGCAAGGCAAAGGTAGATTCCTTTTCATCTAAGTTAATATTTCATGAATCTAATTTCGGGCAAAATTAGGGCTTGAAAATCACTTTTTAGCCCCTTACTTCTGAGAGATTACAGTAATAAAAAAAAAAATTTAATACAAAAGTTGCCCGTCTTAATAAGGCTCTAATTTAGCTTATTTATTTTTCTATCTTCAATAATAAGGAAGTTATAACGAAATGAGAATGTAAACCTCTCACCATTCCCCCCCCCCCCCTCTGAGTTACATGGCCCATTTATGAATTCATGAACTCATCCGAAGTTTATATTATATATATAAACATTGGATAGTTTTGGGTTCTAAGGACTATAAGCGGTGAAACTTTGCAGAAATTTTCTTAAAGTCTTATCATGAGAACCATTGCAATAGATAGTCTTCTATTCTAATAGAATCTACCAAATACAGATAATCCTCTCTGGTTGAAATTGCGCTGTTTGATTATCCGAGTATATGTGAATGCGATAACCCAAAGCTACAGCGAGCTAAGCGAATGAAATATAGCATGTGGTCTCTGCATCATAATTTTAAATCCATACAAAATGTTTGAATCAATCAATCATCAAAAATAGATACTGTTCCAAAATGAATACCCTTTTTTTTCTGCAATAAACTCTAAATACCTTATATTGTGAACGTATGAAAGAAGGTATAGTGGGGAAAACATCCGTATCAGTTAATTATCCGAATACTTTTTTTATAAAGAAAATTATTAATGCTTAATTTAAAGTAATTCAAACAGAAACGTTTTGAAGGGTTTTTTTTTTTTTACTTTCTCGTGTTTTTTCTCCATTTAAAAAAAGTTACTTGAAGTTCTATGAAATAAATCGCGCTTGCGTATCAAGTCTTCTCGTTTGGAGTAAAAAAATTAGGAGTATCTAAAATAATCTTTTGCACTAACTTACATTTCAAAAAATAATTTTTAAACGATTTTTCTCTTATTTTTTTTTCTTTCATCCTAACACTTTTCAATAATTATTTTTAATTTTTAAACATAGCCATCTTAACTTTTACACAAATAAATTTATTTAATATTTCCATTGACCGAAATGACAAAACTGGAATTTATAAAAACATGCGATGTTTTCAATGAATGTCAATAGAAACATTCAGGAAAACGGTTACTATAATAAAAAAAATATTTAAATTTTTTAGACGTGTATGGCAACACAAGTGTTTTTAAAAAATTGCAAATACGGTTCTTTACTTATATAACCTAGTCTTAAAAAGAAAAATGGAATTTATATTTCACAAATGGCCTGTTTCCATCAACAGACATAGTTCAAAATTTAGAGTAGATTTAAAATTTTAATGATAAATTCATAAGCTAAATTTCATCTACCTAGCAGGTGTGTATGCTTTTATTTTAAAAGGGAGATCGATTTTTTGTTTAGTTTCTTAGGATGAGAAGAACCTCTAGTGGTAAGGATTTCTAGTGGACTTTTCGATATCAACTTTAAGATGGATTGTCTGCAACATTGAGAAAAGCATTTGCCCCCTAGTGTATTTCATATATTTATTATAAAATTCAAAGCAAAAAAATTCCGCTGAAGGAAATAAAAATGACATCTTAAATCAATCATTTTCATTTTTTAATTGTTGCCATGACCTACTTTCCAAATCAAGCACAAAATGAAAACATAAACAAAGAGGAAATAATTTTATTTAAGTTAATTAACATTAATTTAGTTAACTCACTTTTAATTAAGAATTTAGTTAAATCAAGGAAATAAAAAAACTTAGAATGGATAGTAGTAAATACAAAGCAAAAATACTAAATTAAAAAAAGAACGAAATAGAATAAGAAAAATATTCTGAGGATAAACAAATAATTTTGGAAGATTAAAAAAATGAATTTTAATATCACACATAAAAATGAATGCACTTACAGATTCTGTGAGATTCTAATCATCTATTGTTATGATTGAGCAGCAAGATAATATTCTTTATACACAGAGTATCTGCTCTAATCATGACCGATAGCTAGTTTCTAAAATTTAGAGATAGACAGATACTCCCAACAGAAAAAAACAATGCTCCAGATTTTCTATGAAATAGATCAGTCAAGTGAGGACAGAAAATTGAAGGTCATTCAAATCAAAAATTTATTTGAAAAAAGTTCATTTAAGTGTAAGACTCTTTAAATATAACATAGTTGATCTACATCCCATTTTGAAGCGACCGTGTAGATGTTTTGGAAAAAATCTATTATTTCGTTCTATTACTAGATCACACCAACTAAAATTTTAATCAAAGATGGTGCCTTTAACTTGCACCAGACTCAAAAACATAAAATATTGTTGGTGTACCTGCTTTCTCGACTCATATTCATCCAATGTGGAGATTTTACACCTAACCACGACACTAAACCAAGGTTCTAGTTAAAGCTTGAATCTTTTAGGACAGTCAGTTGAATGAATATCAGAAATATAGAACAAAATATTTATGATCTTATTTCTCATATAAAGAGAATGAAAACCCATGCTTAGGCACAAAATGTTCAATCTAATCGTGGTACAACAACCAATATCTGAACCGCTCGAGGCAAGCGTATACTCCCTACTGTCAAAATACTCTCAATGATATAAATTCTACATTGTTTGTGTCTATAAATATTCTATTAAAAATTGCAAAATCTAAATATTTACATAGTTCCTCAATCATATTTAATATAAAAGATTTACGACGAGCTCGCATTTTAAACACAAAAAAATGACTCCATTTTTCTACTATTAAAAATGATCGAAATATGAAATTTTGAATTTTATGAATTATTTATGAATTGTATGGGCTATTTAACAGTTTTCAGAGGAAAGACGCGTTCATTCGCTAACATTTCTTGAGACGACTGCGGAAAAATATCTGAAATCGTCTGAAACGGTTACATTCAAAACTTCGTAACTCGATCGTATTTAGTCACATACGTTTATTTATTTATTTGTTTAACATTACAGTACGTCAAAAATATTTCATTAAAGATGACCAATTAGACCAAGAAACTGCATAAAAAAATTAAATTTTGAAAGTTTTTAATAGTATCTTTACATATACAAAATATATAAAATAGAACTCTTTTCACCATTTAGAGCATTTTGTCACCTTGGAGTGTATATCTGTAACGGTTAGAATGAGCTCTTTTAAATAAGACTTCCAATATTTAGCGTGACTTAGAAGTTCGGAGATTAAAATACCGGTTCAGATGTTGTCCTCATCATCTAATTGTAACTCAAAATTAAAAGGTCTTCTCCAAATGAGTTTACGTAACTTCAAAATAGGATGTTGATCGATCATGAATAATCTGTGTTTAAGGGAGTTATTTTAAATAAATTCGTCATTTGAATATTTTTCAATTATTCATTCCATCAGCAGTATAACAACAATTGAATTTGGATTTTAAAAATTACAACATATATAATAAACAGCATATAAATTATTCCAATTCAATCATTTTTCATTTTAATGTAGTTCAAAAGGAAAATCATGTGAGAATGCTTATTTAATAAATCATCTCTCTTTAAAAAAAATTATTTTTTTTAGTTTTGTAAAAGGATGATATTCACAATCAATAATTGTAAAGATAATATTTGGTGTCAATATTATCTATGTAATTAATTGATAGACATATCTAAAAATCAATATTTTACGTTGATATACGTTTTTATGTACTTTAAGAAAATGAAATCAATAAACTTCAGCTCGCAGCCGAATATTAAAAAATCGTACTCCATTCGGGGAATTTTCTTCGATATATCGTTTTAAAATTCCCGTCCCTTTATATCCTTCTTGAATCACGAGTTCCGTTCGTTTTTATTTTTTCGATTCAAAAACAGAATCTTTTAAAGCAGCTCATCAGTTTATTACTTATGAGTATCAATTTCATCTTTTTCGACAATGAAACGATAAATGAAATTATTTTTTTTACGAACAGTCATCGAATTCTCATTTTAAAGTCTCATTTTTTAAAGAAGCCCAGGAGTTTGGTGATATATTCTGCTAATATTTTTAGGTGTAAGTGTTTTTTTCGTGTTATTTATTTTGTATATCTAATTACGCAAAATGGCTATTCTTAGATAAATTTAATATCTCTTACAGTTCTAAATATTAGTTTATTAAAAAATAGCATCCAATAGAATTTATTGAAAATTTCAATGTTTATCCTAGAGGCAGAATTGTTTGCAAATAAACTACAAAAACCAATCAACTAGATAAAAAATATTTTTGATTCATTTCAATATTTTCTCCATTATCTAAACCAAAATCCCTCTTATTTAAATACAGCGATTTCTCATACGAATTCCTCGTTTAGAACACAGATAACAATCGTAAAAATGACACGCATAATGTCACATGGTCGCAATCGGGGCACTGTCATTCAAATCATAGCGAGTGATAGTGCCATAAAAAAGCAAAACCAATATGTTGCCTTTGTCACAGATCCTTGTCTGTCTTCCAATACTGAGTGGATATTACTACATCGCCCCTTACATCGAAAATAATACCACATGGCACTATCACTCAAATCGCAGCGAGTTTCAGTGCCATTGCAAAAAGAAAACCAACGTGTTGTCTCTGACCATGCGGTCCCTTTGTCGCCATTCTTTCCCTGCCTTCCAGTGTTAGGTGGGATATCACTGCCTCACCTATCATCATTTCGAAAATAGGAGCGTTTCGATGTTGGCGACAAGCGAATGGGTCGAGCAGATATGATACACGATGGGTAAAGAGAAAGGGGTAAGAAAGAGGGGAGGGAGGACTTACCTTAACCGCATTTCGAAGGCCAGCGTATCCGAGAAGGTCCAAACGGGATCTGTGAGTGGATGTAGGTTAAATAGCCGCCGACTGACCTCCATACACCGCCGCAAACCGGTCCCGATCAGCTCTCCCCATAAGCCTGCCTTGTACTTTTCAGAACAGCCAAAAAAGTGCAATAAAAAATGTCAAAACTTAAAATAGCAATAATAATTGAATTCTAAATCCTGATGTGAAACAAAACAATAATAATACTGATTTATGTCTCATCAAGGTGCAAACTTATCATGGCATAGGATAGAGATACGAAAGGGATACATGCAGAAGAGAAAGTGATACCCAGAAATATTTTTAAAGGTTAAAAATACGCTACTGACGAAGTAAATGCTTAAGCCCATACATACACTGACACATGCATACAGATCAATTTCAGTAAAAGTAGGTTCCTGTAGAATCTTTGGAAAAAAATTCTAAAGCAACTCTGAGACAAAAATCCTCTTTATATAATGTACTATAAGAATACATGATCATTTTAGATTCTATTCGACATAAAATACCGTCATTATCAATTGGATTATTCAATACCGTCTTTCGTTAGTAGTGTAAAAGACAATTTGTCTTTAGGGTGTGTGTATAATTCAATTATTGCGTAAAATTCCTGGTTAATTCATGAAATAGCAGATTATGAATTATCAGTTATTTCACAGAGTATCTGGTTATTTCATGAAATATCCGATTATCTCTTAACTAATGAATTTCAACTTTAATGACGGCAGACACAATCGTCGTTTAAAAAAAGCAAACACCATACTGAAATAATAGTGTAATAGTATAATGGCGAAAGGGGGGAGCTGTACCCAGGATTAGATTACATGATATTTTTATTTAATTTTTACCCTGCATATAGAATTTTAAGCAATCCTGAAGTCATTATAAATTCATATCGCGAGTGGATAACGTCTATTTGTTCAAGAGGAAAAAAAGGAAATGTTTATTCTAGCTAATTCGGTGTTGATGTGAGGAGCAGTTCGAAACAATCGTGAAACATTCTAAAGCAACGCTTTATTTCTGAAAAGAACAGGAAAAAAATGCTTGCCGTAGATTGCCTTATCTTATTAATGCCTTGAAACAAGATTGAAGCATTTATGGCAATGTGCTTCATTCATTTCTTTCTTTTCCTCACATTCATTTAATAATTCCTTACCAAATTACACTTATAGTTCTATTTAATAGTCCGATTTCTTTTTATTTGATCTTTCCTGATGCGAGAATGTTGTTTTGGTTTGGAGTTTTTGCAGCCTCAAAATGCACGGGCAGAAAGTTAACGATTTATCGCTTTTGAGGCATCAATTTTTCGGTTTTGGGGTTATTAGAAAAGATAAAGAACAGTTGGCGCCAAAAAAAGTTACAACTTGCCGCTAATATCCGTCATGTACCCGATCCTCCAGTCTGGCCAATAAAGGGCAGGGCTTTTGAGATTAAAAAACACCGTTTTCTAAATATCGACGCATGCGTAATATGGTAGTCACGTGATTGTTTCAAGCAAATTTTTCATGAGGAAACAAATTCTAGCCCCGAGAAAAAAAATTTTAGAACTAGATTCATTTTGAGATGATCAAAATCCATCGCTTTACTAAATGTTGATTACAAAATAGAGTCTCGTGAGAACATGACTTTTCTGTCGGATTGATACCATGTTACTTAAAAAATAATGTTCTCGCTTGATAATGAAATCTGCTACCACAAATTTTAAGTTTTCTTTTACATTTGCTGTGTTAATCTTTATGAAAATTTACAACGTTCATTCATATGCATCAATTAATATTTTTATATACGATCTTTTAGAATATCGTTACATCCCCCCAAAACATAAATTAAAGTCAAATTCGCTCGCGATATCTTTATTATAAAACCCAATTTCTCACATCCAGTAAAAGAAATTAATAAAAATGAGCGCTTTCATATATATTTGTTTAAGATTAGATTACCGAGACGTTTCAGATCATTGATTTCCAGTGGCGAATGTAGATAGTTTGCAGCACTAGACAAAAGCATAACAAAAAAACTTCTCTTTTAATTGTCTAATCATTATTACTTTTTACTTTTCATCGTATTTTTGATTTCTTGACTTCAGAATGCTAATGATTTATTTTAAGTTCGGTTTTTAACTTTTTCGTCTACGAGATATAGAAAATATACTGTAATCGTCAAAAAATTCGAACACGAAATTATGACAAATATCTGCGTTTCAAACATCGATAAACACACTTGAAAAATATATATCTCCTTGTCCCTCCGTCTGTCTATCTGTGACAAAGATAACCCAAAAATACTTGGAGCTATACGGATGAAATTTCATATGCGGTCTTTACATTAAATTGTAGATTTCTTTCAGATTTTGAGAAGAATCCGTTCAGAGGAAATCTGTCTGTCCGAATATAAGTTAACACGATAACTACAAAACATTGAGAGCTAGATAGATGAAATTCGGTACACATATTTAACATATATAGTACAACTTATCAAATTTCGAGACAAATCCAATGAGGAGTTGACCATCTGTATTCTCAGAAACATGTAAACTCGATAGCTCAAAAATGCCGCGACTTAATCATATCAGATTTCTTACATAATTTTGTAACCACAAGCGTAGTTCTGTGCCGAATTTTGGCTCCATTCAGTTGGAAAAACGCAACTAAAACCCAACTTGGACACTGCTAACCGAATGACTATTATCCCGGAGAATGCTAGGATTTAGTTTAGGTTAGTTTAGTTAATTAACGTTCCGTTTCGAAGCAACACTAGGACTCCTTTGGGACGGACCTCGTCATTTTGAACCACGGTCAGATGACGGGGACGATACCCGAGCTGGTAATAACCCCCCTCTCGAAACTTCCACACCACACCAGCGGGAAGACCCTTGGCCCCGACGGATTTTACGTGCACCAGACCCACGTACAAGACGGTTCTTCAGTGGAATTGGGTCTCGAACCTGAAATCCTCCAGTTTCGAAGCCGAGACTTTACCACCAGGCAATACTAGAGATTAATCAATACAAAACTCGCAAAGGATCACACTATATATACAACAAAAATGTTTAATTCAGACTAAAGCTTAATATTTTGCAATTATTGTACGCCTATGCCGAGCGAAGTATTCTCTCCTTTATTAGAGAGTACGCTAGAAAGTTTAGAGGAGACCACTCCCGATTTCATTTCATTAACTTTTTGAATATTATTTATTTACATATTATGAATCGTGGTTAAGCAGCAACTAAGTTGTTATTCCTCTGACCCAAATTTTAGTGAAGTTGACAATGAAATTTTATGTCAAGGAGGCATAAAGTTGAAAGTAGTTTCCTTAAAATAACTTTTGTTAATTATAAAGTATAAAGTCAATGTGTTCATTACTGGAACAATCAAAATAATACGCAAAATGTTAAAATCAAAACTCAAATTAACATTACCAGACAATGGTCAAAAGATTCGAACTATTCATTCGTTCTAACATTTAAACGAACTGAAAGAAACAATCTTAAATGGTGAAGCAACAAACCAGTTGCACACATCCAAAACTTCTCTTCCGCCTCGACCGAAGAGCTTAAACCACGTCTCATACTCCGTCTAAAAAAAAAAAAAAACTTCCACGAGGCGAGTTTAAATAGTAGCCAAATTTGCATTGCAGTTGCTACCAATCACAAATCATGAAACTTTCAAAAAAAAAAGGTCGGGTTCGAATCGGTTTGTTTACTTGAGATCATGGCGCGGAATCGGAAAAACACAAAGACACCATAAAAATTCGGATCCGAAATAAATTTCTGTATGGATCTTTTCTAAATGTCCAACATAAGTGTATATACAATTAATATTTAATCAGACGCCTTTTGCTTATAAGCACCATTATATAAAAGTGAACCTAATGAAGAAATACGTATTTGATTGCTTGTATTGTATTGTTGTATTTAACAAAATGTTGTATTTAACTGATGTAATTGATTTGTTGTATTTAACAAAATGTTTATATTATCTTAATATTTTATAGATCATAGAATTTGTAATTTTATTAATTTATTTATTAGGCAATAAGGCTAATAACATTTTTAATTCTTATTAGTTCGGCAATCTTTTAGTTAGCGGCCCTAGGCAGCTACAAGTTTCCATGCGCTAGTGATCCTTCAGTGTGACTAAGTTCGTAAAAACTCCTTTTAATGTTTTCAGGAGATTTCTATTAAGTAGTCCGTTAATGAACAACATTTGATGTTTGATTATAAGTATCAAGTTAATTAAAGTGTTTAGAAGCACTCACTGCTCTTCCTCGGTTAAAAATGTTTCATGGTCTATCGCTTTTTAAATCTTATTCGACTCGACTCTTATTTCGACCTACAAGCCTGTCAAGAAATGTGACAAGCAATTTTTCATACCATTTTTGCCAATTAATTGCAACCGAAGTTGTTACAAACAATTTAGTAGTTTATTACTATCTCGTATATGTAGTATAGAGAAAGGATAGTAATCGTCAAACAATTCGAACTCCAGATTTTGATTAATCCCTACGTTTTAGACCTCCTTGAGTTGGAAAAACACATTTTTGACAAATGTCTGTTTGTCTATGACAAATATAACTCAAAAATTATTTGAGCTAGACGGATGAAATTTGGCAACAGGCTTACAACTAAATGTGCAGATTTTTATGAAATTTTGAGCAAAATCTGAGGAAGTCTATCTGTCTGACTGTTCGAATACAAGTTTGCACAAAAGCTACAAAGCGAAGAGCGATAGCTAGATAAAATTCGGTACACAAATTTAATATCTTTAGTATAGACACCTATCAAATTTTGAGCCTGCCAAATCCAACAGCAGGTTGATCGTCTGTCGGTTTGTACTTTCAGAAACATGCATACGCGAAAACTCAAAAACGCGATGACTTAAATATATCAAATTTGATACTTGATTTTGCGACTTTAAGTATAGTTTTATTCCAAATTTTCGTTTCGATCGGTTGGGAAGAACGCGTCAGAAACTCAAATTTGATTTTTGGATATTTTTAGGACATGCTAGGGATTGGCGAATGTCATTATAATTACCCTCGCCAAAGATCATGCGATAGATTCAGTAAAAAGGCTAACCTGTCGTCAATGGTTAATATTTCGTAACTATTGCATGCCAATTCCATTCCAAGCTTACACTGCGATAACTTCTTTATTAGAGAGTGTGCGAGAAAGTTTTGGGAGACCACTCCGGCTAGTTTAAATGCTGATAGTCCATTTGAGGCTAAGACCATTTCAGCTATGTGCCAAACTGTTTTTCATCGATTTTTTCCGATTAATTGCAATAGAAATTGTTACAAACAATTTGTTTATTTAAAAGCTGATGGTCCATTTGAGGGCTAACAAGACAACTTTGTGCAAACTATTTTTCATATCATTTTTGTCAATTAATTGCAACCGAAGTTGTTACAAACAAATGTAAATGTTGACCATCATCTGAGTTCTTAATCACAGTTAAATTCAATGTCAATAAAACTATCTATGTGTTTAACAAAGCAGTAGTATCATTATTTTATAAATCCATCTGTCAACAGGGCGTGGTTATGTACTCAATGAGCCTATTGGTGAAAGGGAGGAGAACTTTAAGCCTTATTTGGGGGAATGAGTTTTATTATATTTATTTAAGTAATTAGTGAATTGAAAAAATTAATAAAACGATTTTTGTATTTTTAAATTTGGCATTTAGTGGAATGGAAACTAAATGCTGAATAAAACTCAGGAAAATTGTTCTTAAGTACCAATAATTTTAATTTTATTTCTTTAATAGGCTGGTTAATTTTTCTATCAAAAATGAATTCTATGATCAAAGTTTTTTTTTTTTCATTTATACGTTTACTTGAAATTTATATTTAAAAAAATCTCATTTAGTAATGTTTAACATTGAATGCCTATAGAGTTACTGAAGAACAGTAGAGTTAGTTTACATATAGTTAATCTTATTCTTCTAAAAAGCAAATTTTTTTAAATAAATTTACTTCTATTAATAAGAAAACGTTTTTTGAGCATGTTTGAATTTAAAATTGATTTTCCGGATTCTTTTAACCGCATGCCGGGGATTGATAGCCAAGAATCACGTGATAGATTCAGCAAATATGTGCCAGTGCCATGCAAGGTGTTCTCTGAGATAATACCTTTATTAGAGAGTACGCGAGAAAGTTTTATGGACACCACTCCCGCTGGTTTCTCACCTTTTCTTAAATACCTCTCATGTTTAAATAAAAGCATCATTTATTTCACTTCATTTTCATGAACCCGGATCTGCAGGGTAAAAACCCTTATTCCTTTACCTTTAGGCAGGTTTCATTCGATCTTCTTTCTCTCGACATATTTTATTTCAAATTAAATATAAATCGAAACTTGTTTTCTGTGAATATGACATTCAGGGAAAATAAAAATAGAAAGTAAAATCGGGAACGAAGAAAATTATTTAATTAGAAATGAAAATAGAAATTTCGCATTCAATAACTCTAACCAGTAATGAATTTTAAACTACAGAAATAAAAAATGAAGAATCTGCTTGTAAGTGTGGAAACAAAAAGTTTAAGGCGGAAAGCGTTGGCTTATTTGCGTTTTATTAATGAAATATTTGAGCTCGGTAGTTTTTAATTTTCCAGCATTACTATCTAAAAAGTTCGATTTTACTTTTTACTTTTTCGCGTACAAAATCAATCGCAAATCGTCAAAAAATTCACACTCGGGACTCTGGTGAATCTCTGTGTTTCTTATCACCCTGTTTGAAAAACAAATTTTTGGCACCACATCTATTTGTAAACAAAATAATTCAAAATCGCTTTGATCTGGATGGCGTTCTGATGCAAAGCGTTCGCGACTTTATGCAGAATCCACAGTTTTATAAGAGATGGATAAGATCTTTGTTGGGGAGTTTACGAGAAAGTTTCCAGAAAATCATTCCCGCCAGTTAGTTTTACATATGTGGGGCTCATTCCTGCACTACATAACAGAATGCGGCGAATTCAAAGAAATGAGAGGAAGACTCATTACGAATGGTAATTTTAACACAATATTACAATACCCTGGAAATTTAAAAATATTAAAAGACATGATGGGAAAGATTTTTAGCCTTTTACCAACAGTTTGAAGATTCTTTGAACTTTGGTTGGCCGTTCTTTTCTAATGCAAAAGTTAGATAATTAATGATCATAACAGCCAGTCACAATAATCCCTGTTTATACGTTTTAGTTCTGTGGTGGCGAGGTGATTAATTGTAATTTTAAAAAAAAATTATTAGTGTTACATAATTTACAATTATTTGATTTATACTGGAAGGTAATAAAATTTTATAAAAATAAAAATAAAATAAAATTTAAACTTATTTATGGAATAGTTAATCTGCGATTAGTCAGCCTCTTAGATCGGCTATTTGTTCAATGGATCTTTAACACATGCGAGGTTTTTTCTAGACTACGTTACTGTTTATTCTTAAACTATCTTCTTTAATGCGGGTAGAATTGCAAGGTTACCAAATGAGACTTAGTTACATTAGATTTTAAAAAAAAGTATGGACGTCACGTGGCAAAAGTAGGCGCAGAATCAATTCAATTTTCCCATCTTCAACTCTCCACAGAAAGGCATTAAGAAGAAGTTGAACTGGCCTTCATAAATGAGTTCATTCACTTCCATATTTTGAATGCATTTTTCTGACAGAAGGCAAACAATATTAGAAGATTTTTCGTGCAGAATTGGGCAAAATATCACGTTAGTCTGTTTTATATTTGTTTATAAGTCGTACATTTCATTTCATTTTTAAATTTTGTATTATATTAGGCTGGATCATTTATTATTCCTCCTTTTTTTAGCATAAATTAGGGACAAAAATGAGTTGGTGTATGCATGCTCTTTCTTGCTACGCACCCTGTAGTTACTCATACTTGTTTATTAGGACACGAATACTTTAGAATTGTTATAATTTCAAGAGAGAAATTCCCGCAAGAGCTATTTCAGTTGCATCAACCATGTTCAGAGTTAAGGAATTTCGCGGATACGAATCAATTAAATGTTAACTGCTCTCGATCAAATGTATGCCAAATAGCTTTCAGGAGACCCAATACAAGCAAAATTTCGATGTATCTTTAAGGTTTATAGAATTATTGTGAAGAAATATAGTCATTTCTTTAAAAAAAAATCAATAACTCATCAACAAATCTCCAAATGTAGAAAATTAAATTCAAGTATCTGATTATTGTAAATCTTCACCACATACAGATCACAGATCAGTGACCTTCAAGTCAAAATTTTAAAAAATTTCTCATTTGTGGGTAAAAAGCAAGAGCGGGTCAGTTTTTTTCTCCGGTTTCTATACAGAGCGTAGGCTATTAAAAATATATAGAGCATTTGCAGCTTTGTTTGGGAAATGTCTAACATTGCTGTTCCATTCATACTACACTAATAAAAGACTAGAACTTTATGACAGTATTATCACACAAATAATTAAAAAAAATTCTGATTAGTTTTTTAAGTTACGTTTAATAATGGAACTCCTACAATTTATTGCAGCATTTTTAAATGTTCCGGAAGAAATGAGAACTCGTGCATTGGTTGTGTAGACACGACTTCGAACATATGTCTTTGAAAAAAGAGAGACAAGTGTGTTTACGTTAGGTCGGCTAACCCTGACCCTGTGACGGAAATGCACGCACGAACGAAAACCGCTGCGCTCTCTTTCTCTCAATTAGTGACATGAATGGGCACGGCCATAAACAACACCCCAGAAGAGTGGGGAGGACCGTCCCGAACTTGCAGTGCGCAGTACCAGAAAGAGATCACGCTTTGTGCGCCAAGAATGATTGACTTAATAACAGCCATGGTTGTCAGAATGTCAAAAACTATTACCGGTTAAATCACAAATGAATGATTTAATATTTGCTTAGAAGGAGAGTTTGGCAGAAAGTGAATGCATTGTGAGCGAAGAATGATTGACTCAATAACAGCCCTGGTTGTCAGAGTGTGAAAAACTATTATCGGTTAAATCCCGTATTATTTGGTTTTCACGCATCTTGGGATAAGATTTCTCTGAAAATAAACATCATTCGTCTGAAATACGGAGTTCTGTATCCAGTAGACTCACGACGATCTGGCATTATATGACAGAAGAGCAAGCCAGATAACAGAAAAATCTGTATCTATCGGAATTTCTATGAGACTCTACCCATTCCGAATTGAAAACACCATTTTTTATATCCAAACTTGGTCTTCTTCATATTTTCGAAGTATTATTTATATTCGAATCGAAGTATTATTTATATTTTATTTCGAAGTATTATTCATATTTTAAAGTTCCTTAATTATTTTTATTCTTTCTACTTTCAAACAAATTATTCAGTTTTTAATTTTTATTTTAAAAATCACAGCTTAAAAGGCCTGTTACAATTTACTCCTGCTACAAGTAGCCCCTAGCACCCCCACCAAATGGTTGCATAATAAACCTAATTCATAAATAGATGGCATGCACAACTGATGTATTATTAGTATTGGTCCTGACCTATTGCTGTATATATATATATATATATTGTTAAATATTTTGTTTAAACGTATATTTCTCAACGTTAAGTTTCGTACAAAAGACAGAAAATAAATGTTACGCCATAAAAAATCGAAACAAAATCCATTCAAACTGAGCGTGTCGGCTGTGTTTTTATTTCGCCATCAGGACTGAATGAAGCCCTGCAAGAACAGTTTGAAACGCAAATTTAGGAGCACGCGAAATACAATGAAGATCAAACTAACAAAACATTTGATTCCGCGTCGCTTTCAAGATAGCTGCTACCATTGTTCCGCGGACAAAAATTTTAAATTTATAACTTTATATAAAGTTGTAAAAAACGCAAAACTTTTTAACACAATATAAATATTTAAATATAAATTTTTCCAAAGCTGTTAACTTGTGAGCTAGTCAGCCGCCTTCGAAAGCAATCAGCCCATACTGATCTGTATACGAATTCGAACTCATGAAAAGGATTCAAAAAGCTATAAGCGCCATGTAACTTTTATTTGAATACGTTTGTGATCATAACACATGTAAATAAAGTTAAAGTTTGAAATTAGATTTTCATAAAAATCTTGCGAAAATTGGTTCGAAGCACCTAGGCAGTTGTCTAAGCTCATTTCGCTTCTCACCGGTATTTAATTAAAGCAATTAATTAATTTAATATTAGATTTATTTATTTTGTAAAGCTTGCATGCCTTTTTTACTTCCTCGTACGCGAAGTATTGTAATAGTCAAAAAATTCAAATTTGAGATTTTTGCAAATTTCCACTTTTTGGACCTCCATGAGTTCGAAAAACATATTTATGTCATTATATCTGTCTGTCACAAAGAAAACTCAAAAAGGTTTTGAGCTAGACAGATGAAATTAGGCATGTGATTTTTACACCGAATTTGTAAGATTTTTATCAAATTTTGAGCAAAGTTTATTGAGAGGAAGTCTGCCCGGCTGGATGTGCGAATAGAAGTGAACAGAATGATCACAAAACGAAGATAACTACATAGATAAACGTCGGTACACAGTTTTAAATCTATTATGTAGACATCTTGCAAATTTTCAGCCAAATCCAACAACGGTGAACGGTCCGTACTTTTAGAAACATGTAAAAGCGATAATGACTTAAATATACCAAATTTAATATGGAATTTTGTAATTGCAGTTGTAGTTTTGTGCCAACTTTTTGTCTCGACTCGAAAAACACAAATTCTATTTTCGGATACTATTAACCGCATGCCAAGGATGAATCGCCAAATAACTCAGTAAGAAGCCCTCGATAGATTCAATAAAAATACCAAATTTGGTTAATATTTCGTAATTATTGTGCAATTGCAATGCAAGGTGTTCTCTGGTATAACAGCTTTATTGCCGAGTATACGAGAACGTTTCGAAGAGACCATTTCTACTGGTTTACACGTCAATTCTTTCTCAATTTCTCTTGAAGTTATATATTTTTTTCCGTGATTAATGACATCAGATTAATTGTGTTCTATTTTTAACAGTGTTACGCAATTTCGAACTGTTAATTAGAATCAACTTAAATTAGAAACTAACTCTAAGCGAGTGCATTCGATAAAACAATTTCACAAAAATGTATAAATTGTTATTTTCGTTCTCGATAAACAACGAAACAAAGACTTTCCAAAATATGTTTATCTTCTTTTGTTACATATACGCGATTGATTTAAAGGATATTTAAAAAATATTAAAAACATTTTAGCACTGAATTTGCTACTGGAAATAATTCCTTTGCCCAAATATTAAAGCGAAAAAAGAAAAAGAAAGAAAATCAAGAGAAGCAAAATAGGGAGAAATGAATGCCAGGTTATGATTGTTCCCATGTTTAGGATAGGCTATTTTCGTTGCAACTCTTTGCAAGACCATTTCCCCCAAATTTTTCTTTAATTTGGTAAACATTTACGTTGTGTACTGAATACAGGTACAATTATTCCATCCCGGAATCCTGACAATTCGTGGTTTTAATTTCGACTTGCAGCGATGTTTCGGAAAATGATAAAAGTTTTTCTTGTCTTAACTATGGTTTTAAAATATGACTAATGAATAGTTTAATATGCAGTTCGATCAAAATCACTAATTATTAGGAAGAAAAAGTCGGTAACCATCACGAAATAAGCTAATAAATAATGATTTGCAATAACACAATGTGTGCTACAACTTTTTGGCGCCAATGCATTGACTACTGCTGTGTGTGTGAATATAGATAGAATGCAACAAAAACCTGTAACGAGGGTTTCTTTCCTTAACTATTCTAACATCCAATTGCGCGTTTCGTTTAGTTATATTAACGTCCCGTTTTAAAGCAACACTAGGACTGTTTTGAAAAGTACCTCGTAATTTTGAATTGCGATTAGATGACGCGGGCGACATCTGAACTGGCACCAAAAGAAGTTTGGTGAGGGGAGTGCCATTTACTTTTTCACATCAGCGGGAGGACGTTTGGACCTGACAGATTTAGCGTGTACCAGACCAGTTTACACGGTGGCTTCGGGTTTCGCATCTGAAACTCTCCGGCTGCGAAGCCGACACCTTACCACCAGGTCCCCGTCTCATCAAATAAGGTACCATAATACATGAAAAGACTTTGACTTCTGTAAAAGGGAACAATAAAATGTTAATGTTACTGAAATATGTTATTCTAACACACAAAAGCGAGCAAATAATTTTATTTTCTTACTTGTCATCCCAATACTTCTCCAAGACAGTTTAAACGTCGAGTTTCTCAAGCTGCTTTTCTCTTCTTTACTAAATCGATGCTGCAAATGTCGATCAATCAAAAGGAATAACATTATGCATGATTAGCAAATTTCTTTGAAGTCATGATGATTAGATGGTGTACAGAAATATTTATATATGGCAGTTTTTCCGTACTGAATAAATTTGCATTTCTGAACTATGTTTTCATCCAACCAATTACAGAGATTTTTATTTATTTTTGTATGCGATTCCAGCATAATTTTCCAAATCTATTTTCGTAATATATACCTTTCTTTCCATCAAACGAAACCGAAATTGGACAAAGAACCACAGTTATGGTCACAATATTACATATTGAATTTCATTGATTTAAGCCATCGCCTTAATGAGTTATTGTAATAACATGGATGCAAAAGAATGGAATGATAAAAGGACAACTTCTGACAGATTTGGTTCAATATTTGAAAGAAATCTACTTTTTAAATGTTCAAATTTTATCCAGCTTTTCACATTATGCAATTCAATAGACCTGAACAACCATACTTTCTATGAATAGATTTCATTCAAAATTTGATAGAAATCTAAATTTAGTAAAAAAAAAAAAAAAAAAAACTCTATAGAAAATTTTATTTATCTGGCTTGAAGTGTTTCCGAGTTATCTTGGCCAGGTGCAGAAAGGCATAATGCCAAAAATGTCTCTTTAAGACTCAAAGATGTCCAAGATGTGGAGATTAGTCAAAATATTATGTTTGAATTTTTTAATGATTAAAGTACTTCTCTATATTTCATATACAATAAAGTAAAAGTCAGAGAATAGAACTCAATATTATGTGTGTAATTGTGCTGCTTCATGTATTTGTTAATAGAAATGTTCATAACCTAAATTTATAAATCTGCCTTAAAGTGTTCATTATTTGAAATCCAATTATCCATTGTATTACTTTTTCCTATTTCTCTCTAAAATTTCCTCTGTAATTCTTAACATTTCTCCTGATTTATCCACTATACGAAACCCCCGGTACGGGCACCCCGAAATGAGGATGAGATGCTTCCGGTATGGTGGTTTGGATCTCGCCACCCTAGAGAGTACACAAAAAGGTGGGGGATTTGGCTCCTCCCAACGATGACGGGGTGTACTTCCTTCAGGAATGGTTGTGCTGTGGCCGGCGATGGCCCTTAGGACTCAACCACAGTTCCCGCCAGTGTTGCTGTTGCGGCGGTCCAGTCATTCAGTTTTCTTTATTACTTTTATTACTACAGTGTGCCTTTGGGCAGATCGGAGAGTCAGTGATCTGACTATCCACTGTATTCTTTAAATTAGCACATTCTGTATTTTATTTCTTATTGAGTTATATCTTATTTTCTTCTTTAAAAAATTGCAAGTTACTTTGTAAAATTAAAAGAAATTTCCCTTCTCCAGATACGCAGGGAAAAAAAATGTTCACTTTGTATTCTTGATAGTTTAAATGCAAGTTTTTGCCCTAAATGAATATCTATCTTTAAGGTAATCAGTAATAAATTATAGATCAGTTGTAAAACATGCCGTTCAAATTTATTGCTTCCTCAACGAACACAGAAATTTGATCACACTTAATGTGGTTTCCAATTGAGCATAATATATCATGAAATGTTTCATAATAATTTCAGATGATTTACAAGATATAAGTGAAGAAAAGGAGAAGGTTCAGATAGTCTGAAGTTGAATAATAAAGAAACTGAAAAGGCACAAATTTAGAGTAGCTATCAGATCAATTCAACTATGCACATGAATAAATAAAGAACAAATGAATATTAAAATTGGTATATCAGTTAAGAAGACTTCTGAAACTGCATAATTGTAGTGTATTTCTTTCGATAATACATTTTTTAAAAAAATATGTAGTCTTGCACTACTTAAGAGAAAAATATGGAACTTATCATAAGCCAGTACAATCTTCAGATAGCCACTAGATAAGGTCAGAATATTTCACTTTCCTGTGCTGCTGGAAGGAAGATTAAAAAAGTAATATATTTTCTCATTTCATTGAAAGATAAAATATGCAGTCCCTTTTAACAATCCATGGGGATAAACACTTTTAATTTTCTTTCATTAACAATCCATTTAGTCATCACGCATAAAATTATATAATGGAAGAAAGAAATTAAACTATCTTTAAAATAATTAGATACCCCCCCCCCTGAAAAAAGGGTGAAATCTTAACAGATTTTTCCATATTTTTAATATAGAAAAAGATTTTAAAAAAAGCCTTTTTATAATAAGATAGATAATTTTTTATACTACATGTATGAATTTTTATACAATAAATATTCAAAAACAGATTATTTAGTAAAAAAATTTCAAGTTTTTATTATCTACTCATATTAATCACCATGTTATAGGTTCATTTTTCTCTTCTAAAATTAAGCAAAGTTTTTCAAATTCAGCAAATATATCACATTTTTCATAAAAAATACTAGAATTCTTTTAAAATTTTAGAATTTTATTTAAAGATTATTAATTATCAATAGAATGGATATTGTCAATATGTTTTGTAATTTAGACATAACTTACATTTCAACTTTTACATATTTTTAATGAAAATAAATGCATATTTCATGATGGTAAATAATCAAAATATAGCATATGTTATAAAATATTTGAATGAAAAAAAAAACAATTATCTGGTAGGAAACTTTTATTTTATACAGTACAGAAAACAAAATCTTATAGAACAAATTAACCAATGCAATTTATATATTAAATAGTTAGGGTATGGTGCACGAAGAACTAAGCAAAATGAAATATCAAACCTATGCAAATATTGTATAAATAACACTTAAGAATAGAGGGGGAAATTTGTAGAAAAAAAATTTATCATCTGATCATTCTCATTTAATTATCAAAATATAAATGTACACAAAAACTTGTGTTTCTTCTTTTGCACTGAAGTTATGCTAACAGTCCTGATGGTTTATATTATCTTCTAGAAGCATTTGAGTCCTCACTCAGTGTTTATATATAAATATAAATCTTATTGTTTCATTTCCCTTTTTTAAGACACCAATTGAGCTACGTAACTGAAATCGTTACCAAGTAAGAAATTGATACTGAGTGCTATGATAAAGAAGTTTACATCTTTTTTATAAGGTTATGTGGGAAAAAATATATAGAATATTTCTTTCATTGGTTTAATTTTTCATTTTTACAAGTTGATTTAAAGCAGCTGCAGAATGATTCTACTCAAGAGACTTCAAAATAAAATTGTTGCATTGACAAGTAGGATTCCAATAAATTATATAAATCCTTAACAGGTATATATTTACACTATTATACACTCATTTATATCAAGACCAAGTAAAATATCTTAAAACTTTAACCACACAAAATCTTGCTCCATAAACATGGTAAGGATGTTTTTAAGTTTGCACAAATAACAAAAGAAAAAATTTTGTAACGGAGGAGGAACTAACATATTCTGCTTCTGAGTTGTGCAAAAAGAAAATAACACTACACAAATATATAAAAACATTTCTTTCACATATTCTATTAAAAAATATTTTTTTTCCAAAACAAAAAGTTTTCGATCAATATACTTTCATATTCAGAACAGCAATTTTTTTATTAAAAAATATGCCAGAAAAGAAAATCTGCTTATGTCATGTAGAACGAAGATAAAATCAGACACCCCTATGCACTGTTCCAAAGGAGCGTTGGAAAAAAAAAATAAAACAATTATTCCAAACAAATTGGCTATTTACAAAAAAAAGAGATGCATCCAGGCTGAACAAGTGGCTCTTCATCAGGGTTTAAGAGTGACACGGAATGAAGAGACATGGTCCAGGTTGAATTTTTTAATTTACAAGATTTTGGAGCACAGAAACGAGATGTCCGCCTGTCTTCACATGAAAAAAAGTCAATAACATCACAAGGCAAAATCTTCATGCCACATATGTGTAGATTTTCCTGAAACATAACAAAAGAAGTTTTTACCAATACAATTAGCATAAATGTAATACAATTTTTGTAGCAGTATAATTTCACTTACTTATTCCTCATGCAAATTATTTAGATGTTAAACAGAATCCTACATTTTTAGCTTTAAACATTGAGATAAAATCATGCAACTAAATATTTGACAGAACAATAAAAATGGGTTGAATTTAAGTTTAATAATTAACTCTATTGTTGAAAATTATAAAAAAAATATTATTTAAAAATTTGCCAAAATCTGCATAAATTGGCATCATTAAAATGAATTTTTTTAAAATTGGTGTATTAAATTGGTGTAAAACTCAGTTTACATTTTTGGGAATCAAGACAAAAAATGCTAATATTTTGCCTAAATTTTCAGTAATTAAAGTTTTTTAAACTCTTTTTGAAATGCAAATTTAGATTTTCCTAAGTATATCTGTACTAAATATGATAATTCTAAATCTAATCAGTTGCTTTGAGGAATACTAGCATATACACATACATATGACTTTATTATATGAAGAAATAAATAACTTGAATATCAATGCATCTTTTTTATATACAAAAAAGTTTTATTATAAAACTCCTGATGTATCATATTTTCAAAAAGCCCCCTCCCCACAAAAATAATAATAACATTTAAAAACATGGCACAGAAGTAAAAATTCTATGAAGAACTTCCTTTTCTTCAGATATTACTCAAGATATGTAGATTACTAAATAGCTTCATAAAAATCTAACTTGTGATCTTAACTTTTTATTTCAATAAATTTAATTATTTGATGAATGTTTTAAAATAATTAATCCAAATACTATTAAAATACAGTAAAAAATAACATCAATTCTAAACACCATATCAAAATTCAGAATTAAAGATGTACTTTAATTTTCTTGGTAATATTTGAATATAAATTTATATCCTAAACTTGAAATTATTCACACCAGTTTTAATTACCAAGACTTAACAATGTATTCAAAATGACTCAGTGGACATCGTTTAAGTCGCATATTTTGGGTACTGAAAAATTGCCAGAAGTAAATGTAAAAACATAATTATCACAAACAAGTTCATTCTTTAATTTCTATTAATCTTCAAAATAGATCTTACCTATCTTCTGCAGTCCTGGCCAGGTATTCCCTCTCTATTAGACCTTCAATTCGTTTCTTGATTACTACAGGACTTGGATAAAACCTAGACTTGAGCTGTTCGGTCACCTACAAAATCAAAAATAGTCTCATTGTATGATTCCATCAAATGTTAGGATGGTATTAATTTCATACTAATATCTAAATCAGATTCAAGACCAGATATTTGTGGTTTCCACATTTCATATTTTAATGCTTAAATCTAAAGACATTAATCATTACAATACGAGAAAAAACATTTGTACAGGATTTTCGTGAAGTTTCCAATTGACCACTTCTGATTAAACTCACCATAAAATATAAAAATAGAATTATATTTATAATGAACAATAAGCAATAATTTATTTTTATAACTAAGCATAAATATAAATTCAACTAAAAATTTATGAACTGAATAAAAATAAAGCTAAAAATTAAACATTGTTACAGTATTCTATGGTAATACGGAAAGTAGTTCAAAAACAATCCACTCCTTAGTTGCATTCATTGCACTGAAGTTTTACAATTTCCCAAAAATTTTTAATTTGACCTTCCCAAATGGGAATATAGGACTGTAAAATGCTAATCTAACTGCCGCAAATATTTAAAAAAAATGTTTTAACTGCAAACTTTTAAACAACAACAATCGTAAACTATTTTACATAACTGAGTATTAATTTATTGAATTTTAAATATTATAGTACAAATGATAAATTTTATAAAATCATTAATTAATAAAATCAAGGGCTTTGAAAATTTTAAATAAATCAGCTAAGAATAGAATTTGCTGACCTTGAAAAAGATCTTTTAATAATTTTAAAAGCAAATAGAAGGTGAATTCAATAATCAAATAAAATTAAGAAAATTCTGAAAGTACAAACAAAAAAAATTGATAAATAAAAAATTTTAAGTTATGCAAAGAGAATTCTAAAAACAATTTATTTAGATTCATTAATAAAACATTTGAAGCATAACATCTTAGCACAATTATAATTGAATTGGTGATTTAAACTGCATTTAAATGAGAAATAAATTTATACAAAAAAACTTAAGATATTAAAAATATTGATGAATTATTATGAAATGAAAATTAATAGATAACAAATAAATTACATAAAATTTGTAAAATGAAAACCATGACCAAAATGAAATAAAAAACTGAACAAAGGATACACATTACTATGATAATATAGTCAAAAAAAAGCTTTATTTATGCACTACTTTTAATCTTTTTATTTTTATACTTTCAATCAAAAGTATAAAGCTTTCTTTTATGTTTCAATCTGCTGTTTTCCACCATTTTTAAAATTCTTATTACTTTCTTTCTTTTATGGAGAATTGTTCTTTATTTTATTTTTTTCCCCTTCACTGTTATTTTACTGCAATCAAGTTCTTCCTAATAGCATCTTTAAATTTTCCACAAACTGCTATAAATAGTATCATACAAAATATCTTTTTTTCTAATCATGATTGTTTCCTTCCATTTTTGTTATATTGTGCCTTTACTTTTGTATTCATACTATTATGTTTACCTATTTTGTAGCACATTTTTACAACTCAGATTTATGCTTATTTTCTATTATAATAGCATATGGGGTGAAGACAATAGCATTTCACTTAATTATCAAATATTGTCAGCAGAAAATGCTATAAATCTTTTTATGATCCCCATTAATTTCATCCCTTGATGAGCAAATTAACACATTGGCCAAGTTTAATATTCTGTTTTTGCTTTATTAATTTAAAATTTATTTCCACGATGTTTCTTGAAATGCCTCATTTTGTGCATTCATTTCACACTTGTTTTCTAAAATCCCCTCCTCCAAACCTCTTCATCATGTGTTTTAAGAACTTTACTTCTTTACTTTGGTCTACCATCGAAATTCACTTATTTTTGTTATATTTTTAGTTTTGCTTGTATATTATTTTGTGTGTGTGTGTGTGTGTGTGTATATATATATAGAGAGAGAGAGAGAAAGAGAGAGAGAGAATAATTAAAATATAAATTTAAAACATAACATGCTCACAGTTATTTAAATGGTCAATACACTGATGAATCTAAGAATTCTCAAAAATATTTAATATGCATTAAAAATATTAATATAGATGACATATTTGATAAAATAAATGAAATAATAATGATAGAACATTCTGACAGCTAGGCTATGTTTGCATAGTATCAAAATTAACTGCTGATGAAAATTGGTGAAATCAGCCAATTGTTGAAGATTTTGTTTAAATATTATTTTGCAACATCTTTTGATAGATACCCTTAATGATGTATCTGGAGGTTAATGAAAATTGGCAAAATCGATATATTAGATATCTTACTTAATGGCTGTAGCAGGGAAATTTTTTTTTTCTTTTTCTTTACAAGAATGTACATAGAATGTAAATAGATTTCTCTCAAAATGCACTGCAGTTGACCACTGCTGAACGTTTAAGTGTCATTAAATTTCATATGAAATAAAAACTAGCAAAGCGGCTAAAGCTAACAGATTGGCTCTTTTGTTTTGCCATTTATATTAAATATTTAAATGGTGGGGGAACACAGCTGGTCGTGGAATGCAGCTAGTTAACAATAATATTTAATAATCTGAAATTTTATAGTTTTTATACAATTAACAAACTTTTCATTAAACTGCTTAAAAATGTAACAAAATAGATAAAAAATAGAGAAAAAACAGTTTTGCTTTTTTGTTTTTAGGTCAAGGTTTCCTAAAAACAAAATTTCTAGCACGAAATATGATTTCAAAAACAATTCTACAAATGAAATACAAATTTAAACATAAACACTTACCTCAGCTACTAAAATAGTATGAGCCATCCGTTTTCTGGCTTTCATTATTCTTACTATAGCAGCTTCTATCGTGATCATTAGTTAAAGAAAAGAAACAAAACTTGATCTTTCCAGAATAAAATTTTTACTTTACTAATAGAATTGTACATCAATTTTAAGATATGGTAAATCATAAATTTTTTTTCTTTAATATATAATTAACTACTTTGAAAAGACTATTAGAATAATGCTAGAATTATAAGATGAATAAATAGAACTAAAAAAATGGCTACTTTCACAAAACATCATATTTAACTAAATGCAAAAGATTCTCCTCTTTAAAACTCTTCTTAGAACAATTTGAAAATGAACCATTGTCATGCAAAATTAAAAAGAAAAATGATTAACTTTGCCTGAAAGATTATGATTACGAAAAAAAAAACCCCACTATTTAAAATTATTCAAATATACAAAGCATGGATAAAACAATTACAGTTTTCTTACAACTTAATGAGCATTTCATATCACATATTACTAACAACTAATGTGTAATACAATAAATCATTATTTCTACTTCTTTCAAAGGATTGATACAAAACAATGTAGAAAGGTACAATTTAAAAAAACTTTAATTAGTGTAAATTTTATGCTAATAATGCAACTCATTTAAATGTGATAATTTGTTTTATTATAGTACTAATATAAACAATGCTATGTTGTATTCATACTGTAGGAAATATAAAATTGGGCAGAGAATGTTCAAGTAATGACTTACATATCTTTATTTTATAAAGTTAACATCTTCAAGATGTCTCTTCCTGTTTTCTGATGTTTTGTAAAATATAGAGAAAAAATTAAAATAACTATAACAAAAAAAAAATCCTTTTTTCAGTGGAACTTTTTGATTTATATTTCTAATTAGTCAATCACTTTAAATATATCACTTGATATAGAGCTTGCATAGTTAAAAACCAAAAATAAACCAGAAACCTTTAATAATAATTAATTGAAGAAAACTAGTCCTTCAATAAACACTATAAAGGTGAGAGGAAAATAACTGAAGAAATGCAATATTAAAAATTAGAAAAATAAATAAACCAAGATAGAATATTTAATTCACTAATTTCAAATTACTATTTTCAGGTGTAAATCTCAGTCTGAGTCACTCAGTCTCACTCACTATTTCATATCCATTTCAAAATAGAAACAAAAAATGAAATATAAATATAAAATATAACAGTGATCCACATTACAAAATAAACAAATGAGTAAATCTCTAAATCTAAACAGTCATATTTCCTGTATGCAGTGCAAATGAAAATGTATAGTAAAATAAAAGGAAAAATGAACTTTCATTAATGTAATGAAATTCATTAATGTCCACAATTTTATTATAGGCTTAAAATAACTGCTCACAGATCATGGTAAGAATATATAATTATAATGATTCACAATAAAGCATAAAATAAAATCATTTTAAAAATGCATATTTAACAACCAAGATTTTCTAATGATACAAATTTCAAAATGACTCACTCTTCAAAAGAAAATTGTTAAAAGTTTCTCCAATCAAAATGATTGAAATTAAAAATTAGCAATCACTGCTTCAGTAAGTACCAATAAAAGACAGTGATTACAAGTACAAAACAAGATTACAAGTACTGATAAATTAAAAGGATATTCATGCTTTCTATCTTCATCCACTTTACACCTGGTTTCTTTCCTTTCTGGTTCTGACTCGCCCTTGGCTGCAACTAAAAAACTGGTCATTACAAATAAATAAATGTAAAAAATATATTTAGCAAAACATTTTATTAGCTATATATAATAGAATCTTTATAACCATTTGCATTTACAAATATATTCTACAAGTACCAAATAAAGGATAGTGGGAAAAACTTCATATCACTACTTCATATCAGATATCATTTGTGGATGTAATATGCAGTATATAATAGAGCGGTGCGTTCCTTTAACTATGAAAATATTGTCTTATTGCACTTTCATTTTATTCCTCTGTATGGAAAAAAAAATTCAGGTTAAATATTAGTATATTTAAACATTATTTAGAAGTTACTCAACAGTAGAAAAGTTTCTAAAATAATTGCAAAATTTATTTCGAAAAGCGAAATACGCTACATTCTGCATTATTTTATAAATATCTATTTAAATTCTAATATATCTTTAATATTTTACATATATCCTAATCCCATTGAGAAACAAACAAAACTGTGAAATAAAGCTTGTAAAGTTAATCAAACAGTGGCAGCTTAAAAAAAAAATCATTGAAATTTATCAATTTAGCAAGCAAAGGAATCAGCTTTGGTTTCTAAATTGGGAGATCTTTTCAATGTTGCCCATGCTGACATTTTAATCATCAAATCAGAGTTGAAGAATAAATGGACTTTTAAATGGCACAAAAGAAAAAAAGGTGTGGATCAATGGTAGGAATTGATAAAACACTTACTATAAAAGAAGAGAAAGTTCTGAAAGAAGAGAAAAAACAAATGTCTGAAAGTAGTAAGAGAAAATTAGGAAAAAAGATTCTATAACTGTACTTGAATCACCTACTGATACTGATATTGACAACTCAAGCTCAGTAAAAAAAGGTGGAAATTGAAAGGGGAAAATATATAAGAGACAGGAAAGAAAATAGGTATGGAAAATGATGTTAAGGATTTACTTAATATATTAGGCATTTGTATTTATTGCCTTGTCCTATATAATAATCTCTGACAATTTTAAACCACTACAATTTTAAACAGAGGTATCTGCAAATCATACGAGCAGCGTATCTGGTTTCATGATAAAAGAAAAACACTGTTCCCTTCCTTTCCTTTCTGAGGAAAAAGTATATTTCTACCTGCATTTATTTGCATATTAATTGACTTTAAAGCTGCTAAAAAATTTTAAAATTTTGATAGGAATTAATCTGAAGTTAAGATATGAATTGTTTTATAATGTATCAACTTACACTAATGGCAATTAATTTGAAAGTAAAATCATAATGTTTCACAATTATTAGATGATACTTTTTTGTAGATTTTCTGTAATGCTGTCATAAGAATTTACATACATATTTGCATCATAATTCAAAACTTAACAGTTATCTTCATATATATCAGTTTGCAACTGATGATCACTCAAATGGTCAGAAGTCATAAAATTTAAGTTAATAAAATTAAAAATTAAATAAAAATACTCTTTCAAATAAATCCTTCAAAGTTAAACTTACCAGCTTGAATTTTTACTCTATGTAATCTAGATGTGAAAGAATCATTGACTGTAAATTGATGTGTAGATTCTGAAAGAGAAATATATAGTCTCCTTTAACTACATAATGTAAGCATAATATAATTTTCTAACATAACACCAAATGACCAAACACTGAAAAATAAGATCTTCAATTAACCCTATGATAACAAAATCATAGTGGTAATCAATGTAGTGGTCTTTTTCCTGTACTTTTTATTATGATCATAGGACAACTTACAACTCAGAAATATATTAGCATGGAAATTTTAAATAGATGAGTAATTTTGATGGCTAGCGACTATTCTTTTTCTCAATTTTGTAAACATTTAGTTATATATTATATAAATTAATAATTTAACTTAGTAAAAGCACCCTCAGCAATTAATATATTTTTCAATTCTGATAAATATATTCTATGACTGCCATATGCATTAATAATTAATATTTTTCATTAAATATTTTATTCTCTTATATAAGCAATGTTCAGTTTTCACTGAAAAATCTTTACACTAATTTTTGCACATCTGTAATATTAAGTTTTTATCTTGCCATAATTTTACACTTTAATCTGGTGCACTATGCAGCAGTTATAAAAAATATAAAATAAACAAAAGATAATTTAATCATCTAAGTAATGGAGTATTATTTAAATCTATTTCATATTTGACCAAAATAATACATAATTTTAAATGCATATTTTTTTAAGGAAACCATTCTGTTTATGCCTTTTTGAAAATTAAATATTAGAGTTTAAATCATTAGTTACATATGCTGCAAAGAACAGTCTGTTCATTGTCATTTTTTTCATGTTTCAAAATCTAGTATCAATAATAATAAAATGTTGTTGTTGTTGTTGTATTGTCTTTTTTAAAAATTACAATTTTCAGCACAGCAAACATTAAATAAGTTCCGTAACTAATTTAAAACTGACTGATATTAAAAGATTACTATAATTAGTCAGCTGTATTTTCAAATTAATTTGTATTTATAAATACTTATGTAAGTATTTAATGTAAACCTATTAGTATACAACATCAATGGTTTATACATTTATAATAAATATGCATGCATTATTGTACGAGTGTAATCTGACTGGATTTTTAGAAACTTTTTTTTATGACTACGCTGATGCTGAAAAAGGCAATTAATGGATATTGTGTATGGTTTTCACATAATAATCAAAGGTCTATTTTCATAAATGTTCTAGGGCCATGGCACGTTTTGAACTAGAATATAATACAGATGTTGATACTAGAATATAATACAGTTATCTCCTGGATGCCATAAAGATACAAATAATAGACAATTATGGTACATTTTTTAAAAATATATTTACAAATTGATAATAATTCAATCACTTGATAATTACCAATTCATTGCTAGAAATTAAACCAGCTTTTAGAAAAAAAAATTTAATAAAACACAAAAGATGAATCTTCACTTTTAATTTTCAAAATAAAAACATATGGAATTATGAAATGTAGAAATCAAAAACATTTTTAAACTAACTGGCAAATTTTCAAAATTAAATTAAGAATCAGAATTTAGTAATAAAAAAATAATGAGACTGAATATTAATTCTGATTTTTTTTCTTTTTTCATAAGAATCAAAGATTTGACTGATACAGCTTTGGGCAGGATCATTTGATGCTTTGAAATAAAAAATATATATATACTTCAAAAATTATGATTCATTTTTCTTCATCGAATAAAAACTAAGAAAAAAATTAGCAATCAATATCACAATTATTAAAAAAATGAATTTAGAATATTAATTAAAATCCACACTTTTTATGCTATGTAATAAATTTACAAAATTTACAAAATGTATTAAAATTTCAAGAATTTATACTCCTATCTTTACTACTAATAAAGATGATTGCTAGGTCTGTTGTGTGTGTATGTTTGATGTTCTACAAACCAGAATGTTTGACCTACACAATTGCCAAATTTGGCAAATATCAACTTTTGAGAGTAGAAAAGTGCACCTCATAACAATTTTTTTCTAGAACTTTAATTCAACCACCCAACCTTTAAAATAAAACTGTGCTCTGGTGTTTCCTCACTGTAATTTGTAAAAATATTATTTCACAAAAATAAATTTAAAATAACAAGCTTTAATGTCAAGACAATTTGGCAGAATCATGACCATGAAATTATATCTAAATGATTTATCTGAAATCAAATATAACCAATATTCTTGGTAAATAAGCTGGGTGCCTGATGTGACTAGTATTAGACAATGAGATTAGAAAACTGCCTTTTTCTTAAACAAATGAAAAATTAAGGCACTCGATTTCAGAATATGAAAGTATTTTATATTCTTAATTCAGTGAGCTTATGTCACTAAAGAGAAGTTATTTAATAAAACAGTTGTCAAATACGGTGCAGTAAAGAAGAGATAATAAATTTTATAAGAACTTCTCAAAATGAATCAGTAATCAGTAAGATAGGACAGTCTCTTCACCAAAAAAGCACAAATCAAAAAAAAAAAAAAAAAAATGAAAGGAGACCACAAAAACTATTTAGGATTCTTTCTTGGCTTTTCTGTGTAGCTTATTTTAGACATCCCTTACTTTTCACTGTGCATTGAATTTAAAGAAAGCAATAGGTGAGAAAAGATCTGTTATAGACAAAAAGATAAAATAATTACCAATTTCTTTAGTTTTTGGTGTTTTAATAAGTATTCTCTGGTTGGTTTTGCCCATAGCTAGAGATTGTAGAGCTCGGACAAGGTCCTTCTCTGGAATATCAGTCTCATTTGCAATTTCCTGCATAAAATAGTAAACAAGGAAAAAAATTATTGTTTTTTTTTCACAAATTTTACTTAATAAAATATAACTTCAGACTTAATAAAATATAACCAACAAAAATTAACATTGTTAAATAATAAGTAAGTCTTTAAAAAGTCAAGATTTTTAAAAAAATTTAATATTTTAAGAAAAAAAAATGAATTTTCAAAAGAACTTAAAGATGACCAAAATGTGGGAAAGTAACAAGAAAACTAATTGAAATAAGAATGGAACTTAATGAAATCAAGACAAATTAAGAAAATATCAAACTGAAAAAACCTTAAAATGATTTACTTCGTTACTAACATTAAAGTTGAATTGTTTAAAAATGTCTCATTTAAAGTTCAAATGTTTATTTATTAAAATTCAACATACAAACCTCATAAGTAAGCCTCTCCCGTGCATTGAACAGCATGAGGACACACATTTGGTATGTGGACACTTGAATTATGTGTTTACGGGCCCCACATGTAGAACTTGGCTGTGGTTGCTGTTGGTCGGATTCTTCACGCCTGGGGCCGTAGAACACTGCATTCAGATCCACAGAACCAAGCTGTGGTTGAAGAGTCAGCTGCCGGCCAGAGTGCTTGGCAAGATAAAACCTAAAAAATGGCATTTGTAATATGCAATGCAATTATTATAGAGATAGCTATTAAAAATACTTTCAAATATTTCATTTCTAAATAAACAATTTACTTTAAATTTTTTCAATAATAACAATACTTATGATTATGGCATCAAGCATCAAATGCCATATGTAATTCTGTTTTCACAAAGCAATATTGTAAATAAACATTTGAGTGAATCTTAGTAAAAATAAAACCTTCAATTACATTTTACAAAAAGTAATCTACACCGAAAAAGCAAACAAGAAATACTCTAAAA
Organism: Argiope aurantia; assembly: GCA_026543865.1. NCBI lineage: Eukaryota > Metazoa > Arthropoda > Arachnida > Araneae > Araneidae > Argiope > Argiope aurantia. Next base: position 912,511 of record JAPMOR010063813.1, read on the forward strand.
TACATTTTCAACAACTCTCATTTCTTTTGTAAGTATACATTATTGTTGCAGTCAAAACCACCCAACCTTTAAATGAGGATTCCACATCATCGAGTAAACAGAAAGAAATATTTAGAATTTTAAAGTGATCAACATAATGCTTTCACAAACATCCGATTTCCCTCTCTTTAGCTTGATCATATTATATCCCTTTGAGTAAATATTCAATTTTTAGTTATAAGATTTGAAGCTATATTATGCAGAAATAATGATTAAATTGTTTTTACAACCTTTTCCTCTCAGACTTTTTTTAATAAAATATTTTCAAATTAAAATTAAAAAGTAAATCAGAAATTAATATTTAGAATAAAAAAGCACCTGTAAATATTTACAGCCCCTCCTTCTCACTTTTTTTCCAAAGTAAACAAATATTGCCAAAGTTATTACATTATGTATGACTATGAGCTCGAACAGTACAAAAATTCCAGTTCCTCAAAACCCAGAATAGTTTCTCGTGTAGTTACGCAAATTAAAATCATCCCTTCCTTCAAAGAAATCATAACAGATGAACACCTAGCATATCATAACCGAAAAATGCAATTACTTTTTAACAATGAAAAGATTCCCTATTGTTATCATTTCCAGTTTGAGTGAAGGATTTAATTTATTACTAAATTTACAGTCACACAGGTACTGACGATTACGAGTACACTTTTTTATGTGCATATTTAGTCTTTATCACTGCTATACAATTAAAACAAATTAAAAATAAATAAATAAAATCTGGAGAGACAAATCATTTAAAATATTCTAAACTAGGGATTCAAATTTTTTAATGTATTCGCTTATTTATCAAATCCAGTATGATATCTTAAAAATAAAAACAATGCTGATATTTTAAAATCGTCAGGACTAATAAATTTCTCATACATTTTAAAAATATTTCTAGTATCACACATAAAAATTTATCCAAATATAATTGATTATAAATGCATAACAATAAACTTAGTTCGTTAAATGGCAAATGATGAAAAGTTGAAGTAAAAAATTTGGGGGTGCACATACTAAGTTAAAAGGATATGTATAACATATCTATGTGTTCTTTGAAATTTTTAAACTAATTCATTCATTCATTCTTAGAAAATTACATCAATTTATTTTAATTATTATGCAGCCATTTGTGTATGAATCCATGCTTACAATTTTAATCCAGAAAAACATCTGGAGTTGTAGATCTCTTGTAAGAGTCTAAGGAGAACATTTCTCCAGAGCAAGAGTGCCAAATAAAGGATTGAATATTGATATAAAATATTTATGTCAACATTCATTTCTTTATTTGGCAGCACACATACATTATACCATCCAAGATAATAGCAATCATCTAAAAGAAATGTTTATGAATTAAGATTCCATAATTAATTCACTAATCAAGGATGATACTAAAGTTTGAAAGATTAAAAAAATAATGGATTTGCAGAAAATGCAACTTTTATAATTTAAAGCATTAATTCATCAAATGATATATTGTATCAAATTTATGGTTTTCTCAATGTTTTTTATAAATTTATTTAAAATTCATTATTATGGAGTCTAATCACCAAAAGTTAAAACCCAAAGGAATATACTGATACTTATTTTATGTGTGCTAGTAAATTATTTATAAAAATAGAAGAGGTGGTGGTACATAGAACTGAAGAAACTACAGATGCATAAAAAAGGTCACTATCTCATATTTGGTATATCTTTAATATTCTATATCAATATAAAATTATTGAATCAAAAATAAGATTAAAGAAGAAAAATTGCAGGATATTTGAAATATTCATATTCTGAGCACTGTGAAGATACAGAGAAATACAGTAGCCAAGTAAAACAAAACAAAAACATACACACGTCTGTTAAAAATAATCTTTGGCAATGAGCTATTCATCTTATGTTATATGAATTTATTAAATGACATTTGAGTATATACAATAATTTTAAAAATCTATTGTACTCATACTGTATATAATTTGTTACTCACATCACACATGTATTTGCATTTATATCAAGCATTGTTCAACCAACATCCTCTACAGAACATTTCATACATCATCCCTTTTGCCTTGTTTTGGGATTCAGTTAAAAGATTGCTCATTCTTAGGACTATCAACTTTTCTGGTGTGATCTGAATAGAGATATTTAATTTTTAAATTATTGTACACACCCCATCTTAAGAGTAAAACAATAAACTTCACCACTTTTCCTGACAATAACAAAAAGTACCAAATTAGAGAACAACAGAATATTATGCAACTACAGTACACCTGTCAAAGCTTTATTCAGCCTATTACAGAATATACAAAATACAATTTGTTCAATAAATAAGAAATGCTTACCGTCGGAAAGCTTCGAAAGCATTCCTTGGTGCCATAGGAATGTTGCATTTGGGTGTAGCTGATTGTGTGGGCCAAAAACCTGTTGTCAGCACACGTACATTCAGGTCTACATTATACAAATTTGTCTGAAAAAAAATTCATTTTTACATAATCTCTTTTTTTTTTGGCGCTTTCTTTAGTAAAAATAAAATCAAGAATTTATTACAAATTGAATAGAATAAATTAATATTCTATATTGAAGCAACAAACAATATATATATATATATAAACAAGCATACCCCAGATGAAGCAACATGGGTTTTGAATTCTTCCATCATTGTGTTAGATACAGACATATCTTTGAACATGCCTTCTAATTTGGACGTGAACTGGCAACCACACTCAGTCTGAAATCATAATATTTATATCAGAAGCAAAATAAAATATTGATATTCGTTTTATTATTCTAAAATATTTCGAGTTTGACACTTTTAAATAAACAAAACAAGCTTCTTTATTTGATTGCAACATATATCCCAGTTTTAATTATTAATTGTATACAGAGAATATTTACTATGAAAAAATAAAATACCCAATTAACCAAATGATATAAGTAAAAGATATTTCAAATGGGAATGTAACTTTTCATCAGTATTATTTTGAAGAGCTTTTGTATGAAAAAGGCATTTAGAAAGTATTTTATTCAAAATAAAGTAAAAATATTCAATTCCGAAGTTTATACTTTAGAAAGTAAATAAAAAATGCATTTTACATTAATAAGCACTAAATTATTCAGAGCATATAATTCAGTATATTTTTCTACAAAGCACAGTTTATGTTTAAAAATTTCATTCCTACATACCATAAAAAGTAATAAAATGGAACTATAAAAGAAAAGGGGGTGGCAGCATATTTAGCAAAATAAAAACTTTTAATATCATCTGTTTTTTGTATAACTGTTTAGATTAGAAAACATACTTAAACAAACAATAGTTATTTAAATTCATCGAAAAAATACTGAATCTACATATAAGCTGATATAATAAATAACAACCATATTTATAGTTATCAATAAAAAAATTTCATATATGCCTGATCTAATATCTAAAAAAATCAGAAACTTTTAGTAGTAAATACAGATTGCAATTTAATTTACAAATCACAATAAAGATTCAAAAAATAAAAAAAATCCAAAGTTGTTTACAAAGAAATAATTTTTCTAAATTAACTGATACTAAAACTACAATTAATTTTTAAAAAATCTATTCCCTATTAGATTACATGATGACACAAAATACTTACTAGATTATTAAAAATACATGCTGTTTAAGAAAACAGAATTTTCAAAATTGCTTATGCATATTTAGAATCTAACCAACTAGTAATCATAGCCAAATATTTCAGAATTAAACATCATAAAATAAAAATTGAATAAAAAGCACTTTTTTAGTACAATACTTAAAACAAATTTGCTTCAAAAAGCATATTGCTTCCTTGAAAATGCCCTTTTACAAATCTTAAAAAGATGGATGATAAAGAAAAAAATTTAAGTAACTTACTTAAAACAAATAAATTTTTGATTAAAAACTGTTCAGTTTGATTATTTATTTCAAAAAGCTATCAAATTTCAATCTTATAACATTTAACATAGCATGTTTATTTTATTTATTGTTCCAATCTCTTTAAACTATGTAGCAAAAAAAATATTCTCTCAATTAAATATGCAGATAACCTTGATTCATTATGAAATTCTTACATCTCAGATATATAGTGAACAATAATTAACAATTTCTTCATAATTTTAACATTTTAAAAATAATTATTTTACATTTTTTAAACAAAAGTAAATTCTGAAAACATTATGAATAGTGCATTTTACATAACTAAATATTTTAATTAACAGCACTAGAAGTTTAAAAGTATAAAACCTTGAGCTTGCTGATCATATTCTTCTCAGAATCATCAGAAACACTCTTATTGAGCAGCAGTCTCTTGGCCAGGTGTTGTTTATAGTAACGCTCAAAGACATCTTTCTCTTGGAGATAACGGAATAAAACCATGGTTTTATCCAAAACTTGTTCAATTTCTTGTTCAGTCATCTTTAAAAAAATAAGAAAAAAAGATTACATATATTATACAAAATAATCATAATCTGTCACTGCTTTCCTTATAAAGAAAAAATTTTAACAAAAAGCTGTAAAAAGGAAGCAAAACAATATTAAATCAAACCAAGGTTTAAAGTTTGGACAGATAATATTCTCCTTTGCAAAGTGAATCAATGAATAATATCTCTAATAAGCAATCTAACCATATAAATCGGGACTAATTTAATCAGAGCTTTTGAAAAATATAAATATGTACAAATTAATCATATTTACATGAAACTAAATATATTTTCTTAAAAATTGAAAAATCTTGAACAAATAGCAAAAGTGTTATGGGAAAAAAAACTAAGAAGCTTAAAATTTCCTGTATTTTTCCAGGTTTTATAAAAAAAATTTAATTTCCATTCATTTTTCTGGGATTTTTGAATGATTTTTAAATTTTTTGAATTTCCCTGTTCTCCCAGTAGCATGGCAACTCTGTGTAAGATTTAATTTCTTAAATAATCTACCTTTTTAAAAAATGCATTATTTTAATTTTTGAAGAGTGAAATTTTTTATCATTTAATAATTAATTTAGCTAGATGAAAAGTTTTAAGAAATTTAAATCCAGTTGCATGACTTTCCTTGTACCTCTAAAAATTTTCAGTTAATGCACATTTTTCCCAACTACACATTCACTGCTCACTACCATGTAAATATATATAGTACTTAGTTCCTTTCAACCTCAAATGGCTAGTAACATCCTGAATGGATTCAATATTATCCATTTAGCATTAAACTTGAGATAATCATAAATACCCATTATGCCATGAAGAAATTTTCAAATATTTCTTACCTTTTTTTATAATACCAATAATGACTTTTAAATAAGTTCACACTCTTTCTAAATATTAAAAAATAATTGAAAGCTTGTTCATGCCACACATCAGATAGAATTTAATATATCAAGAAAATTTTATTGCAGCAATCCAAAGGAATAGTTTATAGGCAATTTAATTCTATAGTAAACATTCATTTCACTTACTCCTTTCACTCCTTTCTTGAGCTTGTCATCTATGAAGAGTGAGAGGTACTCAGGAGACTTGGGATTAAGGTTGAGGAAGCACTCAAAATCACTGGCTATCATCTGTTTGAAGAATCGGTCCTCTCCAAAAGAGTGATTCAGAAAATGATCAAATCGGTCCTTAAGATCCAGAAGATTCTGAAATAGACATTCAATTTTCATTACAAATCGATTAATATTTAAGATAATTCTTTTTAAATTTTGATTTTTTGTGAATATTATAAAATGGAATTTTGTATCTAAAATCCTTTCTAAGAATCTACATAAGAACATCTATGAAGTTCAAAGGAAAGTAAGGCTTATTTTAAAATTAAACTATTTTATAACATTTAATTTAATTAGCTTTGATTTAGTCAGACTAATTGAAAATATTAAAATCTAAATCCGAGATTTTTTTTTCTTCTTATAAAAGAATCCCCAGCCCCTAATGCCAAGCATACATACACAGTGATATATACATTATTGTGAAATGATCTAATAATGTATTAATATATATATTAATGCCATACATATTTGCATTGTTAAGATCAGCTATCTAATAGTTGAAGTAACCTCCTCTTGCAGTCAAAATAGCAGCTAAGCAGCAGAGAATGGATTCAATGTGTGCTTGGGAGGTGGTGACAAGTATCTGTGACCACGAGAACAGCTGATGAAGATTCCAAGGAATAACGTCTTTCTGTCTGATGTGTCAATCGAAATGTTCCCACAGATTTTCACAGGGATTCAGATCATGGAAATTTGGAGGCCAAGGTAGTAATTGAAATTCTTGCTCATTTTCCTCAAACCATACACAAACCATTTTAGAAGCATAGCATGTAGCATTATCCTGCTGAAACATGCAATCATTCGCAGGAACATAATTGCCATATAAGGTTTCACCTGATCAGCAAAGATGGATAAATCCGTTCAGCTATTGAGTATACCTTCCATAGGAGTTGTGGACCTAATGCATGCCAAAAAAAAATATCCAAGGCCATCACACTGCCTTCACCTTACAGGTGCCCAATAATGGTTTTTTTTTGTGTGTGTTTTTTTCTATTTTATTTATTCATGTGTGACACCGAATACAACAGTGCCCATCAATCACATACAATAGTGAACAAGACTTAACTGAAAAAGCAACTTTTGCCTACTGTTCCAGGGGCCAATGTTTGTACTCTAATGTAAATGCATCATCTTTCTTGCAATTCAACTTATCAACATGGGTGCAGAAATCTTACATATGCTGCAGAGGTCAATATGCAATAATGTGCATTGAACAGTTATCCTGGACAGATTTCTAATGCATTGTTGATTCATTTAAGCCATTAATATATTGAAGAAATGAAACATAACAAGCAACATTCACCCCTGTCATTAACAACCTGTAGTGCTACACGGTTTGCATATCTGGAATATACACCCTCTTGGTTCTTCCAATTATTGCACACATCCACCTAAGTGAACACAGAAGCTGTGGTTTTAGAAACCAACATGTGCTCTGTACCCAACGATCATGCCCTTTTCAAAGTCTATTAAATCATGTGACTGACCCATTACGGAAACTACTGCTATGCGAACATGTATTCTGAAACCACCTTTATATGTTTTTTAACCAACAGTCACAATTATGTTTATATCAACTTGTTTGGTGGTCATAATATTGTGTATGCTACATTTAATTAGATGAATTTAAACAAGTGAAAGGCAATTTGGATGGTCAAGCTATTATCATAGAACAATATAAAAAATTTAATTTCTATACTTTTCAAAATTAATTACTGTATTATAAGAAGTTGATTGTATAGTTTGATGAATTGTTTACATTTTGTAACACAAGCTACACACATTATTGTACATAATGATACAATGATGGTAGATTTGCAATTATATAATACTATATTTAAAAGATGATTTCATTCAAACTCTTTAATGTAACTAAGAGCAAATTTTCAACTGCAACTTTACAATGTTAAAAAATTAAAAATTCCAAAACATAATCATGAAATTTTAACAAAGTGTCTTTAAAAAGTAATTATTTGTGCGACTTTTCAAAAATCAGGACTACAAAACATTAGAAAAGAAATCATGTAAACAAATTTCTTCATCAACTGAACAAGTTATTTTTCCTATTCTCTTTTAAGTTTATTTAGAAAAATTTCAAATTGAATCTTTACATGTTCTGAACATGCAATGCAGTAGAAATTTGTGCTTTGGAATAAATAAGTAAATCAATCATTCATTTTTCATATAACACTGCATTGTTTTTCAATAAATAAGCATTTAAATGAGAAACAGCTTTTAAAATAGCAAAAGTTTTAGGTATGGATTCAAATATTTTTTTTTCTTTAGTATTCTTTACAAACATCACACATTCTGCTGAAAAGTACCATTTTTTCAGTTATAGTAGCTCCACTAGTATTCAAGTAACTATAGTCACAATTCCAACATCATTTTTTTCTCAATCTTGGAAATCGAATTGGTCTATGCAAAAAAAAAGTAGAAAAAGAACGAGATTCCACAAATGGTGTCATTTTTTTTAGAGCCATGACAATCTTTTACTCATACAATGTTTAAAGAATATGGCATTTTTTTTAGATGAAAAAAAAAACTGAAAAATTTTTAATTCCCTGTACTTTCCTGGATTTTAAAATTTCAAAATTCCCTGCATTTCCCTGATTTTATATATTATCTTTAAATTCTCTTTTCCCCCAATTTTCTTGATGCTGTTGCAAACCCCGATACATAATAACATAAATCAAATCACAAAATATTATTATGTTTAAAATCATACATATAAAAAGAAAGAAAAAAAAATATATGTCAGCTATTAAAATAATTTTTCAGTCTGGTATTTCACTTTATGCTTAAGCAATGAAATTTTATGAACTTTTTTAATAGAGAATTTAAAATTCCATGAATAGGTAGTATATGGCATATATCAGTAATTTGCATCTGTTTTGCAGACAATCAGTAGGCTTATAATAATATTTTGAATCTCTGTAATAGTTAGTAGTAATAATTATATCCATAGTTACCTATGTAAAATGTTGAATTAAGTGCAGCAGTAAAAATGTTTAATGTAGCAATGGTTTTTTCATATTGAAGTTTGCTACATTTGACATAAAATAATAAGTGCCATTTCTGCACCACATGTTAGTGTTTTATAAATATAAATGTTCAAATTAACTGATTTATTGGTGTTCTCGTAAAACTCATAATCCCATAACTAATTTATTATTCATGAAATAAAAATTAAGTATGCAATTGTAAATATCATATTTTATCCACATTTTTTAAATACTGGATAATAGCAAAGGTTAACGAGTTGGAAGAAAATTGTTGCAACTTTTATTATTTCATATTTATACTAAGTCATTATGTTCTCACTTCGTAGATCAGTTGGAAATTATTGGTAATATTTTCTTTCGACATTTTTCTAAAATTTTATATCTCACATTGTACTTTTTTTCTATTAGTGGACCACTATTTGTTACAATTTTGGTTTTAGTGATTAGTTTGGATTTGAATGTTCTTTAACTTCATGCATAGAGAAGGCCCCGTTGCAAGAAAACAAAGCTTAGAAAGAGAGAGAATTGCATAATGAAGAATGAAAATAAAGAGATTATTAACATGATAGCAACTGCCAATATGAGCCACTTTCTATCATGTTCAAACAGCTCATTGATCCTATGCTAAAAATGATTATTTGCAAGGCTGAAAGAAAACGTACTTTGACAAAAGTGAGAGCATCACTTTTTCCACCTTCATCTTCTGTGACAAGAGCTTTCCCTTGTTCACGAAGATAACTGCTCACACAAGCCACCATCGTTTTGAGACCATCATGCACACGACTAAATAGCTTGTACATGCATGCAAGATCTGAAAACAATATTATTTATTAAAGATATAATTCTTTTTAATTCAATCACAAATATGAAAGTAAGCTAATTATTCTAAAAAAATCTCAAACTAAAAAATTACAAAAATACAGGAGCATACAAAAATATAGTAGATTCAGAATCAAAAATAAACTAAAAAATTACAATAATACTTAAAACAATGATAAAAAAATTTCAAGTTAATGAAATATTTTAAAAATTACATTTCAAAATGCTAGAAAATTTATTTGGATGCTAAAAATTAAATGCAATAGGTAAAAACAATGAAAAGATAAAAAATTAATTCTGATTTTTAAAAATGAGATATTAGAATATCAAATTTTTAAAATTTATAAATATTATTTAGACAATTTATAAAAATACATCAGTTCCAAAAAATATTTTAGAGACTGTCGAAATTCTGAAATTGATTCCGATTTCACATATAAAAATAAACCATGCCTATCGCTTTTAAGCTAAAAAATTTTGATAGAAGGAAATTTTGATAGATGGAACAAGAGTTCTAATGTTCAATTTAAAAGATACTCAAGTTGAAAAAGGAAGTAGAGTAATTATTCTAAATAAGAATAAAATGATTTTTTTTTTTTAAATCTCAAGAAAATATTTTGTTATATTATGAAGAGAAGTTGTAAAAAAAGCAAAAATACTGTACAGAGAAATGTGATTCAAATATATAAAATCCAATGCTGTCTCAACCTATCTGGTGTACAAAACAGTTTGAATATAAATTAACTGATTCTAAAAATGAATTTAACCCCTGTATTACTCATACAAAATTATCACACAAATTCATTATATGAGGCAACAAAAAAGTGAATAACGCAACCAGATAAATAAGCTATGCCACTTTTTCAAATAATCAAGATTATGCCGAAGGGTCAAGGAATATATAAATACTATAAGCTCACAAACTTTGGCTATTATCAAGGAATATTGCTATGTGCAGCAAGTAAGAAGGAATATAAAATTAAAAGCTGTACTGCTTAAAATGCTTTTGTTAGATCCGATGCAATAAAAAATTAGGAAATAAAAAAATAGGAAAATTTTGATCCTTACTTACTACTTTACTATTATATAAAAATTTAAGATAATCAATTCTGATAATTTTTCAAGTCTGATTCACTCACATTTAGTTCAAGTTTAAATGTTCAAGGGTTTTTTTTTTTTTTGTCAAATTAAATAGTTTCAAAACATTAAAAGAAGCTTATTGCATCATATTTATTGATATTTTTGGTGAAAATTATTTTCTAGCCAAGATTATGTATAATGTAATGGCATCGAGGTGATGAGGGAAAAGGTGAGGCAAAGAAAATTAAAGCAAACATACCTTCAGTTTTTTGGTTCTTAAGCATATGTACAACACCTGAATTTTCCATCTACAAAATAAGAAGTAGCATTAATATAAAATAAATTATTAAATACTATGAATACTTCCCAGAAGAAAGAAAACTTTGAAAACTATAACGAATTTTGAATTTAAAATCTCATCCTTTCATTTCAAGCATAAATTGATTCTAAAAACAGCTACTGCTTGAAAACTGGAAGGGGGAGGGGATTTTTATGAGGATGAGTTTTTGTTTAGCTCTTTTATGGTTTCATATTAATGGCTCTAAGCACAAATAATTGTCCTGCTTTTAAAAATTTTCTTTTTAAAATACTCCTTTCTATAGAAGCTAATGCTTTTTATTATATCCTTAAAGAAAAAAAAAATTTTTAGAAATCTAGAATTTCTAATAGTACATGAAAAGCTATGCTATTTATTTTTAAGCTAAATTAAACAGTTCTAAACAAAATCCTCAAGTAGTTGTAAGTAACTGAATAAGGAATTTGAATGGAATTCAGCTTTAAACACTAGTGATCAATATTTTATGTAATCCAATCCTATATCTGATATTGTCTATATGTGTCTATATTACTGATTGGTAGAATGTTTCTTTTAAGAATCTTTTCTTTTGTGTTGACAATTTTGAACTGCTACTGGCTATAGGTAGTATCAGATACCATGATCCAAAGTTATTTTAAACTATGAACCGAAAAGTGATTACTTCTACAATGGTTTTCATATGCTTGCTGATGAGCTCTTCCTCCACAACTTTCACAATAAGTTTCTCTGTGGACTCATCCAAGTAGTGCTTGGCCCTCTCTGCCTCTTCGTTAATGCGCTGTTCTACTTTGTTAATGTAGACAGATGCACTATTCTCCTCCAGAAACTTTTGGCTTTCCATCTGAAATCATAATTTCAAATTAGATTCAATATGTTTTCAGCTCATGATTGAGAAGTTTACTTTTATAGGATTACTGCTCCACCACCACCCTTAAGTAAACAGATTATTTCAGGTTGTATGAATTGTGCTTCAATATATATATAATACCAGGATTAGCATCTCTTCTCAAAGCATCCACACCATACCAACAACAGATGATTGATACAAGTAGAGCTAATATATACCAGGTCTATATACATTGTAGATCTTCAGTGAAATCAGATATCAAAGTTGAACTTTTCAGTCTTAAAGATTGAAATCATCATTATGCCAGTCTAGTGGCAAACAATTAACATTTCTTCAAAATTTAAATCTGTAGAAGTAACAAAAAGATTTACAGAAATTAAAAAGTAATATTAATACTCTAAGTATGTTTTGAATTAGGTTTAATTCAGTAATTAAATAAAAAAATAAAAATACAAAAGGTATAGTAATTCTATTTATAACTTAAAATAATAATAATAAACAGTCATTAAAAAATATTTTTTGCACAATCTTAAAAATAAACATCTCTGCAAACTCATATAAATTTTTTGTTGTTTCAGTCTAGATCCTCTAGTCTTTTTAATGTAAGATGTGCCCCAGAGGCTATTTAAAATAGTACAGATTTTTAAAGCTTCTATTTTCTTACTTCACAATTTCTATATCTAAAAATAAAAATCTTTAATAATCCTATTGATAATCACCTATATTTTTAAGTTAATTTCTGAATTTTAAGTATTTTTAAATGTTTTCCATGTACATTTTTACTAAATTTATTTGGCAACTACAGCTTTTATTTTAAAATGTTTAAATATATAACAAGATTGCTAAGCATTTTAACATGTCCCTCTAATAAAAAAATTATATAAATAAAAAACTTCTTCAGCAAGCTATCTAATATTCTAATACTTTTATGCCTACTTCAGTGAATCATTATTTTTTAATATTTCTGAAGTCTTTGAAATTTTAATATTTGAACGATTCAGATGATGAACAATAAATAACAAATGCAATAACTGTTCAAAATATATCCTAAAAATATTAATTTAAAACATCAAATTCAGTAATGTTTCAAACCATGCAGGTCTGGTTTATGTTATGTCCTAATATATAATTTTTTTAACTCATATGAAAATTCTTGTTTGAGGAAGATTCAAGTTTTATAATAATAACAGGATTAGTTTGTTTTTGTTTTTTTTTATTCCAAAATTTTTATTATGAAACTCATTCAGCTTTCAAACAAATTTAAAATTTTAAAAAATTATATAAATATTTTTTTAATAAATATTACCAGCTAAACACTGACAAAAATAAATGCCTTCTTTTTATGATTTGCTCTTAATTTACTAGGAAAAAACAATTTTAACTTTTTTTTTTGTAAAATAATTTTATTTTACATTTTATATGTTGTAAATAATTGTGAAGCTTACCTATTTCAGTGGACTTATACCAGTATAGAAGCATTTGAAATTTTAAGTTGAAAACAAGAAATTCCAATATTTTAATGAGATAAAAGATCTACCTCTAATAAGCTGAAATTCAGAGACAACTTTAATTTTCTGTTTAGTTATGAGCTAAAAAGTTTGTTGCTGAAGTTGGTATCTGAGAGAAGCATTTTAAGCCTATTCTTAGTGATTTCTTAAAGAATTTGAATAAAGAAGGAAAACAGAGAATGTTAAAAAAAATTAACTACACAAAAAGAATCAGAAACTCTTCATCACTTTTAAATTTCATCTGATGATTCCATCATGAATAAATTACACTGAGAGAAGAAGAATTGGCTATCTATAATGAATCAAAGTTGAAGGAAGATTAACTTTGGTGTGAGGTAAAAGGAATACACAAAAATATCTGTATTTGTGCACAATTCAAAACAAAAAAATAAAGCAATAATACTGAGGAGTGACAAAAATCTATCAATAAAAGATTTAATTTTTACTGAGCTTTTATAATGAATAATATTAATGTATTGCTGTTATTACTATTTATAAAATTATTTTATTCTTTTTTTTTTCTTTGGCACATTTGACAAATCTGAGTGGCCTACTTTTGGTATACCACACTCACTTTTGATGCAAAGCAGTCATCCAAAAGTAATTTTTTTAAAAAAAATTGTATAATAATTATTTTAATACTTTAGGTAAATATTAATTTAGATAAGAGTTTGAACAACCATCAAAAATACAGATTAATAACACTACTCTAAAAACTAGATGATACCCAAAGAAATATTTTAAGTGGGTTAGCCACTGGAGCATTTACCCTAGTAGAAGTCAATTCTTGTAAAATATTTCTTTTTTCAGTTTTCATTTTTTTTAAATAAATTATTATGAAAAAAGTAAAAATACATTATTATTATTATTATCATAATTGATTTAAGTGTGTAAATATTAAATTATATCTCACCCTATAAAACTCAGCAGACTGTGCTAGGAAAGGCTGTTCAAAATCCTCTTCATAGACACACCGTGAATCTATCCCTAATACCATCAACATCTGGCATGCATTCTTAATGGCCAGTCTATAAGTAAAAATAAAAAATATAATAAAAAACTTGTTTCATTTGGTATTTCTAGACTGAATCTATCTATAAAATTATGCTGACATTTTTCATTGCCAAAAAAGATTTAAACAAATGCATTAGATTATGTAACAATATGAAGCAATTTTTTCCAGTAAAGACAAAAGTGCAGTAAATATATATATTTTTTAAATATGTAATTCTTTTTTTTATCTGTTTTTTTTTTCTCTCTCTAAGACCTTTGAAATATTCATTAAATATATTTAAAATAACTTACAAATTTCATTTACCAATAGATATATTGCAACCAGTGACCATGCCAATAGAATGGTACAAATTTACAGACAGGCCTCTGGATAAAAATATTTAATTGATAGAATAAAAGTGCATAAAACAAATAAGAATTTTTGAAACTTTCTAGACTAAAAATACTCTTGTTAAACAATATAAAAAATATTTTTATACCAAATGTTATTAAACACAGAATTCTTTTATGATTTCAAACATTTTAAAATAATATGAGATTTCAAATCTATACTTATAATAAAGTTCAATGTGTGTGTGTGTTGGCGCTCTACAGGCCAGACCATTCAACCTACAGCTACCAAATTTGGCACGTGTATACCTTGGAGGCCGGGAATGTGTACCTGGGGGTTATTTTTTCGAATTTTTAATTAGAATTTTATTTATTTAAAAATTAAGCGAAATTTTGGCGTGATTCTGCTATAACTTCCGAAAATATTACTGCACAAAAAAGATTTTTATATGAAGTTAAAGATAAAAAATTTATCTTTTAAATGATACCAATGTTTAACTTTAAAATTAAATTTCTATTTTTAATGAACTTTTAAATAAATATTTTAACTATATTTTTCAACAATTTTTTTCGTAAAAAATAAAAATAAAATTTAAGCTGCACGAGCACGTTTCGCATTCATGGGAAAAAATTAGCTTTTTTCAAAGTGTTGCCATCACATTGATTAAAGCTCCAATTAAAAATAAATTAAATCTTTTTGGAAATGAAATCAGCAAAAATATAATTTTCAGCACGTGTCTGTAGGAAATGAAACAAATATGAAATATTATTTTTTCTAAAAAATAAATTTAAGAAAAATTATTTTATGATCTTTTACACTATCTATATTATTAATCCAATAAATCAGTTTTATTTTAAGGCAAGTTTTGTTTAATATGAACAGGATATCCATTCAAATCATCGCTATACAGCTAATTTGTAAATCTTTAGTAAGACATAGATCTGCTAAAATGGTCTAAATGGAAAATGATTATATCTTATGTAACTTGATTCAATAAATGTTCCAATAAATAACGAATTTTTGATTTTACATAAAGCTTCTGCCATGGAAATCACGATTAACAAAATGTTTTTGAAACACTAATATTTTAAATAAAAAAAGTTAATTTCCAATCAACTAAATCAATCACTTAAACTGACTGATTTATGGAAATTTGAATATCACTATTCAATAAAAAAAGGATAATTTTAGATTTTCCATCGATCGTTTCAAAAAAAATACGCCAATCAGCGCGCAGGTTTCTCAAGATTAATTGGCCTAAGATTATGAAAATGTTGAGTTTTTCTAAATTTTTAACATTCAAAACTTCATAAATAAGTCTTAGTTGATCGTGGAAAATAGAAACATTCATTCATTTATTTAAAATTTGGTGTTCAGAATATTTCTCAGAATATGATACCTTATTGCATTAAATTTAGACTTCATAATTTTTTAAATATATTTATAGGCCAGAACAAAATATTATTATTGATTTCATTCAATCTTTTTGAAAGCAAAACTAAACACTGAATTTTATGCTGAATCTGAGAAATTTTTGTTGAATTATTGTTTGAGATATTACATAAATTATGAAAAATATTTTGTAGTTCACATACGACTTAAATACCGAGCGATTCTGTTTGCAATACTCATATTCAATAACAATAATAATAAATAAAATAAATAACAATAAAGAAGATAAATAAAATGCTTGGTTTTATTAAAAAATATTTTTATATTAATTGCAATTTCATCATTTCCACTTTAAATTAAAGTTGAAGTTTTACCAGAAATGGCAACAAATTTGCAAAATATATATAGTAAATTGAATGAAACGATCTAAACAACAGTATAAGTTTGATATGACTGTCAAAATTTGATGATTAAAAATGTTTTGTTTGAGAATCTATTAAGAGACCAGTTACTTAAAATATTTAATTGAAAATTGTAGCGAGCGGTTATACTGGCGAACCGGCTGGTCGCCAAAGGCGGCTAGTGTATCAAATAATTCTAAAAATAAAGGCAATAACAAATCAGAGGTAAATTAATAAAAGTTAAAAATATGGTTATAATTTTTATTCAATAAGAACTGTATGATTAAAGATAAAACAGTATTTTTTGTTTAAAGGGAAATATAGATTTTAATTAATAAGATATGAAATGTTGAATCAGTTTTCACAAATCTTTCTAATACCAAATGATGTTTGAAAGTAAAACTTGAAGAAAATCTATTCAGTAGTTTCAATTTCTACACAGAACAAATTATTTATGCATTTTGGAGTTGTTTTTTTCTCCCTTGCCCATTATGTTATGCAAATAACAGAAGTTCATATTATTTTAGTTTATAGTACCATGATCCAAAGCACTTTTAGTTTTAAAAATTCTACATTGCGTACTTGCATCTTTCTAAGTAGAAAAAGCACTAAATAACTTTGAACTTGCACATGGATTAATAACATCTAAAAAATTTTGGAAATGAGAAAAAGAAAAAAAAACTTTGCATAGTAGCTAAATTAACATTAAAGAAATGATAATAGTTGTTTATGAAAATACTATATAATTATTTTTATGTGAAAATTATTTCAGAAGTCAGTGACAAAAAAATTGTGCAAAAACAAAGGTTAATTTTTAAGGTTAATGGCGTAATTTTTTTTACCTAATTAAATATCTTAATTTTGAATTTGTAAATAGCAAAAGGAATTTAGTATACACTGGATGAATTCTTATAGAGGACAAAAAAGGCCTGTGAATATTTTACTTTATAGGCATATTTAAATATTCGAATGTATTTTCAAATTAAACATTTGAAACTTGCATTCTTTAAATAAAAATCAATATCTAATAGATTTTTCTTTGAACTATGTAGTTTTTTGTTTTCCTCAGAAGTCTCGTTTTTCATCTCTGAGCCCACAGAAAACTATGTAAATGACATGTTTCTTTCTTCTCAAGTTTATTTGCTATTTTTAATGCTTTGATGTGTGATTTCTATATTAAAAGCTTTTTCTTTTGGATATCTGAAAAATAAATCATTTTAGCAATTTAAGAAAACTCAATGATTGCTAGAGCATGCCTCTGAACTAAAAATAATGAATTTTTTTCCCAATCAAATTTTCTGTTGTTTGTTAGGAACAGGATAGAAACTCGAATGGCATTATACCCTAATTATGATCATTTTAAAAATCATGAAAATTAAACTGAAAACACTGCATAATAATAAAATATCATTAGATTATTTCATGTCCACAATAAATGATGCGGAAAAAAAAGAGAGAAATTCTTAATTTTCAGTTTTTAATTATTTTATATTTTATAAGTTGAAAATAGTACAGTTGATTTATAAACTATTACATGTCTGCAGTAAATGATGTGAAAAAAAAAGAGAGAGAAGTTCTTAATTTTCACTTTTTAATTATTTTAAATTTTGGAAGTTCAAAACAATACAGTTGATCTATAAATGTACCAAATTCAAGTTGCCACCATTTAACATTAAGAAGAAGCTCTTGTGACTGACAAACACTCACATGTATTTACTGAATTATATTAAAAATAAGAAATTAAATCTGACTACATTTTAAAATTTTGCTAACCACTTAAAATTCTGAAATTAATTCCCAGCATTTTCACTTCAGAGTCAAGCAAATTTTTTATTCCTTCCCATGCCTCATAGGGCCTAATCACTATGACTATCTGAAGCAGCATAGGAAAATCATAAGTAACAAAAAAGTGCTGGATCAATTCTTCACTGAGAAAAGTCTCAAAACATAAAACAGGGTTGACACTCAAAAAAAAAAAAAAATCCACGTTTTTCCTGTTTCTCCCCTGTAATATTCAAGGCAGAAGGAAATAAGGGAATAGCACCCAGGTGATAGATATAACAGAATATGGTTTTAAAGAGTGGAAAAAGCAAGAAAGGAAACATCAATTTAACATTATTTGAAATAATGGCATATTAAAAGAAAGCTTATACAGAACAAAAAGTTCTCTTTATTTATTATTTAGAATTTAGCAAGATCAAAATTATATATTAAGAAGGGGAGGGGGGATCACCTCTTGTACTCTTTAATTGTAAGTGACACAAAATTAAGGATTCAAGTGAAATAAAACATTTTTATGACCATGACACAAATCATTTAATGATTAGTTAGCAAAAAACATTGCAGAGCAAGATTTATTATTATTTATTCATTTTTGCCAATTCTTGTATTTATGCATCAATTTCTGCAGCTTTTTAAGCCATCAGTTTCGTGGATCAAATTCTTAGCAAATAAGGTAGACATTTTTGTATGGCCAAATGTACATTTTTTAGCTATTTCGCTTTCAGTGAACATATGTGAAAATATTTCTGATATACCACTAAATCCATTAGAGAATGAATGTGACACCGCAAGTTTTAATGTCCACAAAAATTCAGCTTTAATTTACTTCTCTTGAACTAAAAAGTTCAAAATCCATTTAATTTTGGACTTATTAAATTTGACGTGCCATCTTTTCCTGTATTCCTTTTAGATACTAAGTTCAACATTTTTTATGACTCTTTGGAAATGGTATGCAATCTTGTGGTTTTCCTCTTTTGATATGACTAGTAAGTGCCTATTTCCCCATATTACTTAGGCTTATTATCATCTTACAAAGAGATCAGTATGAAACAAATGGATTTTACTGAAAAACCCATTCAGCAAAATCAAGATTTTTTTTTAATCCATCCAATCATATTAAATATGGATTTTTAGCAGTTCATTGTTTTAAAAAAAATTCTAATTTACTTTGAATAAGCTCATAGCTTCTCAATTAAAAAGCCATTTAATTAATTCAAGTATGTTCGATTAAACACCACTGCACTGCATCTGCAGATTAAATGTTGCTAATCCTACCAGAGAAATGTATTCTATTTTTTCACGCAGTTGCAGAAGTCTCGTGTATGCTCTTTAGCTGCTTCAGGAAAGTGAAAAAAAAACTGTTTTGCATATCAAAACTAGAATTATATACATAGAAAATAAAGGAGGGGAGCAAGAAAAGTAGTGAATTTCTGCATTACGCAATCACAAATTGTGTTTCATTTTTGGAAGCTATGATACGATCTTTCATTCTTGTAATCTGTAGAGATCAGCATTTTTTTAGATAGGCGAAAATGGGCACTTAAAATTCCCTGTTTTTATGAAAATTTTCAAATTAAGCTGCATTTTCCAGGTTTTTCTCAGATGTTTTTAAGTTACCTGTGTTTTCCCGGTTATACATGTTCTCTCTGTGGGATAGCAACCCTGATACAAGCATTTTCTTACACACCTTTTCCTTTCTTTGAGATCATGCACTTGAAAGCTACATTTTATTTCATTTCTTGATCATAATTGCCCCAAATAACTTCAAAATCATTTCAGGGGTAAAAATTTCTACTTTCTGAAAAGGTGAAAATTTCTAGCTAAGAAAATCAATAAGAGATGCAATTCAAATGAAAATTCTACTCCTTATAACTAATTTTCATTACATTATATATTTGAAAGTTTAAACTTCCTCCCCATTTCTAGGCAGCATTAACAGATTTATTTGCCTTCAACTGAGTTACAATATTTTACATTCATTCTAGCAGAGACCTACAAGTAAGCTCTATGAGAAAGTGTACAAAAAAACAAATTTGATAAACTTCTAAAAATTATGATGTAAAAAATGTAACAAATTAAAATAAAAAAATATTTATAAGTAAATGACATCTGTATACAAGATCTCCAGAATTTTTTCTTTAAATTCAAAACATTTTTCCATATAATTTTAACTTGCTGCAGTCTACAGAAAAGCATTTATGATAAGTTTGAATTTGCGTATGCTATGCAATCAATTCATTACATTAAATTTCAAACAAAGCTTCTGAAACTCAAAGTAAAATTAAATTTTAGAAGTTGAAACTTTTTATAAAAATAAATGTATTAATATGAGCAATTAATTTTAAAAAAAGCATTTCTTATATATTTTTTCTTTATTTTTGCATGTACTAGAAAAGTACCCGCAGCTCTAAATTCTATTAGAATTCTTTATAATTAAATAAAATGATTTTGTATGAAATTCAAAACTTTTGGAATCACCATTGTAACTTTATTTTTTGTCTCGTAAGATATCAAAAACATTTGATATTTTATCAGACAAAAAAAAATACAGAGGGAGAAACTATTTATAAAAATTAAAAAGAAGACAAATAAAAATAAAATTGAATACTGTAACAACTAATCTGACTAAATAAATCTCACCTGTCAACCACTTCACCTCTCCTTTCCCGCATAACCATGTCCAGGAGTGTCTCCCTTAAATGGTCTCTAATGCAACCATACCGTACCACTTGATCTCGGAATATGATTAGTCCTAAATTATATACATTATTCACAGAATTTTGTTGCACATAGACACGGTCCTGTAAAAGGTAAAATAATAGAGGAATTATAATTTGATTTGGCCCATCAAAAAAGATCTACACACTACTTGTTACTCAAAATCTAATTATTGCACTAATAATAAACATCTGAATCAGAGACAATTGGAGAAATGAGATCTAAACTATTTCAAATTTTATCAATTTCCATAAATCATTAAAATTTGATAATTATGCAAAATGGAGATTGTCTCTTATGTGAATGCAGTTGATACAGTTTTAAAGAGGATATACTTTCAAACCATGCAACAATTTTCTTGAATTTAACTTTTAAAAATTACAAACAACAATAAATATCTAGATACTTTTTTTGATGGATAGTTTCAGAAATAGAGCTGAATAAGTAACAAAAATGGTTCCATTAAAACAAGGGGGTCTTAATAAATCTTAATATACAAACTCAATCTATTAGAAACTTCAAGACTATCTAGTTAATTTCAAATAAATAAAGGAATTTTATCAGATGTATATATACTGATAATCAACATAATTAAATAACATTTTGAAAAAAAGAATAAAGATCATTGCATTTATATAGGTTTTGCAATGGTTAAATTGCTGGAAAGTGGTTTATAATTTTTTTAAGGAATAAATTAATTTAGTAATTACAGTTATATACTACATCCTTTTCATAGTAAAAAAATGTAAGGAATATTTTATAATTTACCATATACATCAAGATGTCTCGAATCATAACCATACTTGTTTGATGGTCATTCCATGCTTGGTTCAATGTTTGTAAGAAATTATTTCTCAAAGAACTAAGTACATCCACTCGAACCTAAAAAGATAATTTCAAAAAATAAAAACATTTTAAAATGTTAATTAAAATCAGTATTGCAAAAATAAAGCAAATTTAAAATATAGAATAAAGTAAATCAAGATTTGGATAGCAATAATGAAAAAATTATTAAAATGTATTTCCATTAATAAAAGAGCTGATTTAATACTGATAACTGAAAGAACAATTTTCTCCACATTGTTATTTCTATAAATCAAAACAAAAAATAAAGTTATTAAATTTCTGATTTGATTATGTAATTAACATGAAAAAAATTATAAAACATCGAACATTTAAATCATTTTTGTTTTCAAAATTTGCTAATATTTCAAGATTAAATTAATAAAAGACTTTAGTTATATTAGAATGTCTAAAAATCTTACACATAAAATACATTATTTTTATGGCACAGCTTTTGAATCTATTTTACAATACTGAATAAATACATTAACATCCTTAATATTTGTCCTTTAAAGAATCCTGAAGGCATTAACAATCCATTTTAAGGCAGGTTCTTCCAATAATTCATTATTCTTACCTTACCCAATCTGCATGGATAGATTCCAAAATACCAAGCATCAAGGTCAGCTTAACTGTATTTATCCCAAATGCCTAAACCTACTGAAAAGACCAGTAGCTGAAATAAATTTCAGCGGAAAATCTTACTGGGATTAATGCAACTGTCAGATTTGAATTTCTACATAACCTACATACTCAAATCTGGAGCAAAAATTCTCTAGAAAAAAGTTAAGTGTATACAAAAATGGTTCCAAATTTAATTTTAAAAAATTATTTCCAATTGGTGTATATTTTTAGGAAAAAACAAATGTACCCAACATTTTTTCTTTTCTTTTGCTCTTAAAAAAGTATTTGATTATTTATGCTTATAATACTTACAATAAGAAAAAAAAAACTATTCAAATTTGAAACCTTTTTTTAACCATTGGGAATGCTCTCCCCAGAATTTTCTTGTATATTCATTAATAAATGTTCGTGTGTATTATTAACTGCACACCATTATTGAATAATAATTATGAAACAGCCTATTAGCATGCGATCTTTAGTGTGTTTTTTTAAGAAATTAATTGATGGCATGCAATTAATATGTAAGTGCCAGAAAATCCAATGTGTATGTATTTTAATTGCTTTTTTTTTCCTGGTTCATTAAAAAAGAAATTGACACAGAACTACAATTTTCATCATGAAGTAACAAAAAATTTCATATATTTTAGTCACTACATTTTTACATTTTTAAATTATTCTGTGAACATGCTTGTGAAAAAGCAACACTGATACAGTCTATCCCTTGATGGATTTGGTTCTAAATTTGATATGGATCACTACTTTAGCTATTAAATCTGCATGCCAAATTTTAATCGTCTAGCTCTCTTCATTTTGTAGTTATGTCGATTTATATTTGGACAGATACGACTTCCTATGAATGGATTTTGCTCAAATTTGATTTTTAAAAAATCTACAAATTTGGCATAGAAACCATTTATGAAATTTCAACTGTATAGCTCAAAACATTTCTGTTATCTTTATCACAAACAGGCATTTTCCAAAAAATATGTTTGTTGAACTCTAAAATATGGAGATTCATCAATCCTGAATACAAAATTTTTTGACAAAATACTTTTTCTTTGTATTCTCCATATACACAAAGTAAATAAATATTATCCTGGCATTTCAGTGGCAGCAATATCTACACAATGATGTTTTCACAGTACTTCTCATCTGAATCATAACATACTGAAAGGTGAAGGATACAATGACGTTTCAAGTAATGATGGTATAATGTGAATACAATTTTATCACACTAAGCTTTTAAAAGAGGGACGAGGAAGAAAAATTAATGAAAAGGGAATGAAAACAATTTTAATATATTTATATTTGCATCAATAACATCTATCCTCTTTCTAATTAATACAATTAAGAAAAGACATCAAATTTATTATATTAAGTTCTTATTGCAAGGCAGATGTTTTTGTAAAACAAAACTACAACCCACTAAAAAATATCTGCAGTGATGGCAATTAAAATCAGAAGAAGGCAGAGTTGTGTATTCAATTTGTCAATCCCAAAACAAATAATACACTATTGTAAATTATGATTTTGTGAGAAATTATTTTTTATGATTTTTAATTCTTTTTGTTTCCTTTCTTGAGTTATATTCTACATTTTTGCAATTGCATTTTGAAACAGAGCTGCAAATTCCCATTAAATACTTGCAATAGTAATAGATTATATATATACAATTAAGTGGAAAAAGTATTTTATCACCTGATAAAATTCATTTCCAAAGTTTAAAAAATGTGGCAAAAATATACTAAATAAATAATTCATATGGAGTTTTTATTTTTTTAACAGTGTATAAACAGAATGAAAATATTTTATCATGAATTATTGATTTGATAGTGTAGCTACAGAAGCTACAAAAAATTTCTCTGACTTATGGCTACTAATTATATTAGTGTTCTGGCTTTCTTCCTATTCGGATTCACTGAGTGTGTGCAATATACCTAATTAAAAACAATTTTAAAAGTTATTTAATATAAAAATAATATATTTTCATGAAATTTAATTTTTTTTAAAAAAATGGAACGAATATTTTAAAAATGTTATTAAAACTGTATATTACATTTCTTATATGGAAAAACTGCAAATTTAATAAAATACATTGCTTCTAAAACTGGATAAGAATTCTAAGAAACATTAAAACTATTCTTTGCAATACAAGTTAAATTGTATTAAAAAAGGTCATTATGATCCTTTCTCAAAATTTTAAAACAGTCCATCAACAAATTAAAACTCTTTGCTTAAGTACCAGAATTTTAATTTGTAGCATAAATATAAAAATCGTATAATTATATGCCCCTAATAATATATATTTTACCAAAGATTTAAATAAAAGTAACAACCAAAATATTACTTCCACATCTTTTTTCTTTAACAAATCATAAGAAATTATTTACTCTTAGTCAAAAATGTATACTTTAATAAGTTAAAAAGTTTTAATAAAGTTAAGTAATTAAATAAAATAGTTTTGTATACAAATTATTATTACAATAATGCTAGATGCAAGATACTAATTTAAAGATAATAACTAAAGTAACAAATTACAAATGCTTGCTGATTACAATTAAAATGCAAAAATTACATCAAATCAATTATTAATTTCAAAATTGAAATATCAATTAATAAAATAAAGGAAACCGAAGCTAGTTGTAACCTACACAGTAATTTTTAAAATTTGTATTTAACATTTTTGCTAAACATGATTTTTATGAGGGGTCCTATCATATTAGCACAGTTAGCGCCTAGTCGAAATGAATACTGGGCGATTGTGAGCACATCCATCATTTTAGGTTTATAAAAAAATATTTCATAAATTTTGATTGAAGATGATAATTCATTCTTTTAAAAACATTTTTATTTATTTTTGTCAATGTATTAAATTTAAAGACTGATTTCCTTTCCTTATTAATCGCAATATTTTCCTATATATCAACTAAAATATCAAACTATATGATGGGGCAAGTTGTAAAAAAATCTTTTGAAATTGTGACATATTATTAATTGCAAGATTTATCCCGATTTGTGTTTGATTCATACAATTAGACATTCTTCTTTAAACATCAACAAGTGTCTTTAAGGAACAGATCTCTAAGGTAATAACAGCAATTCATTTAATAAATTAAACTTAAAAATGTAAAATAAAGAAATCATTTAATAACTTTAAAATGTAAAAATTACTTAAATGCAAACATTTTTTTTTTATTTCTAATTTATCCACCTCATAAAAAACAATGAAAAACAAATATTATGATGTGCTTAGAAAGAAAAGATAATAAGAAAGGATAAGAAAAAGGGTAAAAAATGGTTAAAAATGAAAAACAAATGAGCAAAGAGGATTTTGAAAGTTTAGTTTTATCTGCAGAGATGCCTGCAGCAACTGTGATGATACATTACTTTATAGCATACTATGTAAACAGGTCACGTAATTTTGAGCAACAGTTCATTTCTCTTCTCTGAGCCCCTTCATTTCTCTTTTGTGTCCCACCAAGGTAGGAAGATATTCAGCCTCAAAATTATTAGTACATGCTAAACCCTCTTATACAGCAGGGTTTTTTTAATTGCAATTTGGACCCTGAGGTGAAGATATTACATATAGGACACTGCAGCCCACAAATTTGATGAAGAAAAATGTATTTAATTTTTAATTTGCAAAAATAAGAGTACAAAATATGTAAGATAGAAAGCAGTCTATGAATTGCTTGGGTTAACTGCAATTCTGATAAAGTGTTATTTTTAGCTTGATTCATTAGAAAATTTTATCATTTTACTGTTAACTATTTGACATCATTTATTACCATTATGACAAGTGATAACAATTTTCAAATCTGACATTACTTTAATTAAAAAAAAGGTAACAAGAAAATAATTTAGAATATTGTTATTTTTATTGTTTAAACTTATCCCATGTTTGTTATAATTTGCCCTATATTCAGGCCAAATTGCAACAGCTGGCAAGTTTTGAAAATATTTGGTGCTAAAATTAAATTTTTTAATGTTTTTAATGCATTTTATGAATGAATAGTTTAACTATAATAAAAAGCAGAATCAAGAAATAGCAGATACATTAAAAAATGTAACATTTTTTTTGAAAAATCTTCATAACAAGCCCCAGTCTCCCTTAATAATAATATAAAAAAAACTCAATTTAAAACAACGTCCCATTTTAAATAAATTAAAATGTTTTATAAGCTTACTTTTTATAAAAGTCTGAGGTATGCAATTTCTTCCTCAAATCTTATACTTTCTTTTTTAACTGCCTCAAGATTTTTTTTTTAATGAAACTTTTTTTTTTCAATCCAAATTTTCACTTACTTCTCTTTTTTCATTTCTTATATTTATATTCTTTATATTTGGCTTATGAACTTCTCATACAAAAAATAAATTGTTCTCATAATTCAAAATTATTTATTTCACTGTTTGCTTGACTGCTGTCACAAACAATTTTTCTTACAATGACAATTTGTTCTTTCATATCCCCTAATAGCCAATCTTCATTGATTGGAAATTCTTTCCGAACATTACACTTGCCACGACAAAGTATCATTGGCATTTTTAACAATGATATGGCACCATTTCAAGGTTTCCAGTTGAGAGCAAGTTGAATTAAAATTTATTCTCTTTCTCTCTGGTTTTTGAAAAGTAAAAAACTGGTCTTTCTGAAAATTTCATTCAGGCTGCTGTTAGACATATTCATCAACATATTAATCTTCTTATCATAATGATATTCAGAAAAATTATCATAACCTTGAATGAAAGCTGCCCCTGATTGAGGTTGCTATAATAATTTTCTTATTACACTTCAGATGCAGAGAAATGGCAGCAAATTCATTAAATGCACACATGCTTAATGCAAAATGCTTATGTCTGCAGTTTTCCTCACTTTTTAGATATTTTTACAAATTTTCTTGACTTTCTCAAAATTTTTCCAAATTGATAAAATTCTCCGATTTTTTTCCAATATCCTCAATTTCCTGTTTCTGTCGTTTTTGCTTCCAAACTTCTAATTAAAAATTTTATTTAAAAAATTTGGATAAAATATGCATATAAATTTCACTCCTCATCATTTTCAAACAATTTAAACTAGAATTTAAAGAGCTCCTAATAAAAATATCTAGTTAACAACTTTTGTGTGTGTGTGTAATACATATCAAATGGATTTCAGACAGCTATTTTAAATGAACATAATCAATCAAAAGTCATTTACTTTCACTGCAGCCCATGCAAATTATTTGGTAATTATCAGTAAGGTCATAAACAAAGTCAAATATTACTGTTTCTGTTCATGAAAGTTAAGAACTTTAAGGGTGCTTTTCAACTATACTGAAAAGGTTTCAACAGGTCATTAGATTCTGGTAATTCTTTCCACATTTACATAACTACCCCATGTACCATGAAAGAACTTCCTATATTCATTCATATAGCTATAATAAGTTTAACATTAAAATACTTAAAAAACATAAATTTAATTTTAAACAAAGTATAAACGGTTAATTTTTAAAAATCTTTAATAGTGGTTTATACTGGATAAATCTGAAACACATGTTAAAAAATTTTCAAGTAGTAGGAGGGGCTTGCATAAGCATTTGGAATGTGTGAAACAACAACCCACTGAATGCAATAGAAAGCAATCAACATAAATATTGAAAAGGTTTGCCTGCTTGGATATATTTAACAACATTCTCATTCTAGAATAAAAGATAATATGCATAACATGAACTTGCATGCTACTGAAAAATATTCATCATTAATATTTAAACTGATAAGGCACACAAGATAGTAGGCTTCCATATTCTATATAATCAATATTATAAATTCTGATATCTATAATATTCTGACAGAAATCGGAACTGAAATGAAGATTAAAGAAGGCTTCCTCAAATATCACTTCAATACAATATTTCTTATATTCATCTCATTACAAAATCAGATTTTTCAGTTTCCTTCATCCACATTCAAATTTGTGTCTGATATTTTAAAACATATTATGTGCATAAAATATCTTGCAATTCGTTTTAAATGATATGCAAAATTATTCACAGTTTACAAACAAAATGAAAATTCCACCATCAAGACTATTTGAGAACCTACCTTCATGACGAGATGGTCGGTGACAACTTCTGTGAGACCTGTATAGAGCCTTTCCCCATGCTTATGCAATACCATAGTATATGCATTTCGATAAAGTTCCTCAAAGCTGAGGCCACTGTTGTTCTTCTTTTGTATTTCTTGAATAGCATTCTTTAGCAGAGACCAAATGTTCTGCACGTATTTCTCATCCATGGACATCTAACAGAGAACAAAAATTAGGTTTAGCGAACACAAAGAGTAAAGATCAAAGATATGTTAAGCTCATATATTTTTGATAAGATGAAATGTTACAATTATAACTTCTCGTGCATTTTTTTTAATTCGACAGCAGTTACCACGCATTAATTACAACAAGATATACTGATATTCTATTATGTAACATTTACAAACTTATAAACAAAATCTGCATAACAATCACCGCGATATGCATAATGCAATCCATTTCCTAGATTACCAATTTTTTTTTTGCATTTCAAACATATTAAGGTTGCTGTCATAAAAGAAGAACTTTTTTTATGAAGCCAATTTCTGATTATTAAATACACACACACACACAAAACCAAATTGTGGTCAATATTAAACTTAACTTCCAACATCTACTGCAATGTAATATCTGAATTAAAATTCATTTTTAAATAGCACTGCCAAACAAATTAACCAGGCATCTAAATTTCTGTAAAACTTGAAAATTTATAAAAATATGGAATTTAATATCAAATTATATAAATGGAAATAATTCAAGATACGAATCGTCATAATTGATCAGTCTATCAACATTTCTTTGCCTAATTTCTATCTCCACACACATGGTCATTGAAAAGATTACTTGCTCTTTTTCAAATTTCATAATATAATAATTAATCTAAAAACTTTGGAAATATAGATAAAAAATTTAATCTTTTTTCATACTTGAAGTGACCAATACAATAATAAATGGTAAAAAAAATGAAAATTCAAAATACAAATTTCAAATTGTACATCGTAGGTTTATTATTTTTAATAGAACATACTACTTTCTAATAAAGGTATCAAAGTATATTAAATTTCATTTAGCATCTGCTTATAAAGCATAATTAGTAAAAAAATTATTATTTTCCTCTTATAAATATCAGATTCATCAGAAACTCTTTCAAGATTTTTATTAAACACTGAATATACTTTTAGATGTTAAAATATTCTGATTTAATATGATTATTGCAGCATAACTTAAACTTTCCTTTTATAATTTTTTTCTTTTTAAAAATACAATGCCTTTTAAAGAATTTTAAGCAAAATGAACTTTTTTAAATATTATTAGTTTTAAAGGTATAAAGAAAGTCTCTAAAATGTTCTATTCTGGATAGCAAATCATGCCTAACAGTTTCTAACTTCTTGGTAATCCATAGTAAACTTTTTAGGATCTAAAATTTTATAGGAACTTTTAATTAAAATAGTAATTAATTATTACAAAGATAGAAAAGTTTGATATACGATTTTATAACTTTTTACATTAATACAATATTAGCAAATAAGTAATTACAAAGTTACACTTCTTAAATTACCAGTTCTAAATTATGGGATAAATTGAGTCAATTCCATTGATACTAAGCTTTAGAATGAGTTTTTAAAAATAAAGTTGACTGGTCAGTACTCAATAAATTAAAACTAATACATGCAATAACTTTAATAAAATAATGCATACTTTAATTTCCTGTAAGAAAAATTAAAAATTATCAATCTGATAAAATATGCTATAATATAATAAAAACTATTAAGATAGATTTGCACTCAGAAAATTAACTGATAGGCAATTTTATTCATATCATGAAGTTTCTAATAGCATCTGACAACTATTCTTCTTTAGACTGTTCTAATCAGCAAGTTAAAAAAAAATGCAACAACCATAAAAGATTTCAATAAAATTTCGAAACCAATAAAAAAATTAATGTTAAACTACTCTAATAATACAAACTACTCTAATCAGTTATAAAACATCTACAATCACATTCAATTCTAACAATTTTTTCAAATAAAATAGCATTAAATCAAAATCACCAAGAGTGAAAATAAAAATTCTTTTTTTTCTTATCAATTACATTTACCCTAAATACCTACACACTGTCAAATATCCCGAATCTTAATGGAGAGAGAATAGAAAACTTTGCCAAAAATATACATTGATAATTAAGACAAAAATAAATTTAAAATTTGTCCAGTATATTTCTGTTTGCTCATAAAAATTTTACAATTAAGTACATTCGTTACACTCTAAAAAAAAGACATGTCTTTTTTAAAAAGTATATACAAGTTGTAAGTATTATAATTACAATAATGCTGCCTTCAAGTTTCACACTCCATACATTTCTGTTAGTTACCGCTTCAAGCTAATTTCTATGAAACTTACTGAACTAAATTTTATAAGTACTTGAAAGTGTAAATACAGTAGGTAAATTATTAATAAACCACAGTTTTTGAGAGTGTTGCTGATCTTTTACAATAACTAAATATTCAGTAATTTACATAAATTTAAATAATAACAAAATATATATGTGTGTGTGTGTGTGCATTTTATATAAGCTTCAAACATCTTATTTACATTGGATACTGGTGCATAATGCAAATAAGCAATATAAAAATCCTAATATTCAAAAAATTTCCAACATGGAAAATATTATCAACCTTCAATTTTTTTTTAAATAATAATAATCACAATAAAGCACATAGAATTTATATTAAATAATTTTATTCATTTAAAGGGAAATCAAATACCCTTTACAGAAGATAAATTTTATCACAGAATAATAAATAAATTTTCTTGTTATCAATAATAAAGTAGTAATTACCATAATCTTTTACAATCAATCTTTGATAAAAGTATTAACATTATACTTTATGAGAGGTTTAGTAATGTAGTTCCAATTATATATAAGCGATACCATGCTATTTAAACAGAACATGCATTCTAATAAAATAAATTGCTCTTTATTATATTACAACTAGAATACATTTAATTTCATTGTTTTTTACAAAGAAATTTATATTTAAATACATAGTTAAAAGAAAGTTTCAAATATAATCCAAAATCTCAAATATCTTGACTTAGTCAATAATACATAATTACTTATATATTTAACTATACAGTTTCTTTTTTAAAAATAGTTTACAAATTCTAAAAATAATTCTGTATATTAACTGATTTTAATGTAAAAATACAACATATTACAATACAAAACAACAACAACAAAAATTCAAGTTAAAAATTTTCAAAATGGGAATTAATGCATGTAATTATAAATTGAATTTCTTATCGTACGAATTATTTCAAAAGTAGATAAATCATAAATTTAAAACACATGTTATTTCATACTCTTTCATGGTTCCGCTGCCGCAGGTATGGCAATACTGAAAAAAATGTTTACACAAATTAAAATACAAAGACAAGGCAACAAGGTCGGAGTTCCAGCAGATTTGGGGTCGGTACAAATTTTATTTTACAATTGAAACGAAAATGGTGGCTATGTTTGAAATTAACGTAAATTGAAAAGTAAAAAAATGCGGGTTCTGATTGCTATCTCTATAATGAAACTGAAACTATTCTTGATCACGCAGGAAGTTATCACCCATGTAAGAAGGCAGTATAGAATAATACCAAAATATTTAACAAATAATGTCAACAATGCAAATTTCTGCATATGTGTATTGAAAACAAATAACAATAAGTAAACAGAAACACGATTTTTTTTCTTGGTGGATATATGGTATGATTCTTCATGCAATATAAAATGCATGCCGAATAAAACATAGATAAACAAAAAAAATAAAACATCAAATTTATTCATCGAAAAATTTTAAAAATGATTTCTATATGTAAACGGATGTGATGTATTGAGTTTAATATATGATAAACAAAGAATCGAATTTAGGTTGTATATGTAGATTAGTAACTCATTAAATTAATACACTCACTGGAAAAGCTCGAATGCGCATCTTTGTATCTTTCTTTCCTTGTTTTAGGCTCATTCTGAATAATGTAAATTTTTACTTTGAAAGGTTCATACAGAAATATTAGTTAAAAAGCAGTTAATATTCAGTATCATGGAAATCTTGACAAACAACCATTATGCTACTCTCACTTCACTACACCGAAATCGAACT
Organism: Argiope aurantia; assembly: GCA_026543865.1. Classification (NCBI taxonomy): domain Eukaryota; kingdom Metazoa; phylum Arthropoda; class Arachnida; order Araneae; family Araneidae; genus Argiope; species Argiope aurantia. The sequence continues at coordinate 944,955 of JAPMOR010063813.1, forward strand.
CATTCAATTCATTGTGCTGTCACCACTTTTGATATCACAATTTTGTGGACAATTAAGGTTAATATTGATACTTCATCGCACAAGCAAGTATAGCAAGTAAATTTTTATAATATATTTTTTTAATCAAATTTCTATTAAAAAAGCAGATAAGGCTTTTGACAAATTTTTCTGTAATAAAATCTGAAGGAAAAAAAAAAAAGAGGGGATCTATAATCCAGCGTTAAAACTAATTTTATCAAGAACTTGCGCAATAATCATAAACTGTATAAAAACGTAAGAACTGTAATCATTTTATAAATTTATTTCATTTTTTTAGAAATAAACTTTAATAGATGGAAATTCATACTAAAGTCAAATTTAAAATCACCAGATAAATATAAGAGAAAAGCAAAGAAAAAAAAAAGAAAAATCAGAGAAACTGACTGATTCAAAAGTTCTGAGTATGCTTATCTTTAACAAAATATTTTTTTTTTAAATAAATTTAGTACATGAAATATAGTGATTTTTTTTTTCCTTGTTTCAATTCTCGAGGAATAGCACAAAATGGACGTAAAGCTGGTCATCTGGGGGGGGGGGGAGGTGCGGTAAATGCTAAATTGTGGGGCACCCAACGGGATCAAGAACTAAAATAATGTTCTGGATAATAATAATTGAAAGAAGAGAGAAGAAATTTAACTAAAAATATCTACTGTTTGGAAATATATAAGTTTATAGATATACTGCAGTCTACTGCAAGTGTGCAACATAAGATAACTAAATTAACGGTCATTTACCGCGGCTACTAAGATTGTATATAGTATTGCGAGAATTCATACTATAAAAATTTTAATATTGTTAGATCTAATGATGCTTCTGGCATGAAACTATCCCCCTGGGTGTCAAAAAAAATAGCAGAAAAGAAAAAGAAGAAAAGCTAAATTTCAAGTGGTCACAAGTTGATCTATTTTCTTTCTGCGAAGTAATTTTGGCAAAGAAATCGCCTCGACTTCAGAAATTACAATTCAAGCTTCAGCTGGACAAGAAAGTTCAGGAAAAACTACACAATCTTGTAATGGAAATTTAGAAACTGTGAAATTCGTTAAGAATCGTATGTTTCTACAAGTATGATCGAATCAGAAAATAACGACGAAAAAGATCAAATGAATATAAGTCATCCAGGTTTATAGTTAAGTATTAGAACTAATCAGTTTAGAATTTTGTGTTAAAACTAGACCTGTGCAACACAGAGAAGGTTTTGCGAAGAATACTGAAGGTAGATCATTTTGCAGTATGCATACTTTCAGAAAAATGTCAAATTATGAAACCCAGCTATATATTCAAAAACGCAAAACTGAGTATTTTGTTTTTGTTGTATACCATTTTTAAAAGAAAAGTTTACACGATTTATAGATGGCTATAAATATTGAGATGGCTATCAAGTGTAATTCGAGATACTGAATGTTTTGTTTGTCACTTTAATTCGTTTATTGATTGGAAATAATAACTAAAACGAGTAAATTTACGTTCGACCATTGTTAAAACAAATCAAGTTACTATAAATAAGGAAACGGAACGATTTAAATTACTATTTCAAAGAACTGTAAATGTGATTCTACTTTTAGCATGTAATAATCTTCCACTTCGAGGAACCCATGAAATAATAGGAACTCCTAATAATGAAAATGTTTTCAGTTTAATCGAACAATTAATTAAATACAAATCTGTGCTAATGGATTATATAACAGAATAAAAAATTCGAAAATTAGAATTGTGCATCATTAACACATAGATTACAAGAACACATTATTCCTGCATTAGAAAATGAAGTCTTTGATAAAATTAAAGACGATATAAAGCAGCCAAGTATTGTACTATAGTATCGAAATGGATTGAATTCTGCTTTTTTACATAAAGAAAAAATTGCAATCATTATTAGGTATGCAAAGTTTGAAGACAAAGTTTAACTAAAAATGAGTCATTTATAGGGATTATTGAAGTAACATATATGATTGGAAAGGACCGGCAAAAACTCTTGAAAACATTAAGTAGTCTTGATTTAAATATTACGAATTGTAGAGGACAGACATACGATAATGGTAACAACATGAAAAGGAAATATAAAGATGTATAATCTAGAATAATTGCTCTAAACTCTCATGCAGTTTATGTGCCTTGCCTATCACATTCTTTTAATTAATTAATTTGCCGCTTTTAACAGTACACATTATAATTTTTGGGAGATATTGCAATCTTTACATTGCTTATCTTCTCCATTTACAAAAAGATGGGAAATTCTGCAAAAACATTTAAACATTACTCTTAAACCATTATGCGACACTCGTCATTGAGAAGCCAAAATGGATTCGTTGAAAGCAGTTTATACACAGCTTTAAAAAAACTTGTAATGCACTAGAAGAATTTAATGTTGCAAATACCGATAATTCAGCGGTATACGAATCTAAAAGTCTTGTTGCAATTTTGGACAATATTCAAATTATGCTATTAAATATAAAATGAATGGTATTTCTTGTAATGAACCCTTTGAGATAAAGTTACATAACATTTTTGATTGAAAATTTTAGCAAACATTAATCCCAGTCAACCAGATGGTCGTCCAAGGTTGCTAGTTTATAACCATGTTAAAGATAATTATATAAAATTAATTGTTTGATAATTCGTAATTTTACACTGAATTTTACAGAAATTATTAAATTTTCAACAAATGTGAAAATTTATTGCCATAAGTATTCATTAATTTGCCATTTTCAATGAACAAACTTCGTTTCCCTAGCTTACAGACTATAATAATTTTTCGAATTATATATAATCTTTATTCACAAAAATAATAAATACGGAACGAAATGTCTGTTAGTAGAATAATCTTTGATTAAAGTAGATATTATTAAACTACACAAATTCAATACAGTACACTCCCGAATATCCTTCCTAATGTGGTGGAAGGGCGGGCAGGATAATAAAAAAGCCATAGAGGCCGGAGTTCTATGAACTCATTTCTTTGTCTACCAATACCAGAAGATAAGGTTTTTATATTAAAACTCATAGTTAAAATTAGTATTTATCATTTCCTCTTAAGTGTTTATGTCATAAAAATAAAACTTCTTCAACTTCTTTATGCTTACCTTTTAGCATAGTTTTTATTACTTTTATTCCACTTCAAGCTTGTACGACAAATCTGTTTTCAATTTCTACTCGATTTTTTTTTTCAGTCCTCTACTGTATTTTCCCCAATTCCTAGCTCCAAAGCTATATTTTTTGCTATTGCACTAAAATTTAGTCACTGTACAGCACGTAATTTCTCCTCCACAGTTACAATAACTTTTTTTCGTTTATCATCCATTTTGAAATATTTTCTGTGAAACACTTAAAAAAACATTAAGCATATCCCCAAAAACATTTTACGAATACTTGTTCAGTTATAGCGTCAACAACTGAGGTCCATTACACACTGACGAAACAATGAACAAAGAGCAGAACGCTGCTCTTTTTCTGTCATAACTTGTATTTTGTACACGACACGTAGCAGACTCCCGCTTCCATTGTTTTGGCAATGTTTCCAATGCAACACTTTGTCTTCCACATTTAATTACGATAAAAGAAAATTATGCCGGATAGTCACGAACCGGATAGTTGGGAATGTACTGTACAAGTTATTGACACGATGAATATGCTCATTCTGAAACTAACGGAAACAGGCTACACTATGTTTCAGCAAATGGTGCTGTGAAAGGAGACAAGACAAGATTTTGATGGCATGGATCTTTGATGTTATGTTTTGGTGACATGTTGAGACCATATCTACAATTCAAATTCTCTTTGATTAATTCGAAATCAAAACCGAAATTTATTTTTTTAATTTATTTATTTCTCAATTCAAAAAATATGTATGATATCCCACCCCAAAGTAATTTGCATGAACAAATATGGTTTCTGTAAAATTTTTAGGAGTTTATTTTGCTCTTCCTCTTAAGTTAGTTTTCCTGTTATCACCTATGGATTTTATTGCTTAAAATTTGATATTTCCAATCAATTTAACACTTAAACTAAAATTTTTATTTCACTAATGATAGCCATTTTTTAAAACAATAAATTTACTGACCTTGATCTGCATTATTGGGTTGCATTTTTTTAAGCGATATTTTTAGAAAAGTTTGATATTTTTAAGTAACTGTAGTGAATTCCATCTTCATAAAATAAGTTTCTATCAAACAAAATCTTAAAATGATTTTTAAAAGATTGTTTTTGGGATTATTTTTTATTTCCTCGTATACAAAGTATAGCAATCGCCAAAAAATTCGAACTCGAGATTTTGACAAATCTCCACGTATTAGACCTTCCCGAGTTCGAAAATACATTTTTGGAAAACTTCCTTCAGTCTGTAACAAAGATAACTGAAAAATGCTTTTGAGAAAGACAGGTGAAATTTAATATGCGATCTTTACAACAAATTTGTCGATTTTTGTCCAATTTTGAGTAAAATCAGCTCAGAGAAAGTCTGTCTGCCTGGCTGTTCGAATATAAGCTAGCACGATAACTACAAAACGAAGAGAGCTAGACAGATAAAATTCGTTTACAAATGTAAAATCTAAAATTTTTAGTTTAGACGGTTATCAAATTTTGAGCCAAATATAACAAGGGGTTGATCGTCTGTCTGTCTGTACCTTCGAAAGCATGCAACGCGACAATGACTTAAACGTTCAAATTTGATATGTGATTTTGCGACTACAAGTGTATCTCTGTGTCCTATTTTTATTTCAGTTATTTGAGAAGAACGCGTCTGGAACTCAAATTTTGACCGTATGCCAAGGAGTAATTGAGAAAACATCCGCATCCGGTCGATAGTTACCATTATATAAAATAATGTAATAAGGTCCAAGAAATAATGTCGTGTATTTTTTAAGTGCTAAATTAAATTCAATAAGTTTCATATTAGCTCATGTGATATTTCACATCATAGCAAAGTAGCTTTTTACATGTTTTCTCATTCAAAATGTTACTATTATTATTTAATTTTAGAACGACCGGTGAAGAAAGATACGACGATAGTTCTAGTAAACAATTGTTTTTTTAAATTTAAATTTCTCTTTTCTTAACAAATGTTGGGCATTCAACCTTTTAAATTCTCAATACTTTAGTAAAGAGAGAGAGAAATGAATCCCTTGGGTTGGTATCAGCATGTAGAAAAAATTTAAAAAAATAGTGTTACGAAAATTGTAAAGTGGGTATAGGTGAATGTAGTCCAGCATATGGCATAATGAAAATTGGCGCTTTATTCCAAGAATATTCTATAAAACACGAAGGTAACAAAAAACGTAGATTAGATGAACACACACACATAAAAAAGCACTTCTAGAAAATTAACACAAGTAGACAACAAATTACTAATTAAATAACAGTAACAGTTCTATCAATAGCTCTCAACGACTAACAAGTTGCCATCTTGCATTATGTAAAAGGCATTAGAGAGGTTAACTTGCTTAATCACATTGGGTATCTATTTCTTTCTGACAAGGCGTAAAGTCACAGTTACTTCAGAAGAATTTCCTGATCCAATTCCCTAAAGAGATAGGATGATAACTCTTGCATTTTACAGATCCTTAATTTTGTTTTTAAGATCAAAGGGATCTTTGCTTTGCCATACATTAGGAGTATACGAATCAGAGTAAATCTCTTTTTCTTATTATAAGACTAACAAAGCAGGGAAGCAATATTACAGATTCAAAACACTGCTTCACTCTTTAAAGGATACACGTACTGGTAATTCCATTACATGGAACTTTAGTCACTAACCCGGTATGGAGATATTTAATTGATTTGGATAACTTTTGGTCTGGTGTTGGGTGATTTCTAATATTTTAATATTATTCAGTGTCTTGGCAACAGTATGAATTCCTTCTAGTTCTGTTGCAACTTTCGGTTACAATCCAGAGTTAATAACTCGACGTAAAATGGTCGCATGCTACTCTGGAATCCTAGAGGCCTTAATGCGTATTCTGGGTAGTTTCACTGGCTTTTTGGAAAACGTGTGCAAGTTTCTAAATATGCCTCTGAATTTTTCATGGCTTCATTCGGAGAGGGAGGCACATTATTCGGTCATCCAGAAAGGATTTCACGTGACATTCGTAACATTCGATCAAAAAATATCTCTGATGGAGTTCATACATCATTTTAGGAACCAAGCTCATAGAGGCCGAGAAAAAGTCGTGAATGTGTTTCTACCAATTAGTCTGATTCTTTGAAACATATAAAGAAAGATCATTTAAAACCATTCGATTAAAGCTCTTGACCACATCACTGGACTTAGGATGCAACGCTGTCGTTCGAATTTTCACAAATCTCAAAAGTTGCGAAGCTCGGTAAAAGACGCCGAATTAAAAGTTTTACCTTGATCCGAATGTAATACCATAGACACGCCATAATGCGGAATCCAGCTTCGAAAACGTTTCTTGACTACAGTCGAGGCTTCGGATATAGAATGAAATTTCTTCAGTCTTCTTGAATAAATAATCCATCAGTACTAAGATATACCGATTGCTTTTTGAAATACGAGCAAGCTACTGGAATATTTAAAGTCATTCCTTCAAATGATGCATAACGCTGCAAGTGACCTTTTGTTCTTGCTTAGAATCTCTTTTTTTGGCTCTGCAAGCTAGACATTATCTGCATCATTTCAATCTCGTTATTTCATTTTATAAAAATAAAAAAACAAAAATTTGAATCATTTTTTTAAAACGTACGTGAATCATTTTCATAGGCCAACGATAAAAAAAAAAAAAAAAAAAAAAACTTTGTTAGCTATTCTAAACCTGTGAAAGATGATGTTTCTCTCTCAATGTGAATGTGAACTCCTTTACCTTTTCATACTCCTCTTGAGGCTCATTAAATCTGTGGTAAAAGCTTATAAGCCAGTTAACAGCTACGCGCTACCCCAGTAATTGCTTTTGTATCATGATCATGTTACTGAGCTGCGAACCACAAGGTCCCAGGTTCTATCCTCGCTCATACCAATCCGCCACATTGCTGACCTCAGACGATAAACCTTCAACTTTCGTACAGCTGTTGTGGCGCCATCTACCCACAGCAAACCAAAGTCGTCAGACTCACTTGACGCAGCAACCCAAAATCGTCAGACTCGATTGATGCAGCAACAGCAACCACACACACTCGCCATAACGCTTGGCGCTTCTCAAATGGGTACAGGCGCATTAGAATCAACAGCTAATACATCACAATTCAACAGCCATATCGTTCGTCTCACCTCCGACTCACTGGAGAGAGAGTCTGTTGTGAAAGCTTATAAGCCAGTTAACAGCTACGCTACACGAGCAATTGCTTTTGTATTGTGGTCATGTTACTGCGAACCACAAGGTCCCAGGTTCTATCCTCGCTCATCCCAATCCGCAACAAATCGGAGACAAATGCTTGAAATTTAATTATAGCTCACTAATTATACAATTAAAAAATTGCCTTTTAATTATTCCGAGTTAATTTGGTTGACATTCATATGCAAATTAATGGCACTTGATGTTTTTCATTGATTAACTTTTTTTACTTTCTTGTGTGCAAATATTTGAATGGTGAAAAAATACGAACTGGAGACTTTGACGTATCTCCACGTTTTAGACCTTCCCGAGTTCGAAATACATATTTTTGGAAAACATCTTTCTGTGGCAAAGATAACCCAAAAATGATTTGAGTTAGACGGCAATTTGGTATATGAGTCTTAGACCAAATTTTCAAATTTCTATCAAATTTTGAATAAAATCTGTTCAGAAGTCAGTCTGTTCGAATACAAGTTAACACAACTACAAAATTAAGAGAAATAGATAAGATTCGGCACACAGATTTAAGATCTATAGTGTTGACATCTGTCAAAGTTTGAGCCAAATTCAACAAGAGGTTGACTGTTTGTCGGTCTGTACTTTGAGAACCGTGTAAACGCGATAATTCAAAAACGTCAACTTCTAAATGTACCAAATTAGGCAAGGGATTTTGTGACTAGACTACGTGCAGTCAAGAACGTGGAGATTCGTTGAAGTTGTCGAATCTCCACGTTTAAGACCTCTCCGAGTTCGAAAAATACATTTCTAGCGTCTATCTGTGACAAAGACAATTTTTTAAAAAGCTGTGACCTAGACGGATGAAATTTGGTATATGATATATTTAACATCTATATTGTAGACATCTATCACATTTTGAATTAAATCCAACAGGAGGGTTGATCGTCTGTACTTTCAAAAGTAAACATGAAAACTCAAAATGATGGCTAAATATAATCAATTTGGTATTCGATTTTGTAACAGCATTTATAGTTTTGAGTTAAATTTCAGTTACAATCCATTGGGGAAAACGCGTCTGAAATCCAGATTGAGTTTTATTAGAGAAAATGCAAAGTTTCGTAGAATATATATACAAACACACAGGGTGATCGGTAAAATAGTTTAAATAAACAGGGAAGTAACCTGTACATCTATGACTATGCTGAATTTATTCAGATAGGATCCTGCCGGCGAAATAAGGAAATTACAAAAAATAAATCAGATCAGCCAGAAAATCCAATGAGAAATATGTATGCTGGATGATTTCAAAACAACTTTTGCGTCCTCATACTTCATGCCTTATGGAAAAGCTGGCTTAAGATCCTTTGTGTCAATCAATCTTGTTGAATGTTGCATCTTTTCGTCACCGATAGCTTCGACGAAGAATTGGATTGCAAAGCTTTCCAAGGCATCCAGAGAACACTTAGCTAGAACCAAGTACATGAGACGCTCCGCATCGCGGCTAATATTTGAACTTTCTCTACGCTTCTATTGTCTTATGTGCAGTTCTGTAAAAAGGGTTAAGAGGGTTGTCTTCAAATACTAGAAGTTTTTCGATGGACATTAGGACAGTTAACTTATCATCTAGCATTTCTTGTAAAATCTCTGAAGTTTATCCTCTTAAAGAGTTTATAAGTTGATTGACTTTCACAAAATCCGTCAGAAAACATAAAATTGAATTGAATCTTGAAAACAGTGCAAGAAGTTTGACAGTTGCATGAACGAGTTTTGAGCCTGTCCAGAAAATCTTTGGAATATCTTTAACTCCATTCAGTTTATCAACTTTAGATAACTCAAGTTATACATAGAAAGGTTTTTTTTTTTTTTTGAAATCTTTGTTTGTATGCTAAGAAGGAGATAAGCACATTCTGGATTTAATATTTTGCTGAATCATACAGAAGCTGGTGCAATTTCTACAACACAGGACCATAATTTGGCAAAAGTTCAATGGATGACAGAAAATTTCCCTTATTACTAACTAGTCGGAAAAAAATTGTATCAGGATCAAAGCAACTACATTCAGACTTTTCTTAGTAGCTTTGTGCTAAAACTTTTCATTCTTTATCCAATTTTATCATATATATTCCCAAACTGTTGCCACATTTCATAAACAGCATAAACAAAAGCATAGATACTACATTCTATGCCTATACTGCGATTCAGAAATGTTCTTCCAATTTTGTATTCCAGTATTTTTTTTTTATGTTTAATACAACTAATTTCTGGGCTTGAAGTATAAAAATATAATTATTGTTAGAGAAGTTTAATTTCTTTAAAATAAACATTCTAGCATGAAATTATAGGTACATTCTTTTTCTTATTCAGTTGAGGAGGCATTTGCCATGGTGGTAGGTATATCTCTGCTCTAAAACTGAAATATTCAAACAAAAAATATTTACTTATTAAAGCATAGTGCTCTTTTTATTAAATAAACAATCATTCAACAATTTTTTTAAAAAAATTTATTAAAGTTTTTTTCTTATACAAATATAACAGTAAACATAGCAGTCTTAAAAATTTAGAAAAAATATTCTTACATATGACTATAAATATATGTACAAGTTGTTCCAAAATAAATAAAAGGCTTAAAGAATTAAATTTTTAAAAAAATCTCATCTTTCATAAAAATTATCTGCACTGTATTCAATGTAAAGACACTTGTTAAAAAAATGATTTAAAATAAATATTATTTGCTATTTTCAACATTAAAAAAAGAAAACAGCAACAACAAAAAGCAATGAAAATGATTGAAAAATACAAAATAATTTAATTTTGAATTAGCAGTAAAATTTTCAATAACTTATTTTATTTTATCTATTAAGAGTAGAATAAATTTTAAAAATATAGCTGCTAGCTTTATATAAAAAATATTAGTTATTTTCAAGCATGATTTTACAAACATGATCACTATCTCAACTCTTGCAAATCATTCATCATTGAAACTATTTAATTTTTGGATGATAATAAATTTAAAACATAAGAATTCCAAGACAAAACAAACATACAAAAAAAAAAAAAAATACAATTTAAAAAAAAGAATATGGCATCAAATTAAATCACCTAATTTATAAAATGCAAAAATGCAATGCATTTTTACATTCACAATTTAGAACAATAGTTTATAGACAAGATTGCATCACAATTTAAAATTGCCCATTGACAAATACCAATTAAAAAATGTTAATAATTCTTATGCTCAAATCGAGGAAAGCTGATTTTAAATCACATATAATTCATAAGTAATTAATGAATTAAATGTTGATAACTTAATTCACAGTAAATTAAAATAATTTAATTAAACAGGCATTGCATTGAATTTCATTAATTGCTATGATTTAAAAATTTGCACGTTTTCAATTAAAAGGCCTTTGAAAAACATGTAATCCCATACTTTTATCAAGAAGGACATCTTTGTAACATCATTAGATATACAATCTTCATCAAAAATACAATATTTGGTTAAACTTTAACAGTCAAATCTCTATGATGTTTTTTAGTCTTGCAGGCATTATTATTTGACATGCATACCCAAATTCACCTATACCAAATAATAATAAAAGCAGACATTAATTTTAAGCTTTGGTAAAGAAATATTGAAGTTTTTATATTAAGCTTGAGTAAGTGAAGTTCTTTGAGTGTCTCCTTTCAAACTGAGTGCAGTTCACAAAGAGCTAGAATCTTGGTGAAAGAGTCCCTCAAATAATGAGCTCAGATTCACAATTCCATAGCCACTTTTGTGCAGTATTTTGTCAGCAGAAATCTTCATTTTATCATAAAATTCTTTCTCTTCCTTAACTGTTCTCAGATAATCTGTAATAAAAATATATGAATTTATAGTATAAAGAATTACAGAATAATTTTGTAGTAATCTATTCATAATATTTTTATCTATTTCAATATAAAACTAATGAAATAGATAAAAATCAATGAGTTAGATTTACAGATGAAATTTAATTTTCCTTCAATAATATAATAATCAAATAAAATTCTGATAAAATTAATCTTTTTTTTTTTTTGCAGTTTTCTCCTTAGCAAGATAAAATAAATCCTGCAATTTAAATAATTAAATCGATAATATAACTCTCATTTTGCTAATGAGATTCATCAATCACTTTTTTTGCCATTACTGCTATCTCATCAATATGACATGTAAAACTTAACAAAATTAAAAACAGCTTTTGTAATTTAAATCATTAATTTATAAAATTTTCAAATGAAGCATTTCTATTATTTACATGATATTTATTGAATGGCATTAAAACTGAGTTTATTAATCACTATCGCATATTTGCAAATTACATGTAAAATTAATAATTGGCTGATAGATAATTACAGTCAGACATATTTTTGAATTACTAATAAATCTGTCATAATAGTATCTCCAACATCTTATTTCATTTGATTTCTTAAGGCTAAAAACAAGAAGAAAAATAACTGAAACAAAAAGATGATTCATAGTTGAATCTTTATTAAACTAACTAGATGTGATCTTCCAGACGGGCCGTTATTGTATTAATAATATCTCAAATGTGATGTCACAAATTAATTAAAATTGTAGTAGAAAATTTCCTGCTGATTGGCAGATTGTTTAAGGGAAAAAAATTATTTGTAGTACATAGCAGATGTAAATATATAATAACATTAAAAGTCCCCTCCCCTTACATTGGGACCTTCTCTATTCATAATATTAACAAACATTGAAATCAAAACTCATTACTAAATTAGGTTTGAAACAAATAGTGTTTCACTAACAGAAAGAAAATCATATATGACAAAAGAAGTTGAATACATGATAAAGAAAGTTTAGAACAAAAGAAAGTGAATTTCATAAAATAATGAATTCTGCCAAACATAAACATCAAAAAGTAAAAATACTATAAAAAGAAGAATAAAATGAACAAATATATACAAGTGCTTGAGATATTAATGAAAGAAAATATTAGTAAGAATTTAAAATTGACATAAAAATATAATGAATCAACAAACGACATCTTATTACCTTTATCACAATCCGTAATAAAGCAAATGCAAATAAAATGTGAATTTATGATCCCACAACAATACAATATTTATGAACATTCAAATTAGAAATAATTACTAAACTTGGATTTAAAAAAAAAATAGGAATCTACTAACTAAAAAAGTAAAATATAAAGAGAAAAAAAAAAAAAAAGCTGAAAAAATAAATAACTCAGTCCTATCTATATATGCATTCATAAAAATTTCTAGGTTCAGGATAAAACACAAGCTTACATAATAAAAATTAATAATTATTCATGTTTCCATAAAAACAGAAAGTGGCTAGATGTCAAATGAATACGAGACGTCTATGGGAAATTCTTATAAAAGGAGATTAAGATAGTTAATTTCTATTTTTAAACTAAATAATATCTGCACCATTTGAAACCTAATGAGGTTTACATTGAAATTTAAAGTAAATTACATTGCTAATTGAAGTTTTGAAACATAATTATACAGTCTTGAAATTTAGGTTAAAATTGGCATTAAAAACACCTAAGAGATATAAATTTAATATAGAAATTGTAAATTGTATTCAAGGGAGATATGATAAAAAGAACATTGACTTTTCGTATCAAAGCAGAAAATCATTTGATAATATGAAAACCTTCCAAATGAAAACCAACCAAAATGAAAACCTTCATCTTTACTTTACACAAGAATTTATGTTTTTAAGATCAGATTTTTCACTGTAATTTTAAATATCTTTAATGTTATTTATTTTATGTTTTGATACTAAAATGCATAACTTACTTTTCTCTTCACTAGAAAGATTATTTACAGCTTTATTGTAGTCAAACAAACTTTGGAAATAAGCAAGCTGAGTGTAAAGTTCAGCTTCTGAATACTATAAAAAAATAAGCAGTAAGTCAACATATAACAAATTATGACAAATTGTTTTTTAAAAAATATGGAATGATTGTAACTTTCTTCTTCTTCTTTATTATTTGTTTATTTTTATTATAAATAATATTAAATGACTATTTCAATGTGATTTGTATGAAGGAAATGAGTCAACTTATCTTCACAAAAACCAACTGAAAAAGAGAGTATATATTGAAAATTGGATTCTCTCATGCTGTTCCAACAAAGCAAATGGATGACAATAAGGTAAATTATGGAACAGTTTAAATGATTAGTCCACTATGCATGTGACTGTAGTGATTTATACTTTGATAATACTTTGCTATTCTTCATTTTTATTTTTGATGCTAAAATCTTTTAATAAATAATGTAACAGAATGAAGTGACAATGACTTCTTTTGATTCTTTAAATCTTCAAACTTTTAGAACAAGTGGTTTTTTTTTTTTTTTTTTTTTTTTTTTTTTTCAGTTTACTTATTGAAAAAAATTGGCTTCAAATTTCGTTTATTTTTCAAGGACTCATTAAAAAAAAAAATACTTTTCCAGGATTCTGAATACAGTAAAATAAAATTCAAGGAGTTTCCAAAGAATGCAGGAATCCTGTAATAACTTTTATCCTCTCAGAAATTTATAATCTGGATTTTGGTTTAAATGTCATAACAAAGAATGATTACATGTTTTTAAAAATTCTTTTTTGAGAGGGGGAAAGTGAATTGATAGAAGTAAATAAATAAAAAAAAAATTTTTAAAAACTGACAAATTTTTTTGGGGAAAAAATGCCAATACTCTATAATTTTTTTATTTGAAATCAAATATATATATAGATTTTGATCATATAAAAATATATAAAATAAAATAGTGTTTATAATTAGAAATTTTATGTTTTGTAGGTAAATTTATAATACACACACACAAAAAAAAATTCACAATAAATAGCTTTATAATAGCACAATAATATAATACACACAAATAATAGCCATTTGCTTTCAGTTTCTTAATCCCCTTAAGAGCAGGTAACTGTAAAGTAAGGTTTATGGGATAACATATAAATCTACATTTGATAATTTAAGAGAAATTACTATAACAATTTTTCATCCTTTCATACTTTTCCATTTAGCAGAAAAATGCACCAATCTGCCTAAGGTGGTCATCAACTTTTTGTAACAATAGCATGTAAAGAAGTAGTGTGAAAAGAAATGCAGGCAATTATGTAGAGGAATAGTGTTTCATGGATTCTCACAATATTTTATTATAAATTCAGGTGAAAAATCAAGCTTCATATTCAATTTTTTAATAATATATTTTTCTTTTTGTTTTTGCTTTATAATTTTTTTCTTCAAATAGAAGATAATAAATTAGTTAAATTCAAATTATCAGACTTGTTTTATAAATCTTAGAAACATCATTTTGATACCAACCTCTAAGTGTAAATTGGAATTTCTACATGCAGGACAAACAGGACCCCCACTTGTAAAAATAAGTGGCAACTTCCTAGTTTGGTATGCACAACCTACATCATCACATACAAGAGTATGCTAAGGAGAAAAAATTTACAATCACAAAGTAAATAAAAAAAAAATGAGAGAAAATATTCTGCAAATTTAAATATAAAATAATTTACAGCTGAGTAAAAAATACTAATCACTTTTTAATCGGAACTATTGCAATGAATAATTATAAAATTTCATTCATGAAAATTAAAAACAAACAAAATTACGGCAATATCATAATGTGTATTAAATATAGAAGTGCATATATAAGCTCTAGATATAGTTACAAGATTATTCAATGTGTAAAAGACCTTTAGATTTTTTTTTTGACAAATGCTATAATAAAAATAAATAAGTGAAATTTCAATCTGTACTTAACATTTTCAGCTCATATTGTAAACTCTAATAAATCTTCAAACTTCCTTTCAGCCTCAAAACTTTTCATAGCATTTTAAAATAATATAGTAATTAACATAACTTACTTTATAACTTATTTATAGTATTTAATATAATATTGATATATAATTTCATAGTATTTAAAATAAAAGCAACAGTAGGTAAAGAAAAGTTTCTAAAGCAATAACAAAATGCTTACTTTGTAGTATTTAGAGATATAATTCCTCATAGTCTTCTCTAGTTGATTTCTGAGGTTGGCAACAAAAGGCAGCAGGAAAACCTTGCATTTGGGACAGGAGTGCAGTTGGCATTCAACAGATTTGGGCTGTACAACAATAATATACTAATAAGTCAACCATTCTTGAATTAGATTTATTGCTTTGCTTTCATATACATCTATTCTTAAGGATTATGTGTACGTACATGTCAATATATATGTTGTAAAGGATAATAGCTCCATCTTGAGCAACAAATTTGGCACAGAATATAATTTGAAGTGTGCAAATATACATTCTGGAACCTTTCCCCCTCTTCTTTTTGAAATTTCAAATAAGAATATTTAAAAATTAAAAAACAGAATGTTTGTGCTTTTTCATATTAATTTCTGAAAATATTACAGCACAAAAACTCCTTTTACACTATCTTTAAATTCAAATATTATCTTCTCAAATATGTCAGTTTTTTGCCATATAATTTTTAAATCTAATCTTAATCAATTTTTCAACAATATATTTTATTGTTAATGAAACCGAGATTACTTCCCTCATTTCTTTAAAAATTTAATTGCATGATTTTCTTTTATAACTGAAAGCTAAGGAAGAAGGATTCTGTTTAAGCGTCTGTGTAATTTATATGAAAAATAAGAAAGTGAAGTAACAGTATTGCAAAAATTAGAAGAATGGGGCACTTACATTTTAATAGTACAATGATTTCATGGGACTTGACTCTGTTAGGACATTTCATATACACAGTTTCTCAAAAAAGTGCAAGACTATTAAAATAACATGGCAATATTTAAAAATATGGATTTTTTTAGGGGAATATGTATGAATATTCAGTCATGCATAAAGGATTTAATTGAAGTACAACCAATATTTATGGTAAACCAGTTGGTTGCCAAAGGTGGCTAGTTCAAAACAGAAACAGCAATATAAATGAAAGCAGCATTCACTGAAATGTTTTTTGAACAGAGAAGGAGGAAAAATAAATATATTTGAAGCCTAAAAAATTATGCAGTTATAATATGTTATGTAGATAATAAAAAAATATTTTTATATAATAAATATAATAACATATTTGGGATATAAAATGGCTTTAAAGTTGCATTAATATAAATAGAATAGTAAAATCAAACTGAATACTGGATAAATCAGTGATAATTTATCCAGAATTCAAATACAATTTAACATACTGAATAGTCTTTCTATTATTAAAGTGTAAGAATAAAAACCAGACTTGGATGATGAAATAAAACTAATCCAAATAGTTTTTTTTTTCATATGTTAAAATAATATATTAAAAAATAATTTAAAGATCATAATTGACTTGAAAAATATAATATATAAATAATTTTCAAAATAACAAAAGAACCCAGATGATTAAAAGTTTTAAATGTCTTAAAATAAATAGTATTCTTTAAAAAAAAATTGAAGTTGAATTTTCTCTTATTCATTGTTATTCTAAAAATAACAACTTTCCAGGTTAGTATCAATATCACGTTTAGATTGTACTAAATACTACCAATAGCCATAGCAATTTCTTAAAAAATAAAATTAGTATGATTTAAAGGAATTGTTTTTAATTCATCTGTGTTCAAATTTTAAAGAATTAAAATTTCTATCAATTTTATAACAAAGAATACATAACAATAATTGTTACACAATTAAAAATTATTTGTACAAAGACAACAATTGATTTAAAAATTAGAAGTTATTGTTATGAGAAAAAAGTAATGGAAAATGCAGAACATTCAACATGTTAAATTTTCTTCAAAATGAATTTACTTCTTTTTTAAAAGAGCTATCAACAACAATTTCTTGGGAACACTGTGCTGCAGGACATTTCAGAACTAACTTATCACAATTTTTGAATCGCTCTTCATCATCAAAAAGGGAAGAAGGATTCATAAGTTTGTCTTCCTCATCTTCTACATTCCTAATAACTGACTGGTACTTGGAAGCATCTAGACCTGTAATAATACAGAATAGTTTAATTTTTTATAACAAAAAAAGTGATATTTACATTAATTTCTCTTTCATAGAATTTTAGCCATAAAAACATTTATAATGTTCTCCCATATGCTATGACTTATATAGATATAAAAAAAACTTATTTCAACAAAGTAACAGCATTTGACAATGAATCTGAAATTACGAAGTGTACAAACCTAATAATTTGGCAATCATAGCAGCATCAGCACCTTCAATTGGTGCACATAGACGAGAGACGACAGGATGAATCTGTTGTGTCAAGTAATAAAGAACATCTAAAAAGGATAAAACAATTTATTTTATAAAAATTGGTAAAGTGACAAACACGAGCACAGAATGAAAAATAGTTAATAAGGAAATTTATTCTTAAAAATTCTTTGAAATTTATATACAAAAAAATTCAACACAAAATTCCTCACCAATTTTAAGTGCTTCATTAGTTTTCAGTTCATCTGGGTGATAGGCCCTTTGTGTAGCTGGAAGCTCAGACCCATCCTGCAAATATCAATTAAAATTAGTTTTATTTAAAGTCAAAAGTTATCTTTCAATATTTCATGATTTGGCAAAACATGTGAATCACATGGTTGTACAGACACCAATCAACTACAGCCTTAAGAAAATCATACACAGTTCATTTTCTTATCTTTATAAAGAGAATTAAAAGATAATTGTAAATTGTTTCTAAATAAGTTATTTTCAAAATATATAAATTTACTTTTTAATAGGAAGAATACCTATACAATATCTAAACCCTTACCATCTAAAATTGGTTACCCAGTCAACAGTACATCTTACAGATATAATTAACATAGCATCAATAAAATTTTATTATTTATTTTAAGGAGAAAGGACAAGATTAAATATTGTGATATATGAAAAAGGTCTTACACAGGCATTGAGGTTTGGTTAGTTTTCTTTTTAGATTATCAATCTAACTAAGAATGAATATTTAAATAATGTTTATGGTACAGAGCAGTATGTGTTTTTGTTATTGCTAAGTATCAAATATTACAATAGTTTGTTACATAAGAAGGTAGAAAACTGAAAAAGTACAAAGCAAATAACTGACAGTGAATATGCAATCTATTAACACATTATAAAATATATAAAGACCCACAAAATATTAGAAATTGGGGAAACTCACCAAACAGATGATATAAGCTACAGTATCACCCATTTTCAACTTTTTTGCACCTTTCGCATTTATTCTCAATGCAACCAGTACATGAGGAAGATTTTTTGCATTAGAGTAGTCTTCAGGATTTTTTGTTAGTTGCTGCAAGATGTAATAGGATTGTATAAAAATCTATTCTACTGAAATAAATATGAATTATTAAATAAAGATTTGACTGAATGAATTGAAGATTCAAATATAGCATTAAAATGTTTCTATTTTTCAAATTTCCTGGGGGGAGACATTTTTGCACAGAGGCTTTTTCTCAATTCTTAAAATTAAATTCTATAACATTCTAGCAACTGAGTGCTTCATTAAATTAAGTTGTTCCAACTTCTTCACACTTATTTTTATTTTATATAGCTAAAAATGGAATGGGGGAGAAAATATTTCAAGCACTACTTTAAGACTGAATTGTTCCAGGCATAAATTAGATGTAATAGTGATAGTTCAATATAATGATATATTTTTATCTAGGTTCTATTTTTTTCCATCAGGAACCATAAGCTCTTTTTCTCATTCTTGGTACAATCTGAATGTGCAATTTTTACTCTGCACCTTAATGATCATAAATTAATCTTACATAACTTTTCTGATTGATGACATTGAAAAAAAAAAAGACACAAGCCAAATTAAGAATTTTAGGTGGGAAAATCAAAAGTAACAATTGAAATATAACTTTAATAAAATCTGAGATATAGATAGACTTCCATCTCAATAGACAGATAAAATATTACCTACCTTATAAATGATGTAATCAGTAAGAGGTTTCTTTCCTTGAGTGACATCTTCTCCTAGGGTAATGAGATGAGAATGAATATTATCTACAATCTCATCTTTAGATTTGTTGGACAGAATCTCTTGAATAATGTACCTGAGAAATGAAAAAAAAAGCACTCAAAACATGATGTAGAGAAATTCTTTTGAATAATTTTATCAATCATACATAAATGACTTGATTATTATAGTAGACAGATTTACATTACATAGTGTAAAAGTTCCAACATAATTTATGCTCTATGTGATGAATAAAGGCTAAGCTTATATTTCCCTTAATAGCAATTGAAAGTTTGGGATGATCAGCAAAACTGAAATTTCAAAAATGCTCAACCCATAGGTTAGAGTTTGAAATACGCATAGTAATATGTTAAAAGAACACATAGTAAAAAAAAATGATTCATAAAACGAAAGAATTTTTATTATTTTTTACAGTATTTCATATGTTCTTTATTTACAGTATTTTGTTATTTATACTGTATTTTATAAACATCTTTGTAATAGAATCTAAAGGACTGTCAAACCCAAAATTTCATATGCACCTAGACTATCCAAACTTGGCATAAGTGCAAATGAAGAAACTGAACACTCTATTATAAAAATTACAAAAACAATTATTGTCTGAATGACAAATGTCAAAAATAAAATCTAAGAAGGTAATGGGTTACATTTGACATACTTGAAAACAATTTTAATATCAGAAAATAAAAGCAAATCCATAATTCCAACTATATTCAGATCAAAATCACCCCAACTATTATAATTGTCCTTTGAGGTTTTTTCAATAAGACTTTAGAAGTGTTCTTTGAAAAATAAAAATTATCAATACTATTAATGGAAAAAAATTTCAAACTTAATTTGTGAAAAAATAAATAAATTTATATCATGGCAGATAGTAACAAAATTAAATGTTGTTCAAAAATAATGCTATTAGAATGCCAATTTAAAGGATGAACTATAAGAACAAAACACCTACTACTGGAACTAACTGGAAAATAATATGAAAATTACATTATCATACACAAATTAAAAATATTTTGAAATGCATTTAATTTAAATGAGACAAAATACTCACTGGCCAGCATCTTTAGCCAGCTGAGACCAATCTCTTCGGATAATGTCCAAACCTTTGATTTCTTCTTTGGTGAAAACTTGACCATTAGGCAGAGTGGTTATTGAAAGAGCAGCATATTTCTTTTTTTTCAAAAGCAGCATGGGTTTATAGACACCATCAATGTCAATTTCTAAAAGTCTGTACAGTTTATTGATTTCTGCCTTCACCTACACAGAAGAAAAGAGATAAGCAGCAAATAATTGTCAATGAAATGATAATAAAACAAAGCATTTCATAGAACATGCATTCATTCTACATTAAAAGTTTAAAAACATTTCACTTGCAGCCTTTCATTTTTGAAACAAAAATTTCTTGAGATTTCCCAGTTTCTAACACAAGATTTTGTCACAACTTCGAAATTAGAAAAGATAGCATGTTATGAATTAAAAAATGAATTTTACTTACTATTAGTGTTTAACATATTTCCATCAAATGTTTAAGGTTATCCATAATTTTAGAAGGATTATGAATAAAATAAAATTATTCAAACTATAAATATCAAGATATGCATAAGAGATTTAGCGGAATTTAGTCAATATTCCCAGCGAACCAGCAAATCATTAAAAGCAACTTTCAATGTATGCAGAAAATTTTTAAAAATCTGGATATTCATTATTATTAATAATACATACAAAATAATTCTCAGTTGTGGATTAGAAAAGGATACACAAAATTAAATTATAAGAATCTTAAAATATACCAACCTTATTTCCTAACTGCATAACATCTTCCAATTCTGTTTGATTTGTGTTGATCATGATAGAATCTGTATCACCATAAATGACATCAAGACCCATCTATAAAAATATAAGTTAATCTTTGAACAAAATTTTCAAAGAAATCGCTAGCATTTCCACAAGATACATAGATTTTATAAATACTATCCGAGATAAAAAAAATCATTAGTTGTTATTGTTTTTAAAGCATGATTGGGAAAAAATTTAAAGGGAAGTAAATGAAAAGATTTTCTCCTTCAAGGATTAAATTTTTTTTCGAAAATTTATCTTCAGTCTTTGTTTCTAATAGTCAATTTAACGAATGCACTCAAAGTAATCAAATTTCTTTAGGATATAAAACTGACAAAATTGAATTTTAAAAATTACTATATCAACAAATAATAAAAGGTGGCAAATCTTATACTAGTTTTTTTTCATAAAATAAAATTTTATACTAATTTTCAAATTAAATAAAGAAGATTATGTAACAAAAGAGTTTTTTTTAAAGTTATTCTATTTCAAAAATGATGAAAAAAAATCAGTTTCTAGTTAAAAATTCACTGCTTTATGAAGTATATGCTAGAATTAGGTGGTCTCATACATTTCCAAATATTATTTCTTAAGCATATAATTATGAAAAGCAAGGCATAAAAACATACAAAAATAATTCTTTTGTAATTAAGATTTAAAATAAAAAACATACCTTTTCCACTAATTCTTTAGTTTTCAACAAAATCTGTGGGTGAAAATAAAAGAAGTTAAATAAAGATTTTCCAATTAAAAAAATTGGCACTACAGAATTGTTAAGAAGATTCATTTAAATTACTAGTTAAAATAAAAACTGATAAACACTCAAATGATACTAATACACAGTAAAAACATTTTAAAAAATTAGTTATAAATGACAAATAATTAAAAATCTTAAACAATACAAAAAATTTACATTTTGCTAATATATTAGATTATTTATAAATATTTACAAAATTTATCAATTCCTTTTTCAGAACAAAAATCAGAATATCACTAAACTTTATTTGAAATCAGTATTCCAATATTTGTTCATTGTTATGTCCAAAATAAAGTAAAACTAGTGGCTTAACCATACTGAAATATGGATTTAATTTTTCAACTTTCCATGCCTTTTAAAGAAAAAAATGTTATTTATAGCATTTAAAACACTGTAGCAATTCGCGTATAAAATTCACAATAACAAGTACATATTAATATAAAGACAGTATATATAAATATAAATCTAGAGTTCCTAAGTATGTGAAACTTTCAAAAAGCAGGAATGGAATATACTCTCTTAAAAATATTTATTATCTATACTTATAATAAAGCTCAATGTGTGTGTGTGTGTGTGTGCGTGTGTTGGCGCTCTACAGGCCAGACCATTCATCCTACAGCTACCAAATTTGGTACGTGTATACCTTGGAGGCCGGGAATGTGTACCTGGGGGTTATTTTTTCGAATTTTTAATTAGAATTGTATTTATTTAAAAAGTAAGCGAAATTTTGGCGTGTTTCTGCTATAACTTCCGAAAATATTACCGCACAAAAAAGATTTTTACATCAAGTTAAAGATCAAAAATTTATCTTTTAAATGCTACCAATGCTTTAACATCAAAATTAAATTTCTGTTTTTAATGAATTTTTAAAAAAATATTTTAACTCTATTTTTCAACAATTTCTTTCGTACAAAATAAAAATAAACGTTTCGCATTCCTGGGAAAAAAATAGCTTTTTTCAAAGTATTGCCATCACATTGATTAAAGCTCCAATTAAAAATAAATTAAATCTTTTTGGAAATGAAATCGTCTGTAGGAAATGAAACAAATAAGAAGTACTATTTTTTTTCTAAAAAATAAATTCAAGAAAAATTATTTTATGATCTTTTACACTCTCTATATTATTAATCCAATAAATCAGTTTTATTTTAAGGCAAGTTTTGTTTAATATGAACAAGATATCCATTCAAATCAATGCCACACAGCTAATTTGTAAACCTTTAGTAAGACACAGATCTGTTGCGACATAAATCGTAAATATTTTATTTAAAAGTAGCAAACGATTATTTTAATAATTATAAATTTTATTTTGTAAATAGTTGTGAAATTCAGATTGGTAACAGTGATATTTTTGGAACTTTTAATTTGTTGTTTAAAAACGATGCTAGAATTTTGAATGAAAATAAGTTGATGTAAATTTGATAATATTATCTACAATGTAATAAGATTTAGTTTCATAATAAGTTTGTCTGCATTCTATTATTGTTGACGCACGAACACAACAGATATACTAAAATGGTTTAAATAGAAAATGATTATATTTTACTTAATTCAATAAATGCTCTAATAAATAACGAATTTTTGATTTTACATAAAGCTTCTGCTGTGGAAATCACGAATAACAAAATGTTCTTGAAACACTAATATTTTAAATAAAAAGAGTTAATTTCCAATCAACTAAATCGATCACTTAAACTGACTGATTTATGAAAATTTGAATATCACTATTCAATAAAAAAAAGGATAATTTTAGATTTTCCATCGATCGTTTCAAAGAAAATAAGCCAATCAGCGCGCAGGTTTCTCAAGATTAATTGGTCTAAGATTATGAAAATGTTGAGGTTTTCTAAATTTTTAACATTCAAAACTTTATAAATAAGTCTTAGTTGATTGTGGAAAATAGAAACATTCATTCATGTATTTAAAATTTGGCGTGCCTAGAATATTTCTCAGAATATGATACCTTACTGCATTAAATTTAGATTTCATAATTTTTGAAATATATTTATAATACTGAACAAAATATTATTATTGATTTCATTTCAATCCTTTTGAAAGCAAAACTAAAAACTGAATTTTATGCTAAATCTGAGAAATTTTTGTTGAATTATTCTTTGAGATATTACATAAATTATCAAAAATATTTTGTAGTTCACATAAGACTTAAATACCGAGATATTCTGTTTGCAATACTCATATTCAATAATAATAGTAATAAATAAATAGCAATAAAGATGATAAATAAAATAAAACGCTTGGTTTTATTAAAAAATATCTTTATATTAATTGCAATTTCATCATTTTCACTTTAAATTAAAGTTGACGTTTTACCGGAAATGACAACAAATTAGCAAAATATATAGAGTAAATTGAATGAAACGATCTAAACAAAAGTATAAGTTTGGTATGACTATCAAAATTTGAAGATTAAAAATGTTTTGTTTGAGAATCTATTAAGAGACCAGTTACTTAAAATATTTAATTGAAAATTGTAGCGAGCGGTAATACTGGCGAACCGGCTGGTCGCCAAAGGCAGCTAGTAAGAAATAAACTATAGAAGCAAAAATTCAACAAATAAGGAAGAAATAAAAAAAAATGTAATAAAACATCAATCAAGAAAGTGAGAAAAAATCCAAACCTCTCGTCCTTTGCGAGTAATGAGAGCTGCCAGAGGTTTGGCATAAAATCTAGAATGCGTGAATCCCAGACACCCATACATACTGTTGGCTGTTAGCTTCAGAGCTCTTTGACGAATATCATACTAGGAAGGAGAAAAAAATCCTATTTTATTATGAAACAGAAGATAAACTTTTTTAATTGTTTGCTGCTTGCTTCACGATTTCAAGGAAGAACGTGCACATATGTTTTAGATAACAATTTGCAACATAATTTCTGTTGCATTCGATTTTTGAGCATTATCGGAGTTAAATAAGCTTGCTGATTTCAAAACTGTAGTTAGTTTCCTTCTACCATGATTAATTTTTTCTTTAAACTTTCCATGAACTGACCACTCATCAGATCATAGGAAGCACTATTTGCTCTCCCATTAACCGACATAAACCTTTTCCAATTGGTGCTGGATGAATAACGCTATAGGATATCAGTGACAAGTATCTACTTCTCTATACTAGTTTAGCCCGCTATACAGCAGTGAGACATTGTTTGTCACTCCAATAAGTGAAGGACATTATATTATAGAGTCCAAGTTCTTGTTTATGTTAAAGGTTAGCAGTGTTCCTTTTTAATTTATATATGAACCGAAACCTCTCTTTATATATGCACCTACTAGATTTTGTCGTAAATGCTTAAACAATCTCGATTCGTTTTGTTATATATGTGGCAGTTTTACCATTTCTAGACACAGAACAAACATCAGTACATTTGCAATCCTCTTTTAAACTGAAAATTGGCAATATAGATATACCTAGAGTCATTCATAAAGTATGCAAGCAGAATGTCAAGAGTTTATGGATGTACGAGAAGAGAACATGTGATAAATTTCCATTTGGTTACTTATGAGAACTCAAAGATCACCTAAATAATTGTTAACTTTGTAATAGTAAAAATATCAAGCTATAAAAAGGGAAACAAATGTAAAATAGAGTTTCCTAGTTTATGATCAGCTATATATAGCTGTATTAGCTGAAATTCTAGTACCAATTTACAAAAACTTAACTTCTTTGGAAGTATAGAAATATGAATTCTGTTAAAGATCAAAGTGACTCCAATTATGAAGCCTTTGAAAGTGAAGATAACTTCATTAGCAAAGAATTTGATCAGCATGAGTTGCATGATTTGGTACTATCCAAAGAAACTTCAGAGTGCTGTTAATATCATGATTGCATGAGAAACATTTGTTTGAAAAAAGGAGCTAAGGTGTCCTAATTTTGAACAAGAGAAAATGCTTTCCAATCTTTCCTTTTGAAGTGATGATGAATTTTGTATTCTACAACTTATGTGATTTAACAGAAGAGTTAGGAATTTCAGGCTATAAAGGAAATAATTGGCGAATTTTATTGATAGCTCAAGATGGAGCTGAAAATGTGCCCTCCTGCACATGATAGTTTATTTGGTGCAGTCCCAATGAGCCTATTTAGTTTGTTTGTATGAGGAATATCAAGATATAAAAAGAGTCATTTATTTGTTACAATATCAAATGCATCAATGCATCATTTGTGTTGACCTTAAAATGGTCTACTTCCTTCTTCGCCAGCAGCAAGAATATACAAGAATCCTTGTTTTTGTGGGGAGGGGGGCAGCAAAACTCATGAGAAGCATTGGGTGTAGTCAAATTGGCTGCCAAGATCTGACTGAAACTTGGTGATATAAATATTCCATATCAACCACTTGTTGAAAAAAAGAACACTTTTTATCTCTGCAAAAAAAAAAAAAAGTATCCTTTTATCAAAGTAGATGGACTGTATTTATCAAGACTGCCTATTGCTGGAGCATCAAAAGAGGATCTCCACAGTTTAAACACTCCAGAAAAAGCTGAAAAATTTTATCTTAATATTATGTTTCACATTTGGTAAAAAAAATACTACTTCTATATATAACATTTACCTTGTAGTAACTATGCATAGCTTCTGTATGAATAAAACTATTCTTTGTGAACAATATATTTGATTTTAGAATTTTTTTCCTCTTGAAATTTTATATAACTTTTGAGACAAAGAGATGATTTTAGCTTAAAAAGTTAACATGATAGTAAAAAAAATGCGGTTATTTTTTGAGTTCAGGGGGCAAGCATCAGTCAAAAACAAGTCACAGATTTAAGACAAAAACATTGCTGTTCTCCTGAGTAATAGACAGAAATTGATGGGTAACATAAAATATAACTACCCAATTTAGTCATTTTTATCAATAGACAACTAATTAAATCAATAATTCTAAGCTAATTACAGGTTTCTGTAAGGAAATTGGGGAAAAAATTTATTTATTTTTCAGATACAATCAATTTTCTGCCAACTTTATAACTTTATCTAGAACTTGAGAAGGAACTGCAATTTTAAATCTTTTTTCTCTTGAACCCTAATGAATAGTTTTAGTAAAAGAATATTTTTGATATTTTCCCTTGGAATATTCATCATAAATTTGATTAAGCACAAAGGTGATTTTAATTGAGATTTTTTTTTCTAATTATGTTGAATTTTTTTTTTTTTATGGTTTGAATAAACAATGGTTTTATTCCAATGTGTATATATATATATATATATATATATATATATATATATAGGTGATGCTAACTACAAAATACATTCTTTAATTATCAATTAGATATTTTTTATGAACAATAATTTGGACTGTGGAAAGTTGAATAATCACAGAAAACAATAACATTGGTTCTAATGAAAGATAGAATACATTTTAAATCCTAACTCAATAGGCATTTGGTTCATTCATTGAAAGAAAAAATTTAGAATTATCAAAATTAGAAATACTGATTTTGATTATTGAAAATTACAAAATAAAAGAAAAATTTTTTAATCAAAATTATTTGTAGATTAAAAAAATAAAAAAGTTCAAAATTAGTCATAAAAGTTTATAATTAGTTATAAAGTAAATTTAGTTATATAGCTTAGAATTTTTTAAAAAAGAATCTCTGTGGGAAAATTGTAAAATAATAAAAAGTTATAGAGCTAAAATTATTCAACAAATCTTTATATCACTTCTTAACTCTCAGAATGGTATGAAAATATTCTTTGTCAATTAAGAGTATAATATTCTTTATTTAAGAGTAAAATATTCTTTGCCAATTTTCTTTAATCTAAAATATCATGTTAGAGTCAGCAACATAAAGTTGATCACTTCATAAGCAAAAAAAATCCTGTTGATTTACCTGAGCATATCGATCTTTGGTGATATCACTTCCCTTCATCATCTGTTTTACTTGTCTACGGCTCTCTACCAATTTACGGATTTCAGTCGGAAGAACACCAGGTTCCAATGTGGAATCAGGCAAACTCACTTCTATCTCCTCCTACAATTAAAATATTTATACTCTAAAAGAATACTAGCTTTTGGAAATGAACAAATTAAAATCATGAATTATACTTTTTTGAACACTATAACAAACATATTTAAGGAAAGTAAAACAATGAAACTGATGGAATCTAAATAATTAATAGCTATCCAGATAAAGATGATAAAATGAAATACTGATTAATATATCTAACAAAAGAAATAAGAAAAAAATTTGTGTTTTTGCAAAGATTGTTTCAAATACTTTACATATTATATTCAGACAGTTGTCAGAATAACAATTTAGGATGCAATGGATTGTTTTATTATTTTTCAAGACACTCTTTATTTTTGGAGAAAATATGGTTGTTAGAACAAAAGTTTTTGTTCCAATAGAAATGACTCACCTCATCATGTGAAGCTGGCACCCTTGGAATAGTTGTGAAACAAATGTTATACTCTTGTATAATAGATGGATACAAACTATTAAAATCCATCAGAAGAATAAATTTATCATAAAAACCTGCATAGAAAGAAATATAATTAAGAACTCAGGTGAATGAAAAGAATATAAAATAACACTTCTTACTTTCTCAGAATTTTTTTTCCCTATGTTCA
>JAPMOR010063813.1:973406-1093551 GCA_026543865.1 Argiope aurantia
ATGGAAAATACAGCTCTAAAGTAAAAATAAAATTTTCTACAATAGGGCAACAAAGAAATCAAATAAAGAAAATTAAATCATGCACATGCTTTTAAATATACAAGAAGAATGAGGATTTGCTTTCTTTTCATTGTATAATACAATGCATAAATGCTAGATTAAAATTTAAAACATCTTTGTTTTGACAACTTTTATTTTGCCCTAAAATAGTTTTCAGAACAATAAACAGCTGCTTTCATATAATGCATTCCACAAAGTGCTAAACAATGCTGCTGTTCAAAAGTTTTTTTTTTTAAATATTTAAAATGTGCTATATAAAAGTAAAAAATCATAGTGGTTTTAGAAAACATTTTGATTTTTATGTAAAGGCAAATTTGGTTTTAATTCTTCACTTGCATTTTCTAAACTTTATTCAAAAACATTACTATCTTTTACTTACGAACAATCATACAAAAAAAATTTGGTAATTGAGCAACTATGCAATCTATTGCTAACTCATTTAAATTCAAATTTTCTACCTTTAATTTTATTTATACAATAATTACAGATAACACATTTCTTTCATTATTTGTAGATAAGCACAAATAAACTTTTATGCACTTTGAATTTGTTTTCCTTGCACGAAACTAAATTATATACTACATACAAGATTTTGAATGAAATATGCTCGAGTATTATTTTACTATATTTTTAATATGCATTCAATAGATTATTGTAGAAAACTTATTTCACAATATATTTTAATGGTAATTTTTGTTTAAAAAATGAAAAAAGATGGAAACTTATTTTATTAAAGCACAGCAAAATAATAAGAAATTAATATTAATTGCATATTTAACATCTTTAAAAAGATTAACTCATTTCATTAATTTATATTTTTTAATTTCATCACTATATGCATCAGTGTATATGCATATAGTGATGAAATATAATATATGCATATACTATATGTATACTATATGTATATGCATATAGTAAAATTTCAAATCATCTGTAAATTTAGTCTCAAATTTTACACTCAAGTATAGTAATTTTGACATTAATATCTTAAACTATATAAAATAAATTAAAAATGAACTAAGAATATACTACTTTTCCAATCCTTCAATTAATCAATTATTTTTCTGAAATGATTTAAAAAACTGAAAAATATTTATAAACATATAAATTACCCTCTTTGATATGCAATCAAAATTTGAATCTAAAACAAAAACTTTTTTTTAAATTTCAGAATCTTAAGAAAATATATGTATAAATATGAGTTATTTTACTTAGAAGTGAACACAAGAATTATAAAAAAAACTACAAAACTACATATAAAACTCATAACTACAAAAAAAGAAAAAGAAATTAACCTTTTTTAGGTTCTAAAACAAGACCTCCCTCATATGCTGGTTTCTTTCGTCCTTTTTTATTGCTTAATTCTGACTGCTCTCCATCTTCAGAGGATACCTAAATGCAAAACAATCAACAGAAGAATATTAATCACAAGAGCAATTAAGTATTAAATAAACTAAGGAAAACAGATCTGATAGCAGACAAAGATTCTATTAAGCCTGCAAATCTTTAATAAAATTAATATTGTTTAAAACACTAATCAGTATATTTCAGCTTGAACCAAATTATGAAGAAATTTTAGTACTATCTGTTTTAATATCTAAATAAAAAGAATTATTACAGAAAAAAAAATTCATTTTTTCAACTTGAAACAGAAACTAGTTCTAACAATAATAGAATTGTTTTCCAGAAACAAAACAAAGATTAAGATATTTTATCAATAAATACATTATCTTTCTCATGTAACAATACAGAACTATCTACTTCTGGCAAGCAGTTGTTCACCCATCATATTAATACTGTTAATTAAATCATGGCTCCCATCCTTGGAGAATTATAACTTATCATTACAAAAGAAATTTTTATTTTAAATTAAAATTATGTGATACATTTAGAGAGAATGTATACTTAAGTAGTGCTTTTGAAATTTCTCTTGAAAATGGGAGGGGATAGAGGATAGGAGACCATTAATGCTACTGTAGGGATTTGGTTGATTTTGCTATGCTAAATAAAATAAAATTCAATTGTCTGTACTACAAGATTATTAACTATGCAATAATTAATTCTGGAAATTTACAGAATTGGCAATTTTCTGCAATGTATTGTATAAACAATTCTAATTAAGATTCATATTTGTATTAATTCCCCATTTATAACTATCCAAATTCACAGAGATTTCAAGTTTATTTTAAAATATGGCCTCTTCTATAATAATGGACATTTGTGGTTATTTCAAAACTTAATAAAATAAAAAAATTCCTAAGAATCAGAGCATCAAGCAATTGCTCCATATTAAGACAACATGATTAAAAGACAAACACTCAACGCTGATGCATTGTTATATTGAAACTATGTAAATTATGCCTAACATTATCAAACTATATTCTTTATAAAAATAGAAAGCATTAAAATTTACCTGATTCTTTTTTCCTTGATATTTGGGAGGATAAATGAAATTCTTGGCATGAAATGCATGCAACAAAAGATATTCATTACGTTCAGATCTTCCACCAAGTAAAGTGTGTGACTAAGAGAAAAGAATCATACAAATGTAATAAGGCATATAAGAAATAATTATTATTGTTGTATTTATTTATAACATACACCATACATATACAATATACATATACCATATAAACATACCATTATGCATCCAGCAATATTAGTTATCTGCAAAGCCAAAGGAAGCACATTCAGCTCGCAACAAATACGTAAAATCAATTCACTTCGTAACATTCCATGATCCAAAAGTTTAATTAAATCTCTGGAAGACCTAAATAATAAAGACACAACTAATGAATTAAGAGCTGCATCTACTTAGCATTCGTACTAAAAAATTCATTATGAGCTTTCAACTTATGCGATTTAACAATAACACATGCTTCTATTTCACAATAAAATTTGTTCTCTCAGACAACATTTAATAATAAAAGTTAATTACATAAATCTTTACCATTTAAATTATGAGAGAAAAAAATTAATGCATAAGCATGACTGATTCAAAAAAGTTATAATAGAAAAATTGCTATGAAGATTACATTAATAAATATTGCTTACATAAATAGAGTGTGAACCAATTCTGAAGTTATTTCAGAATATTTTTGATTCAAAATTTGATTAGAAAGCTCTTCTAAATCATAACTTTTGCACCGTAAGAGTTCTTTTGTTGATATTTTGATATCACACAGCAATCGACCACAAGTAGCATTTTTTTCGGCTATGCCTCCTTGAGCAATCTAAAGCAAGAATATCTATATAAATAAATAATCCATAAATACAAATAAAATAAGAAAAAATCATAATTGGAAAATCTTGTATCTCAAAGTACAGATAACAAATAGTTTTAAAAAAATGTGCGAAATAAAAAAAAATACTAAAATACAAACAATATAAATAAGATTAGATTCCTTGAAATGTTAGAAGTGCAAAATTAAGCAATATAATAAACTGAATTCTGTCTTCCACTTCTGCCTAGTTAAATATCCGATTGTATGTTTCCTAAATAAATGTATGCTAGAGAAAGCATACTTTCTTTAATAGATTGTGTGATGAATTATGTATATAAATCAAAACAGATTATAAATTATAAACAAAGTAAAATTTTCTACTTCATGGCAAAAATAAAAATCTCTATAATAAATATTACCAAATCTATAATAATGAAATCTAGTAACTAAAAAACAAAATAAATTTAAATATATATTTTTTAAGCAGTTCAAATGTCAAATTTTTTTTTAATGCTGAAATGAAGTATAGTCATTAGAAATCTTTATTAGCAAGGACAAGGTTAATTTCATTTCAAGGTGAATTATTAAATATAATCAATTAATTATGAAATATTTTTAAGAAACTGAAAGGAAAATAAATTATCTACTTAAATTAAAAATTAAATTAGTATTAGTCTGGATCAAATTAGGAATATATATTTAAAATTATAATGAAACAATAATAATAATAAAAAAAACTTACATTCAGCTTTGGTTGGCCTGTTCTCTTCAAACGACCAACACGTGACCAGTTGGGGATTTTCAGCACCACCATACGGTGTAAAAGAATATCCAAATCAAATCCCAAGATATCATGACCCTTAGGAACACATAGAAGAAAAACTAAATATAATACTGCTACATATTTCTTATTCTACATTCTTCTTGTTTATATCTAAACGAATCACAAACCTAGCATCTCCCAATATTGGGGATAAAAATATTTGCTACCGCCTACCAAAAGAATAATTAAAAACAAATATTTACAGTAAAATTCTTAAATCATACCTTCCAATTGAAGTTAGAGTAATACTAGCCTTACTAAATTTAGAACATGTTCCTAAAGACATGAACATAACAAAAATTAAAATTGTTAATCAGGCAAAAGAAAAATTGGCAATTTATTTTTCCAAATAGGTATAAAGTACTTAGAATAAAAACAGAAATAAAATTAATAATGATCACATGAAAACAATAAAATAAAATATGATCTAATATTGATAATTATTAATAATATTTATGAGAGAAAGATACACACGCAATTTGTGGCCATCATATTCATTAAAATTTTTTTTAAGTAATAGCGAGAGTATGATGCACATCTTTAAACCTTCAACCAATGATTAAGACTATATGATGATGATGATGATGATGTCCTGTCCGTGTTACCCCGGAAAGGGGGTGCAGTAGCTTCTGAGGGTAAAGACTCCTGAGCACCCAAGGGCAGAAGTCTGACTTCTAGCTCAAATGAAGATACCACACACACACTCGCTAGCACAACCCCTTTTTACAGGGGGGCACATTCACTCACCTCACAAATAGAACACAGAAGAACAACCATGCCCGAACCGGGATTCAAACCCGGGATGCTTAGATCACGGGGAAGATGTGCTACGCCTATGTAGGTCGCTGGCATTAAGACTGTATAAAAGCTATTATGCTAAAAAAAATAATGGAACAAAATAATATATTTTATAAGAAATGACAACAATTATGCTTACCACTACAACATCAGGATCCATTTTCTGCAGCTTCGCCAGGAAATAAATCAGTAAACTTCGCTCTGAATCAACTCTTTCCACTTTTGTATTTTTATATCTGGTAAGGATCTCTTTGAAATCATAAGGAAATATGCCATTGCTTGGTTTAGTAAGTACTGTAAAAATAGAGCAACAATTTCATCAAATTATAAATCATTGCAGAAATAATCTCATTTAAATAAAAAAGTACCCTTGCAAAAAAACTTAGTAACTCTTTATTATATTTAATTCATTTGTACCATCAATGATTCTATTGTTGAAAACATTTTTGATATTCATCTGCCATAATAGCAGACAGGTCCTTTCTCATTTTTTTTATTTGATCATTTCTGCATCATTAAGTTGGTATCCTTCATGCTCAACAATAGAAAGAATAATTTATAGCTGCATAAACCAAGGAAGTCACGTTCTTTGAAGTAAAAAATTGGCACACCATGACTACAAAGATGGCTACGTGAGCAGATGCATTATCACCGTGGAAATACAATCCCACATCTACCACATGTTAGATCTTATTTGATGCATATTATGTAATCTGCTAAGAACCTCCAAATAGAAAACTTGATAAATGGTCTGAATTTGTGAAACAAACTCAAATGATACTATCCCATTTTAAAAAATAGATGAAAATTCTCTTGACTCTTGTTTGGTTGCAGCACCATAACTTTAGCTCTACAAAAAAAAAAAAAAAAAAAAAAAAAAAAAAAAACTTGGAACAGCTTGGAACTGTTCTTTTGAAGTAGTCCGTTTAATCCTCTTTTTTGTAAATCAGTAAGAACTGGTGAAAATTTGTAGTCACACCTATCTTATATCTAAGTTTTCTGTTAAAATTTTCTTAACTAAGTTCCAAGACAATCTAGTAAAGTTTGTCAAATGTTCAATGGTCCATTGTTGAATTAAAAAATTTTTCTAAATATTTTTGTCTGCTCAGTTATTTGATGGATATCTAGAATAACACCATTTTTATAAAGAGAAATTCATTTGGATACTTGCGTTTTTTTTCCCCAAACGTCATCTCTATTAATAAGTATTTTAAACACAATAATATCTGCAGTGTTTTTCCCAATCAGGAAACAAAATTTAATAGTCATTCATTCCTTATTTAAATGCAAATTTTTTTTAAAAAAGGCAGAGAATACAAAATAATTACAGTAAAAAAAATAATCAGGATGGATGATAGATAAAACATTCCTGCGCAATGCCACACAGTACTGAATTGGTAAGGAGTTGCATAATACATGCCCAATACAAAATATATATTCAACAAACTTCAAGCAGAACAGAAAACTATGGGCACCTCCTCATATTTTGTTATTTTTTTTTAAATGTGAAAGCTATAGTTAACTTAACTAACCACAGAAATGAGACTGGTACTGGGGTGATGGAGCAGTTTTATCCAATGGAAAATCCTGATGCAAAAGGCAAGATACAGCAACTATCTAAAAGAAGTAAGCAAAATTATTTCTTAAAATACATTTAGCATATTATTTAATGAATTACTTGATAAATAAATTGTAATTCTTTTTATACATTTTACAGATAACTCAGTTTTAAATTAAATTAATTCAAACAAAACATTCATTAGATATATTAAATTTATATATAGATATATTAAATTTATCAATAATGAAGCCAAAGAATTTAAATTTTATTGCATATTAAAAATAAAACAGAACAATTCAATAAAGTTTACAATCAGAACAATATATAATATAGTATATCCCAATTGTATACAGAAAACTTGACCACAATTATAATGAAAGGACTTATAAAAATATTGTTTCAAAATATGTTATCGTTGTGGATAGTTTCAGAACCCATATCCAAATTTTATATTAGAAAAAAGATTAATCGTACCAGTTAGAACCATTTTCAGCTACTCTCATACTTCAATAAAAACAAGGCCTCACTTTTATCTATATAACAAATTTTTATTTTTATTCATGTCAATTAATATAGCTTCTAAAAGATGTGCAATCTATACAAAGCTATGAAAAAGTTTAAAAGATGTGGGTTTTTTTTTTGTTTTGTTTTTTGAATATATATTATATGGTAATACTTTTCTATGTCTATTTTTATAATATATTTGATATAATTAATTAATTTATAAAAAAATAGATTGCCAAAAATAATTCAATAAAAATCAGTCATATTCAATATGTTTTTCCAGTTTTCCTACAGTGTAGAGTAACAGTTTATGTATGTGCATATACTAAGTAATTTTATTACACTTAATGATAATTATCATTATAAATAAATATTAAATT
Source organism: Argiope aurantia (assembly GCA_026543865.1). NCBI lineage: Eukaryota > Metazoa > Arthropoda > Arachnida > Araneae > Araneidae > Argiope > Argiope aurantia. The sequence continues at coordinate 980,757 of JAPMOR010063813.1, forward strand.
ATGTTTATTAAATTGCTTTAAATTATATAATCATTTTTAAGAAAACAATTTCAGTTAAAATGTTTACTAATAATAAAAATAAGCACAAAAGGGAAGTTCAGGATTCTTTTATTTTATATAAATTGTTTTTCATTGTTGTTGATGATGCAAATGAATTTCAAATTCCATTAAATTAGTTCAAAGTCCTTAGAAAACATTCTGTTTAAACAAAATTCTATACAATGTTATTTAGGGATACAGAATCTTAACAGAAATTAGTGGTTTCTCTTGTGAATCAACTGTCTCTTCCTTATCACTCAACTCGTCTAGAATAATTAGTCCAGAGATTATCTCTTCATGGTTTATGCTTCCTAACACTAGTGCATCTCAGTTTCACAAATTTTCAACTTTAAATGTAAAAGACAGGTTACTAGCATTTAGATAAACATCTTCACCTGTGTCTAAAGTAGCTACACATTCTTCTCTGCCGATTTAAATAACATTAATATTCCTTACATTTTTCTCACTCAAAGAAAATCTAGCTTTCCCCAACAATTTTGGATTATATCTAAAGAATTCCATCTTTCAATGACTAATTACATACACTTAAATTGCATCAACTGCAAATGGATTTGGGACCATACCATCCATTTGAAAATAAGATTCAGAATTAACCTTTTTTTAATAACATCTCTTGACATACTTGATGTTGCTAAGTTCTATTTCAAGATGCAGAATTCAAATTCAAATGTAATTTCATGGGAAACAAAACACTTTTAAGCTTTTCAAACCTAGAGTAACAAACAAAAGTAAAATTTTGTTGTAAAATTTATAGTTGTCAAGTTGTATTTCTTTATCATGTCAATGATGAAAGTCAATTTTTTTTTTTTTTTTTAATCTCTTTATCAACATCAAATAAGCCAGTTATCGAAGATATCCACCAACATCCAAATCTTTTTATTTGTGAAGGAATCAACTGTACTTTTGACATTTTCAAAGCAATTTTACTAGCAAAAGCAGCAAACTAATGACCAATGGCTTCAATTTATTGGTTCCAGTACATCAAGATTATCAACATCTGCTTCAATTTTTTCTTTTCCCGACAATTACATTTTTTTTTCTTTGATGGCCATTATTTTTTCCAGCAAACCAGCTTTAAGAGCATTGTTTGTATTATCAGGAATATACATATGCTTTATCTTCTCATTTCATGTTGTTTCCAGGATATGGTATCAGCCACTGGAACTGACTTTTCAGTACACAAGATTGTTTTTAAAATCAATCCCATGCTCATGAAAAGAAAAAAAGTCATTCATTGACTAAGTTCATTCATAACATAAGTGACATTCACTGCCTCAATATCATCTATCAAAGATCAAAATTTACATCTTTTTTTCTTTTTCTTTTTTTCAGAAACCATTGGTAAATGTGGTCTTACTTCTCAAGACATCTTAGAGTAGCTTTGCCCACATTATTTAAAACATCTTTAAAATCATTTTCAAATGCTTCCCATGCTTTTTTTTAATCATAATATTTCAATATCTCTTGCCCCCCCCCCTTCTTTTTTGCTGTGATTCCTCTTGTGGATTGAGAAATTTCATAATTTTTTTAGATGCATAAATTTTTTTTATTCCTTGATTAACTTCTAAAATTATTTACATTTCCCCCCTTCAAATGTCAATTTAAAATCACAAATAAGTTTTAAAGAAACAAATAGTCAATAAATAGTGCTAACTATGGGTAAACAGAAACAATAATGCTCCTCCAAAGACAAAAGCAACAAACAACTTGCACCCTAATTACAAGGCTTAACCTATTCCTCCATTATCTCATTTTTTGTGGGGAGGGGATAAACAGTTGCTTTCTGGGCAGATGGAAAGGGAGATCTGCATAGAAATGTATCAATATTTTACAAAAGTATCATTATTGTTACAGAAAGATGCATCTGGAAACTGATCAATGCTGTAACCATATCAAAATACACCAAGTAAATAAGAATTCTACTGGGACTAAAGAAAATATCATAATAAGCAAATTTATTGTCAGGGTTCGTATTGTTATGCAAAAGTTTCATTGTAATAAAATATTGTTTGCATTTTATTACATATATGGCACACTGCTTAAAGTAAATAATCATCAAATAATCAATAATTTCATTTCACAAGGAAACTTACTTCATTCTGTTGAGTTTTAGAATTCACAGCTGTTGTCAGATTTAGGCACATGAGTACCACTGGTGGTATGGGTAAATTCTCATTCACACAGACAAGATTGCTCATTTTAGTAGTGAAGGCCTAAAATGATAAAACAAGAATACCTGATGATGTATAAATTAGTAATAATTTGAACTGAACAATAAAATTCAGTAGTATTATAAATGGAAAAATATTTTGTAGCCATAAACAAGTTACAAATAACTAATAAAATATCACTGAAATAATGTAATAAAGAAGAAAAAAGAAATTTTGCATTGCATGATTTATTTGTATATACAAACTAGACAAAAAAAATTAAAAATTCTCCAGAAGCAATTATGTTTCCTCCAATACAGGTTGCTGAACAGTGACACCTATTATCAATTATTTTTTTTTCTCTTTTTATAAATCAATTATTCAAATAAAAGAAACAGTTCAATAGAAAGAAAGATTTTTTTTTGCAGTAAATTTTTAAAGAAATGTTCTAGAATCGTGTGAGATGCTATATTAAACCGCTAAGAGGGAGGAAAGTATTTTTTAATAAAAGTAAACCTGTTTAATCAATAACACCAAAAAGCACTTTCACTCGTTTTTTTTTTTAACATTACAAAGTGAAGCCTCCATTTTATTTCAAAAAATTAAAACTGTGCAACCATTGACTACAGTAAAATAATTTATATAACACTAGAAAGAGGGTAAGATTGTGTTTAATTTCCCAACCCAAATTTATACAACATAAAAATCTGGATTATGCAATGAGCTACAATAGCTGACAAGATATTTTCCCCTAAGGAAAATATATTTATAGAGCATATAAACATTTAAATGTTGTTAAATTGCCTTCTCCACTACTATATGCTAACAGTAAAAAATCTTGCAGTCCAAGATATATATTTAGATCAAATTTTTAAATATCACAATACTGATACTTAAAAAATTTTTAACAGAAAATCCCAAAAAGAAGAACTTTCTACTTTTTGAACTAGAGGCTCAAGATTTGTTAATTCAGTTTTAATAAATCTTGTACCTCTGTAGAATATAAAAATACATATCATCCCCCTGGTTTTTATTTTCATTATTCTGTATAACTGAGGAAGAGTGAAGAATGTTTAAGAACTCATATGCCATTCCAATGAACAAAATAAACCTATATAAGCTAAAAGCTCACATCTGCTCCTGTTGTTTGAACTTGGAACTGAACTTGCTGTTCCGTAAATAAAAAGATCAAATATGTTTCAATAAATATGGAAGGAGAATATTGAGAAAGTATGTTTTTTTCAATTGTAGAGAGCTCAATGAATGCTAAAAGCTACCATTCTAAACATTAGACACATTCTTAGCATCCTACAATTTAATCTAAATATATACATAATATTCATTTCAAAAATGCATATAATTATAAATAAATATATATACTTTTAATATGTAAAGAATCATAAAAAAAGAGAACAAATTACCTTCTTTTCTAAAATATTAAATTTCAATCAAAATACAAATACATAAAAATTAAACATTAATCAAATGATAAGGTATCAAGCATATCAAAATTTAGGAAACTATGGCAAGACAAATTTTCAGTTAATGATTGAAAAATAAACTACAAACCTCAACTTTACACCAGCTCACAGGAGGAGATGAAGGTTCTATATGTAAAAATTAAATTTAAAAGGAATTAATATTCATTCATATTTATAAAAATCTACAGATTAAGGAAAAGTGTGATAAAAATAAGGCAATCCAAAACAGAAAATTATAAATTATTAGCAAACAACATCACTTTATCACAAAGTAAAGAAATTATATATATATTTTAAGTATTTAATCATATTATAAATAGTATCAACAGCAAATTTGAAAAATTGCAAATAAAAATGCTTTAAAAAACTTTTCAGTAAAAAATATATAGTAAAATTTACAGTAAATTTCTACAGTTAATGTAGTGACACTAAGTTCAAAAAAGAATACTAATTATTCCTTTTATTCATAACTGAATTAATTCAGACTGATTGTTAAATTTGTTTATTTACTTAATTAGCATTAAAAATTATATTTTTAAGACATAAGTGTAAACTCACGTGGACAGTGCACATCTATCCAACAAGGTCCTTTGATTTTTTGCTCTAGCAGTAGAATTTCCAGACTAGAAGAATCTGTTCCCAGAACATGACTGAAAGTAGACCCTCGCAAATTGCTGGGAAGGATGGGATGCTGAGACTATGGGTAAACCAATTAATTATAATTTCAGACATGACACAAAGTTAGAGAAAAAAAAACTGAATTTCATAAAAAAGGAATTGTGCCAAATATAACAAAAAATTAAATTAATTGAATAAAATAAATTTATACAAAAAGTGCTTGACATAAAGTGTCTTGCCTAAATGCTTTTGTTTTGCCAAGTTTCATTTTGTAAGAAGCACAGTTTTTATTTAGCGACAAATGATTTGAAACTTTTTTATCTTCAGCTAAGGTCTGTCTTCCCAGCATTTACTAGAATGGCAGCTATGGGAAAAGGCAAATTCTGTTCTGCAATAACACCAAAAATTAGGAATTTAGCATCAAAAATTTGAAATTCTATCATAAAGTGAGATATTGCCACAAGAGTAAGATTTGTTGTTTCTGCTGTTGAAGGTGATGATCGATGTGGGGGAAAAAAATTACCAGGCAAAAAATAGTTTGCATTCTTTGTAAAAACTTTCTATGTGCGTTTATTTATTTTTATATGGTATTACACTAAATCTACTTTGTAAAAACTTTCTATGTGTGCTTATTTATTTTTATATGGTCATCTATTACACTAAATCTACTTTGTAAAAACTTTCTATGTGTGCTTATTTATTTTTATATGGTCAACTATTACACTAAATCTACTTTTACCATAATAAATAAAGTCATTGCAAAGAATACACAACATTTTTCCCACTAACATCAAGCTTTCTTTAATACTTTCTCTGATATAGATATATCAGTTTTTTTTAACCAAGTTTTTATTTATTTTTACCACGTTTTTACATGGAAAATTCCCCAAATCCATTTTTATCAATGTCACACAATTTCGAATATTGAAAATGATAGTAGCCATCCTTAGGTAAGGTAGCAAAAACAGACAAAACTCAAATTGAAATAACTAATAAACACATAGGAATGTTAAAAAGAGTGCAAATATAAAATAGCTGTCTTCACAAAGAGCTAACCGTCTTTTTCTTTTACAGTCGAAATTGTGCATGTAAGCAGTTGCTTCCTTTCATTTCAAATATTCCTTGATTGGAGAAAACAAAACCTTGATTGGAGGAAACAGGAACACAACCTTCATGCATTCCTACCAAAATGCTGCCAAATGCAACCATTCCCCATTCTTTCCCACATATGTTCACTCACACTCTAAAAGCTTTCGCCATGATTATGATCCTATGAATTTGAAATTCTTTTAACTTAGAGACATAAAATCTGAATAGAGTATAAAGTTTTTATTGTATGTTACTCATATCTTTTGTGTTCACCCCCTACTCCCCACAAATACAGATTAATAAAAAAAATTTATTCAGAGGTGCACTGACCCTAATAATGATGAAATTAGATACCCAAAATGCCAAAAATCTCTGTTTCTGCAGAACAATGTCATATCTATCACTTTATTTCTTAAATATGTAATGAGAAATATGACTTTATTCCTTAAATAGTGCAGGCATCAGGAAAGCTTTAGTATAGTCAAGGAGTGATTCAGTTTGATAAAAATTAATAAGTTAATGCTTTTCTACATAAATGAGAAAATAAGAAATTTTTATAAGTGTCATAATTATAAAAAGAATTTTGATGAATTAACAGCTTTTATTTTAAATATAAAATTTGTACACAGAATATTAATTAATAGAGTTTGAGAGATTAAATCCTGTTCAACTATATCAACTACTTCCTAATACATAAATGTAATACTTAGGATCACTTAACCAAACATAATGATACACAACATAGACATTCTCATAATTTGGGAATATCTATGAGTTATTAACATTAAAATATAAGTCATGATTATAAACTGTTATTGATTCCATTAATAAATTTGTAGATTTTAACCACATTCATATTCATGTATGACAGATTATATAAAACACATTTTACACACAAGTTTAAAAGTTTAACCATCCAAAAAACAAATAATGTTATTCAGCAGCTTATTGTCAAAAATGCCTATTTCTAATATAAGTTAACTACTTTTGTGAATCAATGTTTTTTTTACAAATAATTTTTAATCAACAAACTATATTTATTAAAGTTCAATATCTGAAGATTTTAAATTATATATATATATATATATATAATGTACAACGCTATAAATATAGAACAAGCTATTTAGCATTTTTAATTGAAATATCAAAACTATATTTAATCCCTGGAACTAAAATGATAAATAAATAAAAATTTTAAAGCTTTTAGTTTCCATATTTATCCCTTCTCTTGAAACTAAAAAAATAAAATTATCAACTTTAGCAATGCTAGACTGAAAATAAATTGCAGTCCAAGGGTTAAAATTGTAGATTCTGAATAAGAAACAAAAAGCTTTCCTGCTTTTCAAATCATAACAAAAGAAGAACTGAGGCCATTTTAGACTACCTTTAGGTTTAGTTATTTTTAATCTTCATAACTGGCAGTAAAACTCTATTATATATAGGATGACATATTAAAGCAATAGATTAATTCTTCTCACAGGACGAATAGATTAGTCCAAAAGGGCAAGAAAAACTTTGTGTTTTAAGCATGCATTATCCCAAATGAAAAAGGAAGTAAGTCTATAGCATTTGTACAACCTTTAAGGAAAAAATATTTGTAAAAATCAAAAAATAATTTAACAAAAATATTATTTAGAAATCAAATTAAAAATCTCACCGAATATTGCACTTCCAGATATTCACAAACATCTGGTATGTCAGTAACACTAAAGGCATACTTTTTTGTAGTTTTCTAAAAAAAGGAGGAAGAATTAAATAAAATATATTTTGAGTAACAAGATATATATTCAATGTTCCATACAATTAAACTGTAAGATGATAAACCTTTTAGAATGAGTCTGAAAGTAAAAATTTTCTTCATGCAATTTAATCTTGCACATAGCTTTCAATTACAAATAGGAAACTGAAATTATGTTATCTAAATCTTTGAAACAAGTTGAGTGCTTTTGTCAGATGAGCAGTGTTTTACTAACTTTACGTTTGTTCATATCAATATATATTTTTGTGAATTCCATGCAAACAGGAAAGTGTATTTCGGCAATATTTAGGTTTGAGAAAAACTACTGTTAAACTATGAAAAAATATTTTGTGAAATGTACATTCACTAATAATATTCTGGAATAAGCCACATTAAAGGATAAGAATGAAATAAAAATATAGATATATAAGCATAAATAATATTTATGTTATTTGAAGCTATGTAAGCATTCTTTAATTTTTGGTATCGTATTCATGACAAAGGAATGTTTATTTGAAATGATACTCCCATATTCTATTTTTAATTTAAATGTTACCAACCAAAAAGCATTTTTTCATAAATTTTATTCATAACAGATACTATTTTAACCAAAAACAATTCGAAATTATAATTTAAATTCGATAAATGTTGTTGAACTCAAATTCATATTTTTTCTGTTTATAAATCTAGAAAATATTAATAAACAAATAATAAATTTTCACTCCTTTAAAGGTATTTTTAAATGTCAAAAAATATAACTAATCCTAGTTCCTTCAAAGAGATTAATTTTAATGATATAGTATGTTTTTTTTTCTTTGCATAACACCTGACAAAAAAAATGAGATTTAAATAACAAAACAGATTTTAAAAAAAGCTTTGCATGGTTTATAAGGCAATAAACCAATTTTATAAAAACATTTACAAAAACAATTAAATTGAATAATAGTGTGTATAAGTATACATGTATAAATTCTTATAAATAAATAAGACCAGACATATTTTTCTAAGTATACCAAGCATATTTTATTTTAATAATTTTATTATTCCAATAATATATTGTTTTTTAAATGATTTAAAATATTTTAAAATTATGAAAATTGAAAATGCATTAAAGGCCTACTGTTATGACTTATAACTACTTTTGTTTTAGAATCAATTAATTTTTGCACAACACAAGACAGAGAATTTCATGAGACTATTTACATATGGATGATAGAAATTGATCAAACCATCTGTACATTAATATAATGAATATCAAACGAAAAAATTACTTTTCTTAAAATACATAATTTCACTCAATTCAAAACTGGATTACCAGTTGAATAAGATGCAAATCTAACTCTAAAATAAAAAATAAAAATAATAGGAAATATAAAACTTATTAAGAGTGGCTACACCTACCTTGCTTCTGAATTCAGCTATCTTCATTTTTTGCATTATTCCACTGATTTCTGAATAAACATCTTGCATAGATACTGGTGTTCCTGTATCTGTTTTTGTTTTAATATCATATTCCTATTAAAAAAGGACATAGGTTTGATTTATACACTATTCTGAAAGTAAATGATAGTTTCGATTGAACCGTTTCAAATCTGCTATCATTCAACAAAAAATTTCCTTGTTAAACTATCAAAGGGAAAAAATTTATAGGAAAGAAAAACAAGCAGAAAAATTAAATAACTATACAATTTCTAATATTCTAATTAAACAGAGCATCAATTCATTAATTTAACAAACAATGAAATTTTGTTTAATGTATAGGTTCTACAATAAACTAAGTTGAAATGTAGAACCTATACCATTAAATACATTTTCCAAAATTATTACATGAAATATACTAATTTCATATTTCAATCTTTTCAGCTCTCATTTACAACTCATTACAACTCTTGATTTTTGCAGTATATTTATTCATTATTTGAAAAATTACACACACACAGAAAGAGAGATGCTGTTTTTGTAGTTTATAAAATTGTAACCTTCAATTATATATATAAAATTTATACTAATAGAAAAAATTTATAAAACCAGAATAAGCTAATGTATGAGTTAGTCTAATATATGAGTAACATAAATTATAATACTTTTATTTGCAAATTAATTTTTCCATAAATACATTTAAATAAGAAGACTATAAGCAGACTAAAAAAAATGTTAGAAATTATTTATTTACATAATAAATTATTATGCTTACTGTTTCTCTTGGGAGGATAAAAACCCGACGTGGAATATCTCTGACTATAACACAGCAGCTGAGATACCTCTTTAAGTCTTCTAAGTACACTTTTCCAAATAAATATACAACACCTAGAAAAAACATGAAAAACCAACATAAATAGCTTCTACCTAACTTTTTCAAGCCTTATTATTCTATTATTGCATTCTAGCTCTGGCATCATGAAAATTCAATCTGATCTCAATTCCACTATTATGATATCTGTGCATTTGCCGAGTCATAAAATGACTTTTAATACCTCAAAAACTCTATATGCTGAGGATTCGTCCTAAACCAAGTGATATTAAAATAATAAATATACTTAACATCCTTAAATTCATCTCTGGTTGAGACTACGGTGCTAATACTAACATTCTAAGAACAACTTATACCTTTCACTGTGCCTTACCCTTATACCTTTCACCTTATCAACCAACAACTACCCTTCACTGCGGTTGCCTGAATGATGTATTATATGAATGTGATATTCCAGTTCTTTCCTTGAGAAGTTACTACCTTTAAAAATGCTATAATACTCTTTTCAATTATAGCTATCAATATAGAACTTCTGCTTGTTTTCATTCCTGACATAATAAGCATCATTTGAAGAAACAGTTGTTTTTCTTTAGCAAAAGAAATGGGCAATCTTTCAAGTAATAAGGAACCATACTCCTTGAAATCCATTTTGGACTTCAGGTTTGATCCTGATAAATAGACATTCATAATGAATTTTTGGCAAGGATGAATAAAAAAAATCTGAGGTTGCTGAATTATCAAACACATATTTATAAAGATCATTCACAGCATCCCACGATTTGCTCTTAAGAAGCATAATGATGGCTGCAGGGAAAATGGAGGTATTTTCTGGTAATGATATGAAAATGGAAAGTATAAATATAATTATCATTAGAAATGCCGATTACTGTTCTGTATTCAGGCTTGAGCTTATTTTAATTTATAAGAGTCTACACTATATTGACAATGCTGATGAACAGGATTTAAAAAATATATGGATTTTAACAGAGTTGTACCTCTATTCAACACCTTTCTAATTGGACAAATGTGGCAGACAGCACAAGCATGGATATTTTAGATCTTATTTCTCAATTATCTTTGGGAATTTCCATCCACTTTCAATGGGTCTCATCCCATGTCAAGCTGAATAGTAATGAGCTAGCTAATGTGTTGGCTATGACAGCTTCTACCGAAATCATGCATGGAGACAAAGCACTTCCAATGAAATCTTGTAAATTTTTTTAAAAAAAGAAGTAATTAAGCTTTGGAAAGTTCCATTCAACTATGTATAGTGCTTTGATAAAGACCTTGGTGGGATTGGTCAATTCCAAGTGTAAATTTACCAAAAAAACAGCACACAACTGTCTCACAATTTATTAGCAATCACACCAAGCAGGGTCAGAAACTCTTTTCAGAATGGTGTAAAACTGATCATGCATCTCTCTTCCACAATCTTGACTGTCTGGGTCTTATTAAAGATGGCATTTTAAAAGACCTGATTTTAATCGAATTTTTTAAGGTATTTAGATTTATTCAAAGCTAGACCATCTCGGATTAGTAACAACAACAACTATACACAAGCTACCCCTGATCACCAATGCAAGTTATTCAAATTCAATATTTTGAAAAAAATAATCATGCTGTCATATTTTATAAATTCATTTATTACTTAAAAGTAAATATTTTGAAGTTTTAGACAAATTAGTAAATACTACAAGGCAAAGCAGTATATATTAGTAAGTGAGTATTTTACCTGGATGTTTATAAGGATCTTCAAAACAATCGAGCCAAAAGAATCTAAATACAGATTTCCCATCTGCTGTCTTTACCAGAGGCAGAGAATCATAGTCAATATGGATATCAGCAATAGCACTGTAATAAATAAAAATGGGAAATTCTAATATGAATCATCAAATCAAAAAGGAAATATTGCAAATTCTGCTAATGCTTTCCATAAAATGGTAAACACAGAATTTATATATATATATATATATATATATATATGCTAACGTATGTGGCACAGAAATCAATCTTATTATCGTCAAATGTATATAAATCATTATATGAACGTTTCAGATTACTTCATTGAATGTTTTTCAAGCTGCATTTATTGTTATGCTTTGTTAATTAATAGAATTCATCAATTATGAAATAATGTATTGCTACAAATATTAAATTACCTGTCAATCTCATTGCTTAATGATCCTTGAAAGGAAGTAGTTATTACTGGTATATTTTCCTGGGCCTTTTCAGGAGATGGGGGGTTTTCAACAACAGCCATTTCTTCTTCAAAAATATCACCACTAGGATCTAATATATATATATATATAAACTTTTGTATATACTGACATTTGATTTAACTGCCTCAAAACCAAACAGGAAATCAATATAATAGTAGTGAATAATGTATTGGCTTCTGTACGCTTCATATTGCACTTTTTAAAAATTATCCCAAAAGATAAAAATTGAAACAATACTTTAGTTTAAATACATATTTATTCAACACTTTGAAAATTCAATAATTATTAACACAAAATTTTAAAATAATACACATCTCAACTGATTTTTTCTTTCTTTTTTTGTCTTTTACAAAAATACTTTTAAACTAGTCAAATGTAATGCTTATGTAATTTTTAGACAACCAATGCTCAGAATTAAATACAATAAATTACAATACATTTTAAGGGAATATAGTTTTTGTTCAAAATCACTTCTTAAAGTTTTTTAAAGCTATTATGAAACCATTTGAAGATTTATTAAAGAAGATGTCTTCTTATTATCTAATGAAAACATTGAAGGCAATATAATTTCTAATTTTTTTCTTATGAATTTTTACACCCATTAACACTATTTCTATCAAAAATAATAATAATATATATCATATCCCGAAAGTGTTAAAAAATATTGCAAACTCTTCCTTAATATATTATATATACATTTTTTCAATCTATTCTAATTATATATAATATAGCATTCAATATTCAATTCTGCAATTTGACTTTCAGACAATTTGCCCATAATATCGAGAAATGAAAGGAAGCAAAATATAAGCGAGGTTTCATTTACTATTTTAATTAAATTGATATTAAAAATATCAATACTTACCAAAATCTATTCCCAATGAATCTATCTCCCCAATATTAATTTCTTCAGACTTTTCTTTAGTCATCAATTCTTGTGATACATCTTCAATAACAGGACTTTTGGTAATCTCTTCAATATGATTATCAAAATCCACGACTTTAGGCTGCAGTGGTTTTCGATGAACAGAGTTTGATTTTGGAATGTCTACTTTTGGCACATAGCTCGATGCCAATGGAGTTTTTTGTCTAGAAACTTCAAAAGGATTTGGAGAAGATCTAAAAGATAATGATATATAAATTTATAATAGTTATTTCTAAGGAAAGTTTTTCCATAAAATCACATGAAAAAACATATAAAGCATTTAAAATACAATTTATATTTTATTACTTTGTATTCAAATTAAATACTTATTATTAAATATAATTATTTCCGTTTACAAATATAACTTCATGAGGTATGATGTTCTAAATCATAAAGCACCATAGCATATAATAAATTTCAAAGATTCCATCAACTTCTTAATTCTCTTAAAAAATACAAAAGATTGCAATCAATTATTTTACTGTCAGAAACAATATAACTTTATTCAAAATATTTTAAAGCATTAAAAGCAAACATTCAAGCTGCAAATTTTTAAACCTTCTGGCTTTTAATGATTTAGGTCAAAATCTGATTGTAGTTAAATGTAGTAGTATTAAATAAATTCTTTAAAAATTTTAAATTTAAGTGAAGTATTCCTAAAATTTAATATTTCTCATATTTAAGTCAACATTGAGTTTAATAAACAAATTTTTAAAGTAACTTAATAATTTTATTTTGAAAAATCAAAACAAAATTCTGAATTTTAATGCCCGATTCTTTCTGTAAACTTATAGCATGAGGAAAATCATTTAATCACTGTTAAGTATCAATAGTTCAAATTTTTCTCTTGGGGACGTCTTTGATGCTACAGAAACTTTCTGCATCGTTTGTTTCAAACAGAAAATGGCTTACTAATATAGAAATGCTGACTGAAAGGTTAAACAAATATAAAGGTAGGCACAAGTAGTATACATTCAGAAATTTTTTTTTATAAATAAATCAAAGAGAGATTTTAAAAAATACCTCTGAATAGGAGATTGATGGTTAAATTTGTGCTTTTTCCGAAGTACCATAGGTTTAGGAGTGAATGAATTTATGTCAGTTTCCTTGTGCAAATCTTCCATGATACTACCCAAGATATCATCATCTTCTAATTTAACATCTTGCTATTGAGGAAAAAAAGTTACTTTCAAATGACTAGAGTAAACTCAGACAAAAGAAACAAATGTTCTAAAATGGAATTCTGTCCATTTAAAAAAAATTTAGAATGACAGAGAATAATAAAACAACTGCATTTCCACATAACAATTGAATATATAGCAAGCTTCAGTAATGGAATAGGAAAAATCAGAACCTGTTTTTTCTATCTGGAATTAGAATAAGATGCAAAAGAATATTGCAACTTATATAATAACTAGTAGCCATTAATCTGCTTCCACCAAAGGGTTTAAATCAATATTATTACAGAGAATAATAGAAAATTTGAGTATTTTTAACTCATATTCTTTAGTCACACAAATTTTTGCCTAGCCCTTTGAATTTCCTATTGTTGTCATTAATTAAATATGCTTGTGTCTCTAATAATTTATAATAAATACATTTTTAAAGCTGTTTATTTGCTTTGAGAATTTATATACTTCAGAATATATTCAAATCAACAAATTTTGGGTAACGTTTTTTTTTTAATTTAAATTTTGGTCAATCAAATCCTTTACCATATCCTATCAGCTTCCAATTAATAAACTTCCATTGTTTTTTTAATTTTACAATGCTTTCGTGCCATTAATTATTTACTTTAAACAGATCTAAGGCAATTCTGAAAATATAAATTGATATAAATTATAATTAGATGTTAACAGTTAAGTACAAAAGAATTTTTAAAATTTCGACTGAAAAATAAGGGTATTGTTTCCGCTTTAATATTATTTACACACCATTATATTCTGACACAATACTCATGTATATCAGACACTTTAAAAAATATCTGTTTTGATAGGCAGCAAAACTCATTAAAGTCACCATTTTTATTAATTCGTCCATTTAACCAGATGTAAGATACTTGCCACATCCCTGTATTCAGATCATAAACATCCATATTATTCACAAAGTTCAAACAGCTTACTTTTATGAAGTAAGAACCACAGATTTCTCTTCACTACAAAAGAAAACTTACTTCAATTTTTCTCTTAGTGGGCAATGCTTTAAACATGCTTTTGATGTCAGTGGATTTGTTTTTCTTCTGAGGTCCTTCAAAGCTTTTTTTGGATGTTTTCTTGTTTGTTTTTTCTGGCAATGACAAATAAAGGTTTAAGGAATGTGATTATATGACAAGTCTTTAAACTTAAAACACAAATATATTAAATATGATATTTATTTTTTAAAATCTAGTAACTTATGTAAATATATCTTTTGTTAAAATTTTGTCTTTTCTATAATAACACAAAATTTTAATAATGAAAATTTTTAAAAAATGCTCAGTTATCCAAAAATCTCACTGTTATGTATTTTGATTCCTAATCAATTCATTTAATGTCATTTAAATCTTTTTTGGACAAACCAATCTTTTAATAATATATCTGCTAATTATATATGCATTTCATTAATTCTTTCCATTTCTCCAGTAACTTACACATCATTTAAAATATAAAGATTTAAATATAAAGTAAAGGTGATTCTTAAATCATGGGACAAATTTTGAAAAGTGATAGAGCCTACTAAAACAAACAATTATTGTATAGGAATATATGGGTAAAAGAGATCCATTGAAGCACAAGTACAAAAAAATAACACATACAAAAACGGTTAGTTGTCTGGCATGTAAACAACATACTACAGCTCTTGTAGTTATGCCAGATGTTTTGCCCACATAGTCCAAGATTATTTCTTGCAGGTTTGTCAACATATAGTCCTCAGTCAACCTCTTTCCACCAGTACCGGCACGAAAGTATAGAATTACCAATGTAATGGCTCAATTACTTTGTGTTTCAGGATGCGTCTACTTGTAGCTGCTGTAGTGCTGCTCTGTTGCTACAATTTGCAGCACCTACTTTAGATGCATATCTGCCATTTCATTATTAGTAAAATCACCCATCACAGCCGAAATCTCAAGTGTAATTTTCTGCTTTCAATACTGTTTTGTTTTACTGATGCAGCAAATCACAAGCACTCTGCTTTACTGCCGTCAACTATCACCAACATTATCAGCCTATCAAACCATCGAGGTCACCAAGCATGCATGCATATTGATGGATGGAATTTCCAGCAATATTTTCTTTATGGAATCACTCGTTAAGTCACTAATGAATATTTTATGTTTCTGTTATTTTCTTTTATGATTGTGTCGCATCGTGACACTTCTGCCTATATATTCCTGTGAAAAAGTGGAGTGAGCTCTAATACCTCTAAAGTTCTTCATTTTTGTTCAAAGTAGTTCACTTTAGAATCACCCTATATATATATATATATAGAGAGAGAGAGACAGAGAGAGAGAGAGAGAGAAAGATATTTGGAATAAAGATATAAATGAGTAATAAATTGTAATAATTTGTAATTGCAGTAATTTGAGAAAGATATAAATGAGTAATAAAATCTTTAACTTATTAATCAACACTTCAAAGGGAGAAAAAATACATCTAAAAAATATAAATACCTGTATATATATCATCGCCAACTTCTTCATCAAATATTTCTCTTCCATCATCAGCATATCCAAATCCATCTAAAAAAAAAGAAACGCATTTATTTATTCAACTAAACATAAATTAAAAAAGATATTCATTTTTATACATAATTGTGTAACATTCATTTAAATTATTATGTAACAAAATATGTTAAGTCATATTAAAATTATAATAAATACAATTTTACAATTGGAAACCAACTTTAAAATACTCATTTTGAAACAGAGCAGATTTCCCAAAAAACAAAAACAAAAAAAAAAATCCTAACATTGCATTTTTTTTAAAAATTAGATACACAATATAAATAATCTAAAATTAGTTCTATTTTATATAGCAATTTAAACAGGCATGAATACAAAATTCATATAATGATCAGTAATTTCCAATTTAATTGAAAAGCTTTCAATGACTGTAGGCAGAAATATGAAGAGCACTCAGCCAACAATTTGTTACAGCTATTAACAAAATTAAAAGATTTCTTTTTCTTTTTTTTTAAATGTCATTATATTAAAAACATAAGTTCCCAAGCATAAGAAGGGCTATTCTCTTTGCCAGTTCTCTAGTCAGTTTTTATAAAATTTTAATAACATATACTAAATAATTCTTCTCCAGTTTAATTCTAGATTGAATAATTAGATTGCTGGTCAAAAAGGATCTGTGAAATGTGCAATATGAGATGTGCAATGTGAAATGTGCAATATGGATCTGTGAAATGTGAAGAAAAAAAATAGCATTACTGTCATCGACAATCCATTCATCTTCTTGCCTTTGTTGAACAATGCGAGAAAATTCTTTCTCAGAAACTTCCTCATAGACAGGAGCCTCTTCAACAACCTGCAAAAACATTATGAAGAGTTAAGAGTAACAAATTTAATTGATGTACTTTTTTGGATGTAATCATTTATTATGAAACCGGTCATTACAAAAAGTGAAATATATCATTACACCAGACTTAGAAATAAAATTTTTCAGCTGATTAATTTTTATTTTCCCAGCAGATAACCTCAATAAAGTTTAAAATTGAATATTAATTCTAAATGTTTTTTGTTTTTTTCCTTCATGGATTACTTTTTGTCATGTTTACTAAAACTAATAAAATACATGAAAATTCTCTTTCACACAACTATAATCCAAACTCACTTCATATTTATTCTTTGTCCCTTTAAGAGACTTGAGTCTTTCAAATGCAGCTAGTCTTCCATGCTTGTCATGTTTGACACGGCGAGAACGACCAGTTTCTCCATCTAAATATATTTACAATTTATTTAAAAAGCATTTTAAGACATATTTTACCAAAACATTCAAGATGCTCTAATAAAAACAAAATAAATCATGAATTAACAGAAATAAAGAGAATAAAAAAAATTTAATAGGATTTAGCACTTTGATTCTTTTTTAGTTTAGACTTACATGTAAATATTAGGAAGTGCATGCAAAATCAGAGTTAATGAGTAAGAGTTAAAAAGAAAAACGGTATAAATCTGTATATAAAAATCAAGCTCTTTTTATAAGCAGTATCCAATGGATAAATCATTCTAGTTATAATATACAGAATATGAGAACCAAATCACAAGTGAACAATTGTAATGTATTTGCATGCATCATAAAATTTAAGAAAGAAACTCCAAGGAATGATACTTGTGTATCATTATGTCGTTTATTGTGTATCTCAGCAATTAAGCACCCAAAAAATATTAAGGATAGTGTTTCGGCCAACATACCACCATTGCAAATGACATGTGATTAAGCTAAAAGTTCACCATTAATATGTGGTTAAGATACCATCACCTGTGGAATAAAAAAGTTTTAATTTTAAATACAGTTTTAATGCTACAATATCACTATATCCCCATTGCTTTCATATTTCATTGAATTTTCTAAACACAATATAATTTAAAGAGAAAAGAGTTATTTTTTAAGCCATTAGAAGATTAAAAGAGGCTTGAAACTTTGAATATAGAATACCACGAAATAAATGTAAAACTCATTACATCTTTTAATTTATTTAAATATATTCATATTAATTATCAAGAATGAATCATCCAATTTTGATAAACCATTGTATCATAACAGTGACATCAGAGCTGGGTTTCATCCTCCACATTTCTACATTACATCAACATCAGAATTCCACCCTGAATTCGAAATATATAGACCAGTCAACTCTAGATCAATTTATTGCTACAAAATCTTATTTTTAGAAGAACAAGCTTTAAAATTCATGTTGAAAATCAACAATATAGAGGTGCAGACCTGATGCATTTCAAAATCATAATAAAAAAAATAATAATGCAAATACAGAACAACAAAGAAAAGAAGAATCCATATGCATCCACTTGTATTTCCTTGCTTAGTCATAAGCAAAATCAAAAATGATATTTTAGAGTGTCTATGCTTAAATATGCAGTACAATAATCAAACATGAATTCTTCTTTGGAGACAATCTTTCAAATATAAAACTCAGTTAAAATACCAGTTGAATATTTGACAAGTTTTTTTAAAGTTAGATATGAATTTGGCCAAAAAACAAGTGCTATAAAAACATTAACATTATGTAATAATAAAACAATTAAGAAACACAAAAATAATATGAAAAAGAAGTAATATTTTTGTTACTGTTGTTCAACTTAAGAAAAAGAAATGAAATTAAAAAGTAATCTTTAAATATAATGTTTTTATCTGAAATTATGGAAAAGAATTTTTCCTTAGTAGATATTTCTTTTACATACCAAAAATAAATAAGAAAAACCCTTGAATATTTTCAAATATATACATATATATATGTCCCTGTCCATGTGAAAGCAATAATATTCAATTATTAAATTTCAACAAGAATAAAAATAACGGAAATAATAATTTTCTTTTAAAAATACCTAATCGATCAATGATCTGACTAATACATGAATGATAAAAAACATGATCTGACTGATTAACAGAATGAATCTAAGATATTATGCTAAGATAATTCCTTTCAATATACTAAGTTAAAAAATTTACGAGTCTCAACAAACAGTTAGAAATAATATTTAGTGAATGTATAGCTACTTGCGAAAGAATAAGATTTTTATAATCAATATGAAAAAACATAAGATTTTCGAATCTATCTCTTGCAACATGAAAAAAAGCAAAATCAGATCGAAAAATATTTATCATTTATTAAAAATTATACCAGAAATAAACCATATATATTAAAATTTAAAAATAGAAAAATTTTACCTGTATCTTGACTGTCCATCTCCCTTTTAACCTTTATGAAAGATTCAATAAAAATTTAATACGTAAACAAGAGAAAATGTTGATGATATACACGCAAATTTGGCGGGAAGTACGTGTTGCCATTGAGGGAAGAGCATCGCATACAATAATTGTACCTTTTCCGCGTTAAATTCAAAGTAGACAACAAGTAAAACAAACAATTTTTCTTTTGGAAGTTTTTCGTTGGCCATGATGATTTAAAAATTAGAAGCTAAAAAAATGATTATCAGCCCCTGATTTGAACTATTTCTAATGTGATTAATATATCTATATATAAATCTATCTCTGTATACTGTAGCAGACTGACCAGGTTGCCCGATTGTCCCGCTCAGTTGCGAGACAGAACCTCTTTAGTGGAATTTTATGATCCTTTCGAGAGGTAAATAAATAATACGTTTTTTATAGCTGCATTTTACTGCCATAAATTTGATTAATCAGCAAACTGGCCTCTCAGAAGTCTTCTTCGGATGGCTAAAATAATTAAAAGAGGGCAGAAGAATGGTAAATTAGGTGCAAAGCCACATCTGAGAAAAAGAGTTTGGCAGCATTTATTTGGTCGTGTTGACAGTGTCGTCGGCAAGGTAAAAAAAAAAAAAAAACATAATTTTATTGAACAGAGTTCTGAATATTGTTTCACAAAAAGTGAAATTATTTATTGATCGGCCCAGAGAAAGTGGGAAGTGTCTTAACTTCTAACACAGTATTAGAGTTTGTGAAAAGAATATAGCACTGTGTAACTCATCTATGCTGACCCTTCATTCAAGCTTCGAAGAGAGATCTTAATCTATTATCATAACCTAGTATGCCCTTGATAGTCCAGAATTTATTTATTATATTATTTGCATTTTAAAACAACAAACTCGTGAAATGATTAATCATTTAAGTTTCACTAGAAAAAAGTCACGGGGAAAGCGACTGCGATAATCTCTCAAAATACTTCAACTTTTCGCACCACTGAACCCATTGTATTAATTTTTCTGGTACAGTATCTTCTCTTGAAAATTTTAAATTTTGGTAATTAAATAAAAGCCAATAACATAACTAAGAATTCTACTCAATGAGCAGATAATATTTCAGCTATCTGGTTTAAAAACCTGAATTCTGATCAAATCAGCTAACATTTTTCCCCAAATCAATATGATTCTACAGCCAATTACGAGCAATGAAAACATGCTTTGATTATCACAAATTCAATTAAAGATGGGGAAATACACCCTCGTATTATCCATTCCTCAACTGTAAAATCTTCGAACACATCCTTTCTCACAGAATTATACGACTTGGTTTGTTAAAAATCCGCATTATAGTATAATTGACTTAATTCCTTTTCGTGACTATAAAGCCATGATAAATAACATTCACATGAATAAAAGAAATCTTTTGTAGGTATAAATTTAGATATTAAGAGCGCTTGCCAATCTATACTGATGAACTTATTTCTAAATGTTTGAATTTGTTATTCAGATAAAAGATGGATTTTCAACAATTCAAGTACATTTGAGAAATTCCATCTCTAAACTCGGAACCTTAATTAGTATCTTATCCCCAAATAACGTTCTCTGACAGATTCTGTTTGTCATTTTCATAAGATCATGGTCAAAGGAGTCATCTTTCTCTTGGCCTATCATCATCATAAAAAAATAAATAAACATTTTACAGTGGAGCAATTATTGGAGACTCAAAATCAGTCGTGAGGAAAGAGCAATATCGGAGTTACCGAAGAAAATGAAATAATTCTCTTGCCTTATATTATTTAGACTAGTACCAGTTTACAATTTAATGAAACGATTAAGATTCTTGGTATTGCTCTCTCAAAAAGAAACATCCTTAAAAATCAGAAATAAATCTCTCAAAAATTCAGGGCCTGGTCTAAATCATCATAATTGTAAACAACAGTATTTATAGTCTGTTCTCTTATAATGATATCATATTAAACAAATTTTTTGAAACAAACTTAAAGCATGAAATATTATTTAAATCGCTGCTCTACTGATTGCTTTAGGCCTTTCTATCTGGACTCCTTAAAATTGCACAAGAAATCCTCTTGAAAAAATTAAAATGTTTGGTGTGCCAATTTTTCATTATAATATTAGCTTCCATTCCATATTACATAAAACGACTATCCTTATCAATCAGAAATATAATATATGTAATATATAATATACAAGAAACAATTAGCCTTGAATGTGTCCAAAAATCTAAATATGAAGAAATTACAATTTTTCCAAGTTTTACCTTTCTTGTTTGAATTGTTTCCATTACAGCATTCAATTCAATGACATTTAAAGAAAATGTTTTTAGATCAATTATTTATACACAGTAAAAAAACCATTTGCAAGGAGATAGCATGCCAGTTATTTAAAAATTAACAAATATTTAAAATACATTGATCAACAAATTAATTTTGTTTATCAGTATTTTTAGCCTTAATATAAAATTTTTTTAAATCAAATATATTTTATATTGCTTTATGATGAATGTGACTCCAGATATGTGATCTACAATCAAATGGTCAATTTTAATCAGGATTAATAAAAAATTATATTAACCTACAGCAGGGCACATAGTGAGAAACTGCTGTAAGAATTAAACATTTTTTAAGTAACTTTTTACATTCAGGCATACATAAAACTCTAAGCATTTTCTAAGTGTAGGATGTTTTTCATTTTATAATAATGCATTTTCACAGAAAAATGTTTACATAGAAATGTATTTTTTTGAAATTAATTTTTAATGTGTAAAAATTAATTTTAAACTGCACTTTTAAAATTTTAATATTTATTTCTGCAATACAGCAAATGTACATTAGTATAAAACAAAATTTTTGATTTTGACTAAACTATAATGAAAAGAAAAAAAAAAGCTATCATTATCAAAAAATTAAATTAACTTTTATATTAAAAATTAAAATCTGGGATTTTTTTAAACAGTTCTTAAAATTTACCAGTTAATTCCGATGGATACACCATTTCTGAATATGTTGCGACTGACATAGAAGCATATGACCACCAAAAGTTAGGTATTTGATTTTAACATGTGCAACAATAAATAAAATCCAATATGGCTAAAATGGAAAGTATAAATTTCCTCCTATGCTAACTCATAATATTTAGCAATGTAGAAAATTTTATTTGCAGCATTATAAAGCTAAGAGCGAAAACATCTCTGGATTGCTAAAAGCAATGTCATGTTTTAACTGTGTTTTTTAAGTTGCATTTTAATAGAAAATAACAGCATATAGAATTATTCAGATTACAAAAAATTGCCTTATTTCTTCATACTTCTAAAGTTCAGTAGAAATCTTTTTTAACGTTTTACATTTCAAAAATTTAATAAAAATCTGCTTTTTATCGTATATTGAAAAATAAAATGTTCTTCCTTTAACTTAAAAAATTAGAGAAACATTATATAATTTATAAAAAATGAAAATTATTTCCCAATTCCTAGTTTCCATAACAAATTCATGAAGTTGAAAAGACACCAGCTTTGTAATTGGAAGTAAAATGTGAAGAAAAAAATTACAGTTAATGCATTTTTTTTAAAGAATATTTTTTGAATATATCCCATTGTTTTAAAATTTAACCCTCACCAAGTGAAAAATTCTATTCAATGAACCGCTTTAAAATTATGAATTTTAAATTGAAGCAAGAAAGCATTTTTCCTATCACAATGTTAACACATTTAACGTGATTCAATAAAGAATGACATTGTTTTGAATTTCATTACAATAAAAATCATTGTTGCACACTATGTCCAAAAGTAATTTTCCAAAAATTACTATGTTGAAGAGGAGAAAAAATACCATCTTAATAAATGTTGGCACCTCACAAAAAATTTTCCTTGCAATTCTCAAGAAAATTAAGCACTTTTCATGATGCTATGCACCTGTAACCAAAATGATTTATTCCGAAAGTAATATTAATACAATCTTTAAAAATGAGTTTTAAAAATTTCCTCATTTTTTAGATAAATTATAAGTACAGCCCCCTGTCTAAAAAATAAAGATATCAATATCAAAAACTTTAAACAGAGGGAATATAAGATTTGTATCTGTATTTATATATGATCATCAATAACAGACAAAATAAGATTGAAGTTTTTTTTCTCTTTTTTTATTTTATTTTCAATTTATCAAACAGATTCTAACACAGGAGGTTCATAGCCTTCTGGTCGATCTATTTTTGTCCCTTCTTCACCAACTTTGGCAGGAGCAGCAGATGATGATTTTGTACCCTCGCCATGCAACTCCATCAGTTTTCCAACTGTAAAAACAAATTAGTATATAAAAAATTATATTTACCCTTCATATTAACTACTAAAAAGGAACTTTAAATAAACATACATAATAGCCGATTCGATCAGCTGTATTGTAAAAGGACAAAAATGTTTCTGCTTTTAGTAAGGAGAGAATCCCACACCAAAAAAAAAAAAAAATTCTATAAAGTTCAAAGATTATAAAATTTTATGTTAGACAAAAATGAAAATTTAATCAAATATTTTCACTACTGATATCAAAGGTTTCATTGCTTTAGTGCTTATTAGTCACAGATATTTAATAGTTTGTTTAGTCATTTTAACTTGGTCATCGAAAGCACTTTATGAATTAACTCATGATTCAAGACACACTTCAACAGATAACCTTTTTTTCACTTATTCTGAATTAACTTACAATGTGCTCTGAGAATATAGAGTTTAATGCCAAGTGTCCTTCGACCAAGCATCCCTGCAACTATCCACTTACAAATAGTTTATATACATATATCTGTCAAATATGTCACATTAGTAATTCATCTGGATTCGCAATTTGACAGAAAATATGTGATTAAGAATGATTTTTATGTTACCAATAACAATTAAAATTTGTATATTTTTCATATTTCCATTTAATTAGTAATTTCACATTTTCTTTAAACAGATAAACATTCAATCTATGATTATTAAAATTTCAAATTATTTTGAAATCATTTGTGTTCATTTTTAACAAAAACATTAACAAATTAACTTGATAATTATTTACCATTTATTCTGTACAATAAATATTTAAAAAATACAAATAATTAGAAAAATATTTGTAAAAAATTTTCTGCAACTTAACAGGATTCTTAGAATAACATATAAGTCTTGGGAACTTAGTAAAGAGCACTGAACACATTTATGAAATTTATCTTGCAATTCATAAGCTTAAATTGAAAGATAAGCAGATATGCATTCAAAATCACAATGCAAGCACCCTTACCACTGGCCACTAAAGGGACAAAAGAGAAATTAAGGCTTTATATCTTGTAATAGCAGAAATGGTCTGGTTCACAGCCATTCTCTTTGTATCAAAACAATTCATATCTTGACAATGACATACTTGAAAGGGGATTTATAAATATCTCTGGTAGAATCTTAAAGATAGTTGATACTTTTAATTAATGACAAATAAGTAAAGTTGGATGGGTTACATTTGTAACATATTTATAAATCTAAATGTTGATGTATAAAAATCCAACATTCTTTACAATATTCATAACAATTTAGATATATCATGTTGTTCCATATTTCAATTGTCAATTAGTAATAAGTGCATTTTCTAGTCATCTCTTCTGTAAATTTTTTGGGGAATTTTTCATTCACTGAAAATTTTGCATAATCCTTTTTCACTGGCAAATTTTTCAATAATTTAATGGTGCATCTCTGGGGTACCAAACCAAGTCCATTAAAATAAAACTGAAGGACTATAGGAACCTCACAAGATATTTTTTAAACAATGTGTCTAGGTTTGGGTTAACACACCTTCAATTTTTGTTTTCGCATTTTTAAAAACAAAAATACAAGATACAAGTTTGTTAATTAAGTAAAATATTTCAATACTTCATTAATCTCATTATTTGACAAAATAGCAACAGTGTTAAAAACAAACTCATTAAAAAAAACAATTTGAATGCAGACAATGGGGAGGCAAACTTTTTGCTTATAGGATACACCAGCAACAATTTAGGATTTCCTCGCCCCAATTCAATTTTCCAGCAGTGCTCTTATTACCCCATAAAATCATTTCTCTGCTATATCATACCCCATAAGGTTAGGAGATTCCCTCTAGCAGAAGTTTAAAAGTGGTGTTTTCAGAAGTCTGGTTCCTAAAACTTGAAGGTTAACCATAATGAATTTTAAATCTAATGGAGGAGGGGGGAGGGGAGAGTGAGGGAGCAAGTTTAGGTAATAAAAAATAAAAATACACATGAAACTAATTTCATCATCCATTTGGAAAATATCCTGTAATTAAAAGAATATAAAAAATAAGAGGGTCTTCTAAGTTCAGATTTCTTTTCTTTTAATATTTCTTTTCACTGTTTAAATAGATAAACCTATAAAGACAGATAAATCTATAAATAGTTTATAATATAAGGCATATAAATACAATATTATACTGCAAAATATAAAATTTCAGTATTTTTCCAAGAAAGTTTCAAAAATTACTTTTACCAAATTTAAAACATTAATTTTTTTAAAAAAATCACTTAAGACTAGATGAGAAATTAGATACATCCAACATGCCAGAATTTCTTGCATTTTTTAGCCAATGTCACATCACTGTCTGATATATCATTGAAATAAAAGCATGTTCAAAACTGTCTATTTTAGAGAAATTTGATCTGTAAATAATTACAGTATTTTGGTGAACTTAAGAATAGTTTCATAATGGCAGAAATAAGAGAATTTATTTCATTAAAGAAATAGTGAATATTATGAAGATTTTATTAGATGATCTTTTAACTAACAGTTAATTTCAAATTGAAAATGAAGGAAACTATAAATGAACTATAAAGTGATAATGTTACCAAGATACAGTCAAAGCTGCTCTTCATAACATAATGAATTGTGTCAAACAAATATAAAAAAGTAAAATATGATTAATTGAACAATTAAATATATACATACAAAAAGTGTTTGAGATAATAAAAATATTATAGAATCCTTACATAAAAGAAAATTAAATCTCAAGAACGATAAGAATCCAATTCTGGGAATGTTAAAACCCAGTCTAATCCAGTTAATGTCTAAACAATGATAATGAAATAATATAAAGTCCTAAAAACTACTTAAACAATAAAAACTACTAACTACTTATTCAAACAGTGAGTGAATCTTCTCAAAGAATTAGAGTTAGAATGGAAAGAAAATGAAAATTCAAATTCGGAAGGCACTATCTACCTGCTTTGAAAAATATCACATTTTGAAATTAATAATTCTGCTTTTTTTTTTTTTACATATCTTGAAATTCTGTTTCATATTTTTTATAATAATGATGGCCTTATATTACCCCACAATGTATTTATATCAGAAATTCTCACTCTGCTTATTCTACTATTTTTGCATTCTCCAGGAAATTAAAGGATTAATACAATTTCTACAGAGCAACATTAACCAATACTCACCATCAAATTTGGGCTTTTTAAGAACTTTTACTTTTCTGATCATAACATCATGAAGTGGATAAATACCCTGACACGCTTTTTCGATATCACGACCAATGCTGTCTGGAATTCTACCAAAAAGTAAAAAATATTAATTGAAAACAGGAAGGATATAAGCTAACTATTCAATTGGTACCATTACCATTACCAGAAATGCTATATAACTGCAACACAGAAATTACTTGCAAATGACTCATTTTTATTTTAAAAGAATAAAAATAAATATCCATTTCTATACATAAATAAATTCAAATTAGTTCATAAATTTAATAAATTAACAAGAAAAAATAAAATTATATTCCTAGTTAAATAAAATTCATAAAAACTTACAATTTATTTACAACTTCTTTTAAATCTGAGGATGAAACTTCACGGACCATTGTTTCAACCATTTTTTTCCTAATTAGTTTTACCTATAACAAAAAAAATTAATAAGAATATAAACATTTTTTTATAACTATGACTAAACTACTTGTTAATATTGCAAAAATATGCAATTTCTAATGTCCCAGATTCTTCCAAATAATATCACTTAAAACTTTTCATTACTTATTTTTTACAATTTTTCAATCAAAAAGTAGTTAATTCTCGGTAAAAGAATCAAAAACATGTTTAATAAAAAAAAAAAAACTGCAGTCAGCAATTACTCTAAATGCCTTATATATTTCTTAACTTCAGTAGTTTAAACAAGGCATTAGAATAAAATGTTTAATCCTTCATCACATAAGAATAATCAACAAAGAAATCTCATGTGTATATAATGCAATATAACAATATAATGCATTAGTACAAATAATTTCCTCTATTATTCTGCAGATATTCACAGAGAATTTTATTTCTGGCAAAATATTTTTTTAGAGATAATTACTAATAATAAACTAATACCTGATAAACAGACATAGAAGTCTTATAGTTACAACAATCAACAGAAATTATTGTATTTTATTTATTATTAATTCTTTAAAAATAAACTCTAGCAAACAATGCCTGTATACTAGTCTCTGTCTTTACAAAGAATGTATTTAATGAAATTTAAAACTTTCAATTAAATATTATCAAATATATATTTCATTGGTAAAATAGCTTATAATTTTAAGATGCTTTCATAATATTTTCACATTTAAACAAAAACTGCAATGAAAGAACAATTCAAGCTAAATGCTTAAACTTACTTGCGCATGTTGTGCATAGCAAGTCTTTTTAACTTGAGTGGTCCATTTTTTAGTAAAACCAATGCAGAACATACGTAATAGATAACCATCAGTAGTTTTTACATCAACATTGGCTTCAATTAAAGTCTGCCATTTCTTTACCATTGATCTTAATTTGTCAGTAGTTAAATCCATTCCATGGAAATTTGTTAGAACATTCCTTCCTTGTACTTCTTCAGCAATCAAGCGGAATTTACGGAAAGCAATTTCATCATTTTGGAGATCGGCTAGTGAAATTTCAAATACCCGTCCTTTCAATCCTTCAGATGCAATTTCTAAAGAGAAAAACTGAATTAAAAAAACTTTCCCTTGCATTATGCTATTGCAGATATCTATAAATCATTTAAAAACTTTTCTCAAAAAATTATATATTTTAATGCTTAATAACAAAATATTCTAATTTATGGTTAATTAATGTTAATATTTTAGGAGAAAATTTATTAAAAAAGAATATAAATGGAAAATTTTCTTAAAATTAAAGATTAGCATAAAATATATTTAAAAAACACTACAAAATCAAAACTCAAGGATGGACACTTAAATATAACAATCTCAAAATTTCTTACTTATGTTTTTCAAATATTAATCAAAACAAATAATATTTTAATATTTCTAATAAATAGCTCATTTATTTTGATAGCATTGATAAAATAGGCTTATATAGGCTCAGCTCCAGTATACGGCCTCCGCCAAATTGGCGAGAAATTTGGCGATAAATGGTAATTTCTGGATGCCGTCTTCGGACTACGTACTCTTCTTTATGGTAACCTTAAACCTTATCTCTTAACCTTTCACCTTAACCTCTAATTTTAAATTTTATTCATTTCACACTGTTCCATCCAGTTGTTTCAGTCGACTGCTGTTAGCTCCTACCATTTCCCACGTGGCCAGGTTGTATTTTTCTATTTCATTTATTTTGGCATTTTTATTTTTCTATTTTTACTCATGGCGTCTGCTAATGTACAAATTCAGGATGTTGTTGAAAAATTTCAAAATGTTTTGCAGAGTAAAGGACTTGAATTTAGGGTTTCAAAGATGTCAGACAATAAAGCGAGGCCTATTTTTGGAAATCCTGGAGTTGCTACCAGGTATTTTGTCACAGAGTTGATGAGGGATAGGGATAATTTTTTTGCATTTTTGAAGGAATCGGGTTTGATTAAAACCCCAAATTGTACTATTTGCAATGTTCCAATGCAGGTGCGAACTAGAAATGATATTTCGGATGGTTATAGCTTTGTTTGTCGGAACAGTATAATTAGGGGTGAGTCACGGAAATTGTGTGGGAAGCAGGTAAGTTTCAGGTATGGCTCTTGGTTCAACAGCAGTAGGTTGACTATAGAAGAAATATTTTTGCTCACTTTCGAGATTCTAATAGGAACAAGGACAGGGGAAATTAAAGAACAATACTTTTTCGGTTATAGTACCTTATCAAATTGGAGGCAGTTCATTAACGAACGAATTTTAGAGTATGTGGAGGAGAATTCAGAAAAAATTGGAGGTGTTGGAAAAATTGTGGAAGTGGACGAATCGAAATTCGGGAAGAGGAAATATAATAGAGGTCATCGAGTTGAGGGACAGTGGGTTTTCGGTGGTGTGGAGAGAGGATCGGGGCGTACGTTTCTTGTGGCTGTCCACGATAGGAAAGCTGAAACGTTAGTCTCTTGCATAAAACAGTGGATTGAACCGGGGACGATTATTTATAGTGATTATTGGAAGGCATATGACAGTTTAGGTGAGGAAGGATACGAACATTTAAAGGTTAACCACAGTTTACATTTTGTTCAGCCGGCAGATTTAGTGAATGGAATTCCGGCTGTCCACACAAATACTGTTGAAAGTCTGTGGAATATTGTCAAAAATACCTTGCCATTATATAATCGGCAAGGTGATTTCCAATTTTATTTGGCAATGTTTCTTTTTGAGAGATCTTGTCGAGATAAAAAGGTTCATGTTTTCAATAAATTCTTGGAAATTATCAGAGACATTCCTTGGGAGGAGTACTCCATTCAAGTCTCTGATAAGTAACAAGGGAGATCAATATGCAAAGTCTTATTTAAAAAAAATAAAATGACAGAAAATTATTAATTAAACTGTATTTTTATAAAGAGCAACTCACATATACAGCTATTAACTTTTATAAACTATGCTTTTAAAATTGAAAAATATTAATGTTTTCATGAGAACATATTCAGCATAAAATTAAGAAATCATTTTAAAAAATCGGAACAAAAAATAATTTCGTCATCATCATTTAATATTAATTTTGAGTATTTCATTAAACTTAAAAGCAAGTGAGCATTTCATCAAGCTTCATTATATTTATGATTAAATAAATCGTTTCATTTAAAAAAAGAGGGGGGGGGTTCAGGGGGGGCAGCGCCACCCCCTGACTTTATAGTCTAGTGTATTTTGTCAGTCTTAGAAATAAGCCTAACGTGGCTTCTAAACTTCCGGGTAAGAATCGGAACATCCTAAACAAACACGCATTATTGGCGACTTCTTGGCGAAAAAAATGGCGCCAATAGGCCGTATACTGGAGCTGCTCCCTTATATATATATATATACACTGTCCAGCAACGGATTGTAAAACTATGTGCGCTTTTGCGCATGTTTTAGGATGAGTTTAATCCGTCAAAATAGGGATGAAAGGAGATGTTTACATTTACTAGTATCTAATAGGGGAAATCCAAGGTCAAAGGGAATACTGGAAATTCACTTATCGTTCCGCGTCTCAACCCTTAATGAGATGGAATCGTCGAAATGAGGTCATTTCAGAAGCCGTTGACGAACATTATATTATATATATATATTGAGAGAGAGAGAGGGAGAGGTTTTGAGCACATGCCTTATTTCTTTTATTTTAACATTATTTCACAATTTATGCTTAATTATTTGACTAAACACTTTATTCATGAAAATTCATTTAGCAATTCACTAAAAAAAATTACAATGATTACATTACAACTGTAAAAATATAATTATTCAATAAATATATTGAATTAAAATAGAAATTATTACAAAAAAAATAGTTTAAAAAAGCTTCTTTAAAAATTATCTTGCACATAATTACTTCTAGTTCACAAAAGCTCAATAACATCAAGAGTAAATTTGCTTTGGAAAGCTAACTACTTTAATAAGGCAATAATAGAAAATGTTATTTAATGGCATTTTAAAATATTTCAACTTAAAGAATATTAAACTTATTTCTGAAATTTATGAAAATTGGAATTAAATATTATAGATATTGCAAGACCATTCAATATCTTGACCAATAATTTAGGAAGCTCTAAAATAGATGATTCACATTTTTTAAAAAATATACTTCAAATGAAAAAACATTTTAAAAAATTGTAGATTTTCTAATCACAATTAATTATTTAACTTTCAATTTTTTTTCAAAATATTGCACTTACTTGTTCCCTGTGTTCTGTTGACAAGAGTCTTTCCAACGTTTCGAACACTGAACATGGCTGGTGCTTTAACATCATACCAATCCTTACGAGTGAATGGATCAACTCTATATGCAGACATTATTATTGTTAAAAATTCAGTATGGCAAGTAATTAAATACAACAATGAAAATTAAATCTGCTATCAGAACACGGAAGGTCGGAAAAACTGGTACACCAATATAATATAATATAATACAGCTATTTAACTTGGCTAGGTAAAATTTAGATACCATTAGAATTACATCCCTTCCTTTCATCAGCTAGATTTTAATGCTACCCCTGTTGACAATATATAAAGAGTTAAACATACATTCACCATATATAACTAAGATAAATCCTTCACCATTTAAAACAAATAAGTTTTTTTTTTTTAATCATTGAAAGTCTGACACAATCCGTATCTTGTACTGCCCTTTCAGGATAGTTATAGCAATCTTTTAATATACAGTTGTGCCTATAGTTGGACAGAAGTAGGAGTGGAAATAAAGTAATTAAATTATATTTTATTATGTGCTCACACATGAATTCTTTTTCCAAATTCTTTCCTTTTAGCAGTTTTCTTTGATTCTTTCATTAAAAAAAAAAAAGAATACTTACTATGTTATTAAAAAAAATGGCTGAGCTATTAAACAGAAAAAAAAGCTATTTTCTTTTCAAAATTAAGCATTTCTTATGGAGCTATGTACCTTCTTTAACAAGAACGCTAATAAAACAATGTATAAACAAATATATTTCTAGTATTTAATTCAACAATCAAAAAATTGAAGATTAAAAAAAAAAAACCAAACCAAACATTTTAGAAAAATTTTATTTTTTTTTTTTTTTTTTTTTTGGTTTTCTGTAACCAAATATTACACGTTTATTTTTTAAGCGTCTTCCCTCACAACTTATGCATCCATTTGAAATTAAGATAAATGGAAATAATTTTTTTTTCAAAACGACTTATCATAGTTAATAAAATTGATTATAATTCGTTTTACACAGTTTCGAACTGAGAATATAAAAACCAAACAAACATTATCAACAAAAAATGTAAGGAGCTCAATTTCATGGTACATATAATGATTGATATCAAGATCCAGAAGGAATGCACTGATTTGAGTCAATTGAATTCGCATACATTATTTCTATTAATTCAATGTACAAGTAAATCCGCATTTATTTATAATTTCGATGAAATTCATGCTTCTCACGAAGCCTACTTTCACCGACAGATGAAAGACTCTACTTTTTCTAATGTCAATATATCAACTAATATATATACATAAAAAATGCATGTTAAGCTTGAGATCATTATTTTTCGTACTTACACCTTCTTTTTAACACCCTTCTTTCCTCCTTTAATTAAACCTTTATTTTTTCCAACAGCCATTTTCAGTGCTCAAGACTCCACGTGAAAACAAGATTGAGAACGGGCTAGGAGTATCAATTCACTTCATTACACCAATTTCCACTTCCATGCGGCTCAACCAAGATAGGCACTTATTTTTGAAATAAGCAAATTCCTCCAGTCAATATTATACAATGCAATGTAATATTACTAAATTATGCTATATTTTATAATGTCATTCATTACCAAAATCTAAATCGCTCTATTAGAATTTAGAAAAGAAATTTAAGCTTCAATCTTCCGTACATCTCTGTATTGCTCTTTTTATATCTCTCATTAACGACATTGATATTTCCAACTAACTTTCAGTTTCGAACCCAAGACCTTTCGGTTAGTTGATTGGGAATCTTATCCACTAGATTTATCAGACTTCAACCATAGTGATAAAAATTATGGTAACGAAATATCACTTAACCAGTTAACTGTTTTTGACGAGTATACTCGTCATGGAAAAAGTACAACAATTTGTGTTATGACGAATTTATTCATTAGGAGTAATAAGTAGTGACAATTTGCAGTTTAAATTGCAATTTTAGTAAAAACTCAAACATATTTGTAAATTTCAAGCTGTGTAAAATATTTTGAGAAACAAATAAAAAAATCATTGATAATTATTATTAAAAAAACCCGCATTTAATATGAATTGTTTTTCTTAAATGTATCGCTGTGTTGCATTAGTCATCTCAGAAGCAATTCAGCAACCATTACTTGTTTTAGACTATTCAATAAGTGGCGTGCCTGGTAATAAAAAAAATCAGTCATTTCATTGCAATGCAATTTCATATTACACATATTCTGTGTTTGACGAGTGTACTCAACATCGCTAAATTTTTTGCGACACAATTTGGATACGTATTTTCTCAGGAGGTCGAAACAGTTAACTGGTTAAAACGTTCTATTGCAAAGGAAGTAGAATACAATTTCTAAATCTAATTTTGAGTAGAATTTTAAGTTAAGTGAATTCTATATAGTTTCTGGCTAAAAATGATATTTTTTTTTTATTTTGCTCAAAATCATTATTTTTTTATCGAAGTAAAATAATGTAATATGGACAAAAGTAATTGCTTTTAACAGAAAGATTATTTTTCTGAAACCATTTATTGCCTTTTGAATTTGGTTTATTTTATGAACAAAAAAAATTCAAAATTTATTAAGAGGTGAAATAATTCTTAGTAAAACGTGGATTATTAGTCATATCTCTGAATCATTTATCTAAATATTCAAATTTGTGAGAGGTTTAATAATTAAAATAAACAACAGAATGATATATGATATGGTTAATTTTTATATTATATTCTGGAGGCATTGCGAGCCATTTTTTGCATTTATAATATTCTTATTCAGAACTGTATTAAAAATTAAATAACTTTTGAATAATTATTAAAAAAGCTAATTTTTCTTAAATTTTTAAAAGAAAAAAAAAGCTTTTCGAAATCAAATCGGAAAGATTCTTTCTAAAAGTGAATTTATTTTTACCGTCAGTAGTTGGTAGTATATTATCTCTACAATACAATAGAAATGATATTCTAATTTCGAAGTTTATCAACAAAGATCGGTATGAATTGATATTTATCTGCATCGATTAATAGAAAATTATATTACCGTTTTTATTTTATTGCATTGAATGGCATGATATTTATTATCTTGGAAAATAATTGCCCAGTGGATTTTTTGAAAGAATAATAACACGTTAAGTGATATCTTTAATAAAAATTAATATTATGGTTACATTTACAGAAGTTTGAAGATTTTGGAATAATGGAAGTATTGTATAGTCGTCAACAAAAAGAATGGAATACCTCTATAACTTTGTTATTTATTTTCATGTTTTCTCAAAATTGGTGTCGATGGAAATAGCGTTTGTTTGGACAGACAAATTGATAAACTGATTTAATTAACTGTTATCTCGAAATTTTTCCATCACAGAAATCGACGTTTTTTAATAATTCGATTCAGTAGATCTTTTTATGTATGTATCGAATTTCGTTCTGAAATTCGTCATGGGAACGAACTTTATCAAAATATTGTGTTTGAATTTTTTGATGCTTATAATATTTTCGCTTTGTATATTTCGCAAGGAGAAAGTAGAAATGAGAATTTCTGATGGTGAGAAAATGACGTACAACCAGAGCTTTGCGCCCTTTGCTTCTTACGAATGATATACTACTTCGTCATTATAATGATTACGAATGATTCGGAAATATGATGAAATGATGTATAAACCGTTTTCCATAAGTCGCATAAACTTTACTTTATTATATATCAATATTTCTAGCCTTTCAACTGGATTTTAATGATCACAGCTTTTTTGCAACCTAATTGTAGAAAGTTGCATTCTACAATTAGATTAATAGTTTTAAACATTTATTCTATTTATAAAATTTACTGCTATTAATAATTGAAGATCTTAGGAACTGCGCTCTGCGGCCTTGATGGATGTGATGAAAAAGCAGAACTTTTGGAATTACTGTATTAAATTTTTAAGTCTATTGTTCAATTTTATTATCAGAGTTTTCATAAAACTACAGTCATAAATTCATTGATTTTTCTTTTGTCAGCAAATTGATTACTAAATGCAAAAGAAGATTCTAAAACTTAATTGAAATGCTGATTGAGGAGTTTCTTCAATGCTGATTCTAGCATTGCAAATAATTTAATCCACTTCTCTTAGAAAAAAAAATGTGTCCATATTTTTCTGATAAA
The DNA here is from genome assembly GCA_026543865.1 of Argiope aurantia. Classification (NCBI taxonomy): domain Eukaryota; kingdom Metazoa; phylum Arthropoda; class Arachnida; order Araneae; family Araneidae; genus Argiope; species Argiope aurantia. The sequence goes on from JAPMOR010063813.1 coordinate 1,016,439, forward strand.
AAATAGGGTCATATATTTCTTAACTCTTTTTGCATTATATAGAAAAAAATCAAACGATTAAACATCAAAATATTTGCTTAAATAATCATATACAGGGTGTCTCAAAAATCTTGCCCGCGTCTTTTATTCCTTAAATATTGATCATAGACATATACTGTAAATTTCAATGTTGCGTAAAAAAAGGTGCAAAATGTTATGAAATCGATTAAAATTTTCAGGAGATTAAACATAAAAAAAATACAAAATTTAAATTTTATACGGACATCGTACAAAAAAATTTCCAGTGAGTAAAATGTGCCCCATCCTCTAATAAGGTCATGTACCAAATTTCAGCAATTTATCCCAAAAAGTCTCAAAGATATGAAACTACATAAATGCTGACTTAAGCCACTTTTCGATGCCTGGGTATGAGTTCGCAAAAAGGAAAAATCATGTCGGATGTTCATGTTTTAGGAGTCGTGCACAAATTAACAAAGAAAGTAATGATTGGATAAATAAATAATAATTTTGCTATTTATTGGTTCAAAAGTTTAAAAAATTTGTAGAAATAATAACTTAATGGAAAGATTGCATAAAGGAAGGATTGCATAAGGAAAGATTACTTAAAGAAAAGATTACATAAGTTTTTTACAATTTAAGTTATATTCTGTAATTCATGATATAAAATTTTAAATCATTTTTCAGGAAGCATAGATTTTAAAGTTTGTATTTAAAACTAAAGATATAAAGCATATTTTAATTCCCTATGATGCATGCCTGCGTCGCGTCATCTGCTCTGAAGCTGTAAACATTTGTATTTTAATTTGTGATTCACCTTTCACCAACTTTGTTTTAACATATCTGAAATTTTGTACATGACCTTATTAGAGGATAGGGCACATTTTACTCATTGGGATATCTGACAGCGCCAATCAAATATATTTATAAAGCATAAAAAATCTATGAATTGTGAAATATCAGGTCTGCAGTATATATTTACATTGAATTATTAAATCAATTAAAAATAATAACTTATTTATAATATATTGTAATATTAATTATCTACGTAACTGTTTCCTGTATCTTCCACTTGGCAGGTCCTGTAAAATCATAATTTTTAATGTTACATTTGCTTGAAGTTTATTAGTTCATTGTAATTTATAATAAAAATAAAATGCTTTTATTCCTTACTAAGGAAATCATTAATTAATAATTTTGGTTCATTTTTCAGTAATTTTATTATGTTAGTCATTTTTCAATTAGTATTTTCAATAAATTCTATTTTCCATTTTAAGTCATGATCAGTTACTTAAAAAGGGCCCATAATGCGATCCGCCTATGGCCGAAAATTGCCCCAGTCCACTTCTGGCATTGTGTAATTGAAGCACTCTAAACACAATAGGATATTGTATAAGGTGACACACATTATAATATCGTTAAAAATAATTTGGAATAATGACTTTGATTGAATTATTCACATCGTAGTACATTTAATCATAATACAGTTATATTTTAGGTTTGATACCTCTTTCATTATTTTTAAACATATAGTCATAAATATATGCCAGTGAAAACATGCAGGCAAAAATGTATTAGACATCTTTGCGATGGGCTGTGTTTAGTTACAATAACTAACACAATGAAAATTCTTGTTTGTAGAATATACCTAAAAATCTTTTGGAAAAAAAATTAAAATTAGAGAAAACCGTCCCTAAATAAAATTAGCATCACTGAAAAGTTATTTTTGTTCAAATTTTCAATTGGTATGGAAAGAGTTTTTGTTAAATTAGCCAAAATTACTGATGAAAAACGTTATTAAACATTCGATTAACTTCCAATTGAAAATCTAGGCTAAATTTTTTTTAAAAAATACTTTTTTAGTCAGCATTTACAACTCAAGTAACTACCTGCCGAATTTGGTAGCTCCGTTTCCAAAAATGTAACCTTGTGTAGTGCTTTGAACTATTTTTGTACCCTATATATTGCAATTTACTGAAAGGATGTCAGGCTGTAACTTTATCTATTTAACAAAAGCAAGTTTCACTTCCTTCATATGAAATAAAAGACACAAAAACACTTGAAACATTTTCATTCAATACATTCATTTTATTAATCACATTTTCAATTCAAATACTTTGGCACGGTATTTTGGCCAAAGAAATACTGATTCAATGTTTAAGTACACAAAGTCGTTGCACAGAGATATTTATAAAACATCACACTCAGCAACATTAAAGTTTCAAAAAGTATCTATTATTTTAAAATATTGCCACCAAAATTTAATGCAAAATACAATTTAAGGATATAGTTATTATTGCGTTTAGCCTTCTACGCAACACGGCTGCTATATTTTATTTTATATGACTTATTATTTTCACAATGACTTCAAATATTAAGAATAACAGAGTCAATTCATGTCATGTCTCAGTCCTTTTAACATCAGCCAGCTCATCGTTTTATTTCCATACTATGATGTAAATACTACAAGCAGCACGTTCATGTGATGAATTTCAAAATTATACCTGAACAACATTTTTGACATGTATTACAAGACATGGATAGACTCCATTCATTCCAAGCATCTTGAATAGATTAAAAATGAGAGTAAAATTATTTTTCTAACTATTTATTAATACTTTTAAAACAATAGCAGATTAAATCGGGATAATTTAAAATATGTACATAAAGCTGGCTTGCTGTTAACAGAAAACTTTTTATATTATTAAAATAAATTGAAAACATTTTTAATGAATTTGAATACAGTAAAGAAATAGAAAAAAATGTTTCTTTTATTTCCAACCAAAGCAAAAGAAATATTTATAAATGTTTAATTTGGTTGTTCTTTTCTACTGATTCTTTGGGGGATAGAATTAAAAATAAAAAGTTTAATTAGAAATAGGAACTATCAATGAAAGTATCAGAAATTCCGAAGAAGAGTTACAATAATTTTAAAAAATTTATATTCGAATTTTAATAAAAATTAACTGTTTTCGACTAAACATTTTTTTTTATTCAAATAAATCTGTATTCAAAATTAAAATATTCTCAAATAAAACTCATAATATCTTTTATAATATATTTCTTATTAGAGTATTAAAACAATTTAGAATATCATTACATGTTTTTTATTGCTCTGAAAATCTTTTTAAAGATCGCTTGCTTTGATATTATCAAACTTTCACCGGAATTTTTTCCCCCTGAAAATATTTAAAATGGGTTTGAATCATTTTCTGAAAAAAAAGTAGCAATTGAAAATGATATTAAAAAAATGTTTTCTGCACAAATATTATATCAGATTTCCACTAAAAAAATGGCACTATACATTAACTAAGAACATTTCACAATGTAAGAATTACTATAAAATCTGATTAATTTCGTAACAGTTTTCTCCCTTATAAAAAATAGTCACACTTATATTTAAGTATACGTTTAAAAAGGTGTTCTTCTTAAACAAGTGAGATGAGAAAATAAAATAACAAAAACAGCGCATTATGGAATGCGATATCGTTGAAAATATATATGCAAACTAAAAATTTCAAGATATCAACAAACTATTAGTAAAAGTCTTTCATTTACTAAGATCTACTTTAAATAGGCACTATACGAGACAAATACTGAAGTATACATGAAATTCTCGAACTATGTACAAAGATGAAACATTTTAAACACAAAAACTTGCACACAAATACAACACAAATAATATTGCGAAACTGGAATTTTTTTTCTTCATACAATTAAATAAGCTCTGTACACTCGAGATTTTAATTCAACAAAACATTTCGTTTTTAGGAGAAGATGTGTTTAAATAAGAAAAACATGCATGCAATATTGGGGAAAAAAAGCACTACTCGTTTAAGTTTCTTCAGAACAAAAGAATTGTTTTCGCAACTTTAAAATCATAATTACATGGGTCAGATTTCGTATTCTTTTTTTAAGGGGAAGTCATGTTTATTTATGTATTTAGAAAGTTTTAAATGTTTTTTTTTTAAATCCAATATAGGATATTGAAACTTTTTGAAGCTAATTATCTCATTAGATGTCAATACAAACAAGGTTTATATTTTTATTAATTGATAAATCCCCGATTCATCATTCATAAGAATTTCAAGATATTCTGTATTAGATCACGATTTCAAGCGTGAAATTATCAAAAGCTATATTGTGTATTTTGAAAAGTATGCGTTTCTTTTATGCATTAGGCATCTTTTTTATGTATGTATGCATGCCGATTTTTTTTTTTTTACAGAAGCAATTTACAGATTATTTGGTCAAAAAAGGATCCATGCCATAAATTGATAACAGAAAACATTTAATTGGATATCAAGAAATAGAGCTTGCATGATTTTTATACAAAATAAAACACAAACAAAAATAAATATTTTATGCGGGGTTTTCTGAAAGGGATGAAAAGGCCTTAGTTTTAATTTAAATCAGAAAATAATAATAAAGAAATAGAAGCGAGATGAATAGTGTGTTAATATTTAGAATATCGTCTCCGTAAATATAGCTGGACTATTCTAGGAACAGCATTAGTTTTGTGATTTAGAACATTACAATGTGGTTACATTAAACTAGCGAGTAAAGAGATCCGTTATTTTGCTATAAAGCCCAGTAGAAACTTTACCTGAAGAGTTTATAATGGAACTATTTATTTGTTAACGAATTAAAATAGTTGTAAAATCATCAAAACAAAGAGATCAATAAAAAATGATTTGGATTATAAAAACGTCTTGGTGTATTTCTTAGCTGAATGTATTTTTAAATATGACCGGTTAGCGGGCAATTATTGTGAAGATTTTTTTTTTCTTTTTTCGTCCAGAAAAAAGAACTAGAAGCGAGAGGAATTTTCATATTCTGAGGTAATATTGAAAAGGGAAAGAAGGAACTGACAACTTTTCTTTGTCCTATTTGAGAAATGGAAAGCCAATTTTTTGTAACAATTTTTACTGGAAGCTGTTGAAAATTAAAATTGCTTTAAAAAAAAAAAAACATGGGAAATCATCTCATAGTTATAAGAATGGTCTCAGAATATTTCGTGTTTTTCTTTTTGTTGCGTTTGGGTAGAACGTAGCAATATGCTTCGCGAATGTGTGAACGAACATTTAAAAAACAGCTTTAAAACACTTAATAGAATGAAATGTTTAAAAAACGCTTTTAAAACAGAAACTGGTCCGCTAGGATCGAATTTTCTCGGCAATTTGGGTCGGATCAGTAATAAAAAAAGTTTTTTTTTTTTTTTAAATTAACGAAAAGACGGGGATAAAGTGAGAACAAGAAAGAATTACTATAGGAACGCTAGTCTTGAGGAGTACATAGACATAAATTATTTTCTTTTGTAGACTGACTTTACATTTTTACAACCAATTTACACAAAAGGGGATAAAAATATAGAAAGAAGAGAAAGATATTATTATATCTAAGGCGCTTTTTATTTTTGCTAAACCACTGCCTGTTCCTGTACTATCCCTTAACACGGAACGGCCATTTTCGTTGTAAACGGTATGGTATTTAATCTGCGTATATTTTTTTTATTAACATCTTAAAGTAAATAAAAGTACTAGAGGTGATATCCCTTACAATATTGTGTCTTGCTATGGGAATATCAGAGGCAGTTTTTTTCACAGGAGCCAGCTCTTGCTTTGATTCTGAAGTACCCCTGGTATTCATCGAACCACGTATTAAGCCACTGGATAGTGGAAGAGTATTATGTTTGCTTTTGGGCCGAAATTCGCCACTGAATAGCTGGTAAATAGCTTTGTGAATAAGCTTAGCAGATGTTTGGAATTAAATTTCTTTGCAGTTGAAAAATTTCAAGGGAATATCACTTTGTTAGGGAAGTCATTGAAGAAACCTTATTTTATTGTGTAAGTCGTTCTAAGGAATTGATGTAATTGATCATTTCTGTTGAAATCAAAGCTAATAAGGCTGAGATGCAGATGATCTGTCTGGTATGAACAAAAGGCCGATCAGGGTCATCATCATTTCTCTAGAGTGGTAGAGCAGTTCATGAGTATGACTATGTCTTGTCTAATCTGCACACATATGTTTAATAATGAAGAAGAACATCAGAACTATTGTCGCAACGATTCGAGCCAGCTGTCAGCAAAATGTCTCATATGAATAAAGAAGCTTTTTAGCATAAAATCAGTAAGATCACACATGTGCAAAAAAAAAAAAAAAAAAAACACTGTTGAATAAGTATATTAATTCAAAAATTTCAAGTTTAACCCAAATTAACCTAAATAAATATTCATAATCGGTAGTTCTGTAAATGTTTCATTTCTTCGCATTTCCAATTCCAAATCATAATTTTGTGGACGTCAGTTTTATCTTCATTTTATAGATGAAATTTTTTTTTAGTCGAATATCACAGCCAAAACTAGACTCATTTGTCCCTTGGGATAACCTGACTCTTCATTGTTCGTGACTTTCTATGTTTAATATATAAATAATGTTGCTTCTTTGATATACTGAAAATTAAACATCTCATACACGTTTATAACAAGAAAAAAAAATATCCCGTTTAGCTCATAACTGTATATTTAAGAAAGAAATCGTGGCTTCTTAAACTCTGTGCCACGACCCACACTTTTCAGCATATGTAAGTAGAAATACAACAAGGCTTAAAAAGCTTCCCTAAAATTAGCTAAATAAGTATTTTAAATGAATTTTATTTCGGTATTTCATTTTTTCACTTCGCGACAAATTTTTCTGGCCTTTTTTAGCTTTCCCTAAAAAGAGGATATGGGATCTGGACAAATTTTGAAGCCTTGCATAAAAATATTCCCCGATTCGTGAGATGTTAAAGTGATTTATCATTTTATAAGCTTCGTTTCAGAAAAATTGACCCCTAGACATTTATTTAATTACATGTTTTTTTTTGTGAATAACTATTAAAAATGCACGTTCTTTAATCCCTTACCTGTGTTATTTTCGCTACTGTCTAATTAAATGAAATTTCCTGTTTTTAAAATGCATTTTAGCATTGATTTAACAATGTGTCCCTAAAGCACTTGAAATGGATCCTTCATGGATCACCGGTCATTTTTGTTTCTAGTTATAGCATTTGTGAAGGGCTTAATATTAGATTATAAGTTTAAATTGACAATAATTCAATGCACGAACCACGATTGGGTACCACAGGCAAGAGATTAATTTTTTAGCAAACATGAGCTGATAATATGAAATCACATACAATAATTTTATCTATCATGATTAGTAAGCTTTAGATTTAATGAACTAAATATTAGCAGAAGTAAATTATCAACAATTTATGAAATGAATTATCAATATCCATGAATATGATATAAATTATCTATAAAATGTTTTAAATGTTTATTACTTGTAATTAAAAAAAAATAGCAATATATTTTAATATTGATTCTTCAAATAGGTTAAATTTGTACAGATACTTAAAAGATTAAAAAATGTAAATACTAATAGCTAAAAAAAAGTCACAAACTTCAGGCTGATTTTTCGATGGCGTAGCTAGAGTTCATACTTCAGGAAATGGTTATATTATTATGGGTATACAGTCTATCCTACAATTGTAATTTAATAAATTTTATAAAATCAGTTTTTAATAATACTGTATTTGAGCTAAAAAATAATCAACGCTTTATTCAAATTATTTCTAATTTTTTGCATTTCATTTTCAATCCCTCATTATATATATCAGAAAATCGAATTAATTTATACTTCAAATTCACTACTAAGTGGCACCACTAGTACGGAATCGAAATTTAATTTCATTAATCAATTTACCGATAATAAATTTCCAAAAAATATATAAATAATATATATATTCTAGAATACATACGCTTTCTGGTATTCAAGGTTTAAAATTCCAGAACATCAGAAGGCGAATGTAAAATAGATTACAAAATTCCATCTGTACAAAAATGAAACAAATCGTTAAATAATTAAAATTAAAATAGAATATATAGCAATATCTAAACATTTTCTTACAATTAGTAATGATTTTTTAATAAAACCTCGTTTACTAATAAATGAGACAAAATAAGATTGTAAGAATGCGACGAACTATAACATAAAATGCAATATACGAGCTCGAATTTTATACATGTTCAATATACAGTCAAATATTAGAATTTTATTATTAATCAAGAAAAAATGCCGTTGCAAAATCATTGTCGTTTAATTTCTAATAAAGGCACTGATTGAACTAAAAATAAGCTTCCCCAAAACATACTTTCTCTAGCTGGGCCACTGCGATTTAGAGAATCAGGGAATTCACATCGAAATGTCAATTTAAAAATTTAAGAATATTCATAATAACATAGAGTTAAAAAAATTAAATTCATATTATCTTAAAATATACTTTTTAAATTTTAATGAGGGTTGGGTCGAATAATTTTACATACAAAAATTCGATTTTAGCATTTGTACATATTTTTGCGATACGTTTGTACTATTTGAAATAAGACACGAACCATTTATTGCTATTTAAAGCGGAACCGAAAACAACGTTTCTTGCTAAAATCTCACAAACTAATGGTTCCGTTTACTCTAACACTTTCGTTATCGTCGGACGGTCCTTATGGATGCCGTTATAAAGAACAAGATATATACGAAGTCAACAGTAATTCGATGTAGTTACAACTTGAAATTCGCAGAGAAGAAAATGTTTATGGACTAAGCCTACAAGAAAAAGTCACAGGAAAATACAATTTTGTTCACATACACAGAGTAGAAGTCCTTCTCTTCGTTTTTTTTTTTTTTAACGTTCTAAATACATCTTATTGCTTTTCAGTTGAGTTGAATGGAAATTTCGAACACTTGGCATAGCTGGAAGCACTAAATACATGCCGACGTCTATCCTACGAACTAATTTTCCTAATCCTGAAAAAAAGAAATATATACATATTAGAAATCAGATTTACAATGAAAGCAAGAGAAATCACATCACCAAAACAATAAATCAGTTTTCAAAAGTTTTAATTCTTAAACTTAAATTAACTATCTAGATTTGCTTTTTTGCGACCAAAAGTCATGGTTCTCAGTAAATTTGTCCTTACTTATCTTAGGGTGGCGAAAATATTGCCTACATTTAAATACGCAAATATAAGGCAGAATGTTATTTTGAAAGAAAAAAAAATATTTTCATTAAAATACAGTAAATTTATATTTTAATTAACTATCATATATATTAATAAATCTGATAATAATTAATGATTTTTTTAATATGCTTTTACTTGAGTTTTGTTTGTGAAGGTAATTGTAATTCAATTTTTGCTCACTTGCTGAAGTGCAGGAGTTTTGAAATTTGGAGTTCACGGGAGTGTTTCTTGATGAAAATAATTTAAATAAATTTCCACTTTTTAGTTCACTAATAAAAACGTAATTTTAAATTCATCTTTTTTTCAAATTTTATTATTTTTATTTCACTATTTTTGCTAGCTATTTATTAAATGACCCACACTGCCGGTTGCCATTCTCCCTCAAAACATTTCTCCTGCTTCGTTGCAAAAATAAGGTTCTCAAAACACCGTATCTGGTTTTCTCCACATCATTTACGGCTTTCGATGTCAAAGATATAGATCTCGTCAAAGAAAATAAGCGGAGATTTCCAAAACTGCAGAAGACTATCAATATTCTCATCTGCAAATTCTAAACGCTTTTGCACTTTGACAGGTGAAATGTGTGGCATTCTACGAGTTAAACGACCATGGTACTCAGATTTTTACAAAATTTTTCGTATTTGTCATCATGGAAAAAAAAAAAATTAAATACCTTTCTAAACCCATTTGTAATTTGAGATGAAGTTATCCTAGAGTTTAGACGTTAAGTTTAAATGTATCTTTTTTTCTTTTTTTTTTTTCTTCATGAGCAGCCATTTTAAATTTAGATCGGCGTCATTGGAAGCTACGAGATACCAATAATTACAATTCATCAAAATCCGTCACCTCTTTGGATAGAAGGATGAATTTTTCTAACAGTGTTGCCAATTTTCCAAAGAAATTTTGCCTGCATTCCTTAATTTTAAGATAATCGTTCTTTTCCTTTCAAATCTATTTCAATTTTAACTCAAATCTTCCAAAAATACGTTCATTTTTCTTACTTCATTACGGGACTGTAAGAAAAAGGAAATTTAACTTGAGGATATTATTTTAATTATATTAATATATGTAAAATTTTGCTGGTACTTTTACATTTAATTAATTAAACAAAACCAGATAAGTTATCTTTCTGTCATTGTGACAGTGAATTGTGCAAGGAATATAATAAATAAAAATGTAATTAATATTATCATTAAAATGCGCTTTCTTTTATTCTTGAATATTTGCTATATGTTTATAAACATATTTTTTTTTCCTGGCAAGCGTACATATTATATATTCTCCGACTTGTTTCAAATTTTAAGGGCGTTAGCCAATAAGAAATTAACTCATGATTATGTTACTCAAGCGAAAGTCACAAATACTCATATAGTACTTTAGGCGGCATGTGTTTCTGTCGTTTGAAACGGCCCTGCTTTATAGCCCTAATGTGTCTCAGCGTATCACGTGAGTCATTCCCGACACAATTAAAAGTCCCCAAACTCCCTGAAGACAGCCACGTGCCGGCATTCATCAAAATCCAGCCGACCGCTTGGTAAACGAATATGCATTGCAGATGTTACCGATACAAGATTAACATGCACTTGAACGAATCAATTGTATTCATCACTTCCATTTTTGAATTCACAAAAATCTTTTTTCTATTTCGCCGCTAGCATTTTTGATTAAAATAGAAAGTTGTGGTAGTTTGTTAAAATACTTGAATTTAAATAAAATACTGAACAAATAAAAATGCATACCAGTGGTTTAATTTACTTTACTTGAATTGGAAAAGATTTTGAATGCTATTTCAGACTTAACAGTATCAATTTCAATTTGCGAAAAGCAACGACAATTAAAAAAAAAACTAAGCATATATTTAATTAAATATTTAGCCAAACTAGCATTCTGAAAAAAGGATCATATGATGCAGAAAAATACGAAAATTATTTTAGAAAATGCAAATATTTTACTATTATTACGTTATTAAAAAAATTGAAGACTTCAACATTTTAATTTTAAAAAATTTGGTTTTAATTATCCATATCAAATATTCTCCATTAAAACAATATAAAATAAAAAATTAAACAGATTTATAAAAGAATATTGTAATCAAATGCTGAATTTGTAAATTAGGAAAGTAAAATGATTATCTTAATTTATTAATTTTACTTTATATAAAGAAATTGAAATGCTCTTTTTTTGTACGTTACAACTACACTTCTCAAAATAATTACTTCATATTTTGATATGTGATATTTTGAAGCTGGAGGCAGATTTTGTTAAGATTTCATGAGATTTAACTAAATGATTTATTATTATTTTTTGAAGTAATATATCTATCAGAACACACTTTGGTTGTTTTTCAAAAGTTTGCCTTTAGCTTGTAGTCTGAGAATTTTACTTCAACTAAAAAAAATAATTCCAATATAGTTTTTTTTTTTTTTGGTGGGAAAAGGATAATTTTATGATTTAAAATGCAGTTAGAATGTCCTGCAATATATTATTTTGTTATTTTATTAATATTCTTTTGATACTTCATTCTTTCTGAAGAAAGCGTCGGATACTCTTAGGCATTCCGATATGTATGCTTGCCTTTTATAAACTGTTGATTCATAGTTTTATCATTAAATCCAATTCTGATTTTAATTTTTTTTAAAGTTTTAGGCAATGAGAGTTACAATATTAAAGATATTATGAAATGAGCTTTTTAATGTATGAAAAATTAAAGATATAAGACATGAAACTGTTTTCATCATGAACAATTCGAAGTAATCTAGTTAATATGTACTTGATCAAATTTGAATAAGTATATATCAACTAGAAAAATTTAACAAAATTAGCACAAAAAAAAATTATCACCATCAATAAAATTTTTCTAGTAATTATACATTTAATTTTAGTAGAGAATCTTGCCAATAATTTTGGTACAGAAAAAAAATTCTTCAAAAATTTATTTTCTCATACAGCGAAATTAAATTTCATAAATATCTTTGACTTTCGTAATTTCTTTACTGAAAACGATAAGCAAATCCAAATTTTCAAAAAATCACTCTTGTAGGTCTTTTCCGTCTCTTTGAGTGACAAAATAAATAAATAAAAAAAAAATTCCGGGTAGAATTTTCAAATATAACCTAAGGGTACGTAAACACATCTGTCAAAGAACAAAATGGTTATTTATATGGTGCCAGATACCACAGAAAACATACGAAAAACCTTTACGAGGATCGTCTGCTATTCCTGGATGGAACAAAAGTGCTCCAGCTGTTCCCACCAAAATAAAACTGCAGCGCTACACCACCCCTAGGGGGCTGCCGAGAAACCATTCTTGTGCCTTTGATTGCTTATTTAGCGATTCGGACGGATGGTGCAGGTGCAATCCTTTGGATGCCACGTGGGCCGCCCGAAGAAATACATCTGGGACTTCCTTTTTTCCTGCCAGCGAAAATAAAACAAGGGAGACTGAATTTTGCAAAGAGCCATTCGTCACTTCCTCGGTCGTAATGGATTTGCTTAAAATATTGAGGTCGTTGCCCTTCTAAATGAAAACTCGTTTGATAGTCAATAATTAAACCAGCAGAAAACAATGTGAATTACATGGTCGTTCCGTTAAATTTAAACATTACATAGAGTTTGACATTATATGTCATGATGTATTTTTCTAATTGATTCAGCTTTTTTTTAATTACAATGAAAAACACCTTTTTAAATATTAATATCTTATTTCGGTTTTAATGAAGACAAGTATTTTATTTTTGTAAAATTAAAATTAACTTATTAAAAAAAATCTAAAATTTTGAAGAATGAAAAAATCTTCCCCATTGCTTTTGAAATTAATCCAAATATTGAAATAATCAGAAATAGGCAAAAAATTTGAAATAATGAGAAAAAAAATAAAAACCTGATCATCTCCAAATTGCCATACGTGAACAGATATAAATTAAATTTGTAAAATTCAGTCGAAATACTAAAATATTTTTCAAGTATTTTTCCCTTCTACTTTTTTTACAAATACTGTTCATCGTTAAGTATGAAGAATTTTTTTTTTTGAGAAATTAAAAAAAGTTTATATGACATACATCTGGGAGAATACGTTTCAAAAACGATATTTTTTTTTATCAATGTTGACAAAAATATTACAATAATTCAACTTCAAACTAGTATGATATTTAATAATTTTTCATCTGAAATGAAACTGACAATCGAGCAGAAAAATCTGATACTATCCCCCCCCCTCCAATTGTTTGGAAAGTAATCTGGTAGTGCTGCCATCTAGAGGAAATACTAACAACAACTTTATCATCGTAATAAACTTTTTATTACAGAATATCATCGAATATGATTAATTATTAAATCAAGAATTTGAATAGTTTGATGAATGGGTAATTTTCTAGGGGATTTTCTAAATTTCTCAAAGAGCCTGAGATCAATACATTTTTCTATAGATGAAGTTCCATATATGATATAATTCATATTAGGATTTGAAGGTAGAATGAAGATTGTTTTTGGGTTTTTTTACTAATCCATTTCAATCTTTTTTTCTTTTTTCTTCTACTGTGGAGAAACAGTCTTGAACGATTCAGTGAAAAGTCTTGGTTACCATCAGGAATTATAAAAAGTACTTATAGTTGTTATATTTTTTAGAGCGAACAGAAAAGGAAACTTAAAAATTGTTTAATTTCTGTTTAAGAATTTTTGGAACATACATGAATATTTTAATGTATACATATTTTTAAAAATATCCGATAATATTAATATAGGATTAATTTTTGGAATTCAAATACAAAACATTTATATAATCAATCAGCAATAACATATAATTCCAAAAATTAAATATATAGCAAAAAGCTTCTAGGAAGACATCGTTTTCTTATTGTTAACTATAATGTCAATGAATTAATTAAATTTGTTGTTCTTATGATATTAATACTTATAAACTTTAAGTAAATTAATAGAAAAAAGTATCATGACAAAGTGCTAAATTAATTTTGTCTACAAACTTCACCAAAATCAAAACTTCTTAAATGATAGAATCCTATTCAAGGTCAATGCAAGGGTATAGCTCGAAATAATGAATAAAAGTTCACAAATCTGTTCCCAAGTGCATTTATTAATTGAAATGCCAGGGCAAAGTTAAGCAAATGTAAACAAATTTGATACCAAATATGCAAAGTGTAAATTCAAACGTTTAAATTCTACAAAAAATGAAAACTAATTTTCAGTACTATCTATTAATTTGTATTTTAAGCATCTATAATTAATTAACGTAATAATGTATTTACAGTTGTTACGATTCTCCCAGAAGGGGAAAAGGGATATCACCACGTCATCAAATAAAGCACACGGTAACGTAAAACGTGACGGTAAAGTAAACGTCGAGAAGTCGACACATAAGTAAACGGGTTTCCGCTTCTCCTAGATTAACAGAATACTGACGGAGCTGCAATGATTCCATTTTCGACGACGATCAATACCTCCTACCAGAAGAATCAGCATCTGTGCCTTTAATGACAACTAAGTAAGTGTTATTAGCCGCTGCGGCCCGAGTATTCGATGTTACCCAGGAGCCAAGACAGGACGGATGCTATCATTCAATATTAATAATGAGGGATAACAAATAACACTGAGCCCAGGACGTCTTATAACTAAACCTGCCTTGCCTCGAGCTTAAATAGCTTAGAATACATGATTTATGGAGTCAAGAAAAATTAAAAGGAAGTGTTGCTATTGTTTCTTTAATATTCGAATGTAAAAATTAATCCAGAAGCTATTTTGAGAAGAAGTAAATATATTTTTTTAATCAGTTATTAATGGCAAAAATATTTTTTATTCGTATATAGGTTCGGAGAAAAATGGCATCATAGAAATTAGGCATCTAGTGAAAAAGTAACAGAAACTACGATCTAAATGTAGATTTCATTTTCAAAACTATAAAATTACACCAATATAACATAAAATGAACCAAAATAATATTGTATGTAAAAAGTTAAAAGAGGAATCATTTGTAAAAATTAAATATACTTTCTGGTATACACGTTTTTTTTCTTTTCATTATATTAATTTATACGAATAGAATTAGCAGAAAATGTTTCGAATAACAAAATGATTTTAAGTTTCATTCTTTTTTCCCCGTTCATCTCTCATTCCTAAGATTTTATTTCATATTTCAAATTTTGTTCTAGATGTTTTGACTATTATTATTATTTTTTAGTAGATACTTCCAGAATTTTTGGAATTCTTATATTTATAATATACAAAGCATGCAATTAATATTATGCGCTCTAACTCGCAATGCAAAAAGTTTTTTTTTTTAATTTTGTGTGTGTGAATATATATATATATATATATACAAAATTATATATATATATAAAATAATTCGAAAAAACCTTTTTGTGTTCCGCAGATGCAAGTCTGAAATTAGATTTATCAGAAATTTTAACATTGAAGCGACAATTTTAGATTTATTTCGTTGGCGGAACTTCCCACTTTTGAGTGAAATCGATTCATAGTCACATGATAACATCAAACACGCCGCACCAATTTCATTTCGGAATCAGCAACGCCTCTTGCAAAACAGAAGAAAAAAGTCATAGCTCAGCGAAAGACAACTTACAGATAGATGTTATGTATCACGTTGCTAAAGTGGCAAAATTCATCCATTAAAGGAAAAGGGGAATAAAATGTCATAAAATCCATCAAAATTTTTTTAATCGAAACCTATATAATAAATTCCTTAAAATTAATTTAACAAACGCAGTCATCAGGCAACATTGACTTTTCCTCCACTTTATTAATTTTTGGAAACGCTTGACATGAAATAATGCCTAAGCGATCGGTATTCGCACTTAAAGCAATCTTTCCCCAATGAAGCACTTTTTTCCTTCATTATTATAAAGACCCTAAAATTATGCTGCGGACGATTTATCAGGTGACTTAAAAATGATGAAAATAACGTCCTGGCGTCGATCGGCTCCTTGGCGATCGAAATTTAAAGCGATTCACCAGTCTTTAATTACCAATTATTAATTATCTTTTCGCCGCTGCAAATATCGATGGTTGCAGTTGGAACATCTGCGTCCCCTCGACCTTCGTTCAAGCTTGACAAGCGATCGAACTCCTATCCACCCCACCCCCCTCCGACATCCCTCAGAGGGAAGAACAGGGAATATGGATTGGAAAAGGGATGGTTCTTTGCATCGTGGAACAAAGGATTTGAAGAGTTCATCTTTGTCCAATGAATAGCTTCTTAGTGGAGTCTTTTAAAATATTCATATTTAAAAGACTCACCCCTTTTTTCAAAGTTTGTAAAAATGGAATTTTGTTATCGATTTTCCCACTTCTTATAGAGCTTTTTGAATTTTGCGTAGTTTCGATGACAATGTGCTATTTTATTATTTTCAGAATGTATTTATGAATTAATCGATTAATATAATTACATTTTAGTTTCATATTCGTGGCGCCACTTGGCAATGTATTTGTGAAAACTCCGATTTCAAAGATGGTGGAACATTTAAAATAAGGCATTATAAATTAAACACTAGATGATAAAAAATAATTAAAATAAACAACTTTAGAAGCATTTAATATTTCCAATTATTTAAAGTGCGTTATTAAAAATCGTCTTTAAATATACCTAAATCTGCTTTGAAAAAAGATTCAATTAAACGGAAACTTTTGGAAAAAAAAATGAGATTCGAAATAGAGGAAAACGCAGTTCAGTTCTAGAATGACAACAAGCGGAAAATAAATGAATTAATTTTTTTTAGTTAGTGATTGCCATGAAATGAAAGGAGTATTTTCATAATCAACAAATTCCAAAATTCGCAGTTTTAGATTTTTTTAATACCAAAAAATCCTTTTTGGAATTATGTTTGTGAATTTAGATTATCGAAAATGACTCAAAAACGCGAAGATTAAACGACGAAATTTGGCATGTGGATTTAACATCAAAATGGCTGTTCCGTATAAGTTATTGGCAAATTCGTCAAAAGAAAAAAGTAATTTTCCAAAAAACTTGCTGTATCATGTAATTACATAAAACAGCTATATATTATTTACCAAGATATTTTTTCACGCATGCATGCATTTTCATGTTTAAAAAAAATGCATACATATTTAAAAAAATAATATTACATATAAATTAAAAACTAATATTAATAAATTATATATTAATATTAGTGTAATAGATATTAATTATTTTTAAAACGATTATTATTAAATATTGGAATTGTAATATGGTTTTAATTTTTTTAACATTAAATATATTCAGCTTTTTTATATATATTATACGCTTTACGTCTTTAATTAAAAGTTTTAGATTACGGAATATGCATATTAAATGTAGCCTTTGCCACTAAACCCTGACTTAGAGACTTACCAGATCTAGAAAGGCAATGAAATAGTTATCTTTACAACTAGAATACAGTGGCCCCGGAACGGAGGTGAGAACTATGTCATCATCAGCTACGTATGAAACCCTTCCAAAAGAGGTATGCCCCATCACTGGAGTTGCAGTAACCCTATCTTACATCATTACTATGCCCAGGACAGAAAAATCCAACCGCTGAACCAGAAATTTCCCAGTTTTATATCAGTGATAATTTTTGTTGAGATTTAAATTGTCATTATAGGATGGTTCAGACCGTTATCTACAAATTTCTAGGAGTTGTTTCATGCGTCAAGACAAACATTTGCAATTGCCTATGGAGGCACAAATGCAAAAGTTCAATCATCACAAGGGGCTCTTTTTCATTCAATTATATAAAAACAGATCATAACTTAGATAAAGTGTACAAAGCATGTTTATTGGAATATAAATTCAAACTACACAACATTAGCTTAAATGAATGAAACATCAAAAGCCATAAGCAAAGTAATAAATACAACAACAAATGAGAATTTCACATCAATAACAAGCCTTTTGAGTAACTTAAGACAAGCAGTCAAAGGATTTGCTGTCCGAAACGATACAGGTTTTGCATGCTTTTGTATAAGTAACTGTATTGCAAATTTATTCTCAATGAAATCTATGTTGTATATTATATCTTCTTTTATTTAATTTATTGGCTAAGCAAACTACCAGCTTTTACTTTTGCCACCTCATATTTAATGGAAAAAAACTTTGGTCTTGATGGGTATAATCATTCCAAGAACTTTATCGGGGAATTTCTAGATCACCTCATCAAACATAATTGACATCTTGCCATTAATCGACTTCTTTTGAAATTTCAAAAAAGGTTAAGAATTTCTATCTATACAAAGATTCTAAATTTAAAAAAATTATACCCAGAATTCGGATGCTATAAAAAATATTTGTGCATATATGTGTGTGTTAAAAATATTAAGTAATTTATTTTTCAGTTACACAAAATTTCTCTGAAAACAGCGTTGAAAATTATAACTTTTGTATTTGATGCTTCTGTTTTTCTGCAAAAAAAATTTCGCAATCTAAAGCCTACATAAGTAGCCATTAATTTACTAAGAGTAAACGAAGAAATTTCATTTAAAATGACTACCGCTCTCATTATTTCTGTAATCCACAAAAATACATGCCACCCGCAACAACAAAATACATGGACGCGTTAGTAACATTTCGGTTGCATTTTCACTGAGGAAATTCTTTCGCATGAAGTAGTCATATTTGACACGAAGATCACTTCTGGCACAGATACCCTCAGATAATGAGTTATTCCTACGGCATTGACTGCTCTCTTTTGAAGAAGTATCTGTTAACCGGACAGGGATGATCAGTTATGCACCTGATCGGTATCCAAATGGATATCTGACTGAGCTTGCTGCAGTGCAATGCTTGATCCTTCTTAATCCCTTTTTAAGAGATCCTTTCTGCTTTAACCACCAAGAAACTCACAGAGGCGCATGCCAAAACAGTATATTGTAATTCGCAAAGTAGCAACACAGAGTATCTTGTATCTTATAGAAATATAAAAAAGATTTATATCTTCTAAATGAATTAATTTTAGACTCTGCTCTTATAAACTGTGTTCTTCCAAGCGAACTGATAACGATGGGTCGAAGAACATCGTTTTTACTTCTATAACAATTGATTGCTGACGTGTGTAGCGCATCGTTGGTGATACTGTGAAAAAAATATCTCGACGTACGTGAAAGTCTTTCCACCACAAGAGGTCAAGAGTGTGATTTATCAAATTAATTGAACTTAGAGTTGATGGAGTGCTTCAGATGTTTACGGATTATCTCATTGATTGGTCACATTTCATAATGACGCAATTCAATTGACTAACAGTTCATAGAGCGCTTCAAATGTTTAAGGATTATTTCACTGATTGGACATGTTTTATAGTGACATAAGAATTGAATGATATAACTTTTAGTCATAAGATTAAAAATAATTCGATGTGTAAATGGATCCGATGTATTGCAGAAAGGGATCAACGCTGAAATGGAAATGCGGAGTTGTGAAGACTCTACAACAGAAAAAACTGCTGCAGTGAAAGGAAAGAGTATTTCTTCTTTCTAGATATGCTTTATTTGGACCCTGGAACCAGTTCTTTATTTTTTCTCCTTTTGCTTTATAAAAACCGCCAACAATTTGGAAAAGAACTATCAGGATCAGGAGTTAAATTGATCACATATTTATACTGAATTGGAAAGTCACCATTCCAGAGTTAAAAGAAATGTCATCAACTGACGACTCAGTTGGGTAATTATTTCAAATCCAAACATTTATTAATATACAATAATTATCTTTCAACTGATTGTTTCTCGAAAAATGGCTTGTATGGCCTACTGAAATCCTGCGAATAAAAATCTATAATTAAATTCAGTAGATTTTTTTCTTGTATTATTCTTTCGTCATTTTTGAATTGTTAAATGATTTTGGTGCCGTTTGATATGCTAGATTCTCTTTATCTCTATATAGTAGGAAAAAACGGGGCTTAACACATTGAACGAGTCATTGTACCAGATTTCTTTTTTAAGTCTAAGGAAGGAAATTTGAAATATAAGGCTGTTCAAAGAAATTGTTCCGATTGAAGGAAAACAAATGAACTCAATACAAAAGAGAGTTCAAAATTTTCTTGCATATTTAATAATAGCTCAATGTGATTATCCTACCTCACAGGCACAACATCCAAGAGCTGGTGCATCTTTTTAGCTGGGAAAGCACTCTCTCATTACATTTAATTTATTACTGCTGCATATAAAAAAGACGTTAAGACTAAGTATATGCGATATCTGAATAGAATGAAGATTCAAGAAGTCATTTCAGGCGATTCAGATAGTTGTACGCAAAATTAAATTCAAAGAAATTGTAGATAATAATAATAAAACGGATTCTGTGCCTTGTAAGAGACATTATATTCGCCACGCCAAGCGAATGATTAAAAATCTTAAACTTTCTTTGAACTGTCCGTCCTTCCCCATCAGCGATTGACATCCGAGATTACCTAATTTCGTATTCCTAATTTTAATTGAACCCAAACCAGATGAACAACACACCAAATTGTGCGGGGAAAACACCGCCCAAATTCCTCCTGCAAAATAAAACCCTTACAGGGGCAGAGATCCATTAAGAGCAGGGGCGCACAGGTTCCTCCAATCCACTGCAAATTAATGCACACGCATTCCATCTGGATCCTCTCCTCTGCCGCACATCCCAGAGAGCGCCGGAAGGATGCGGAGGAGAGAAGAAAGGGAGCATCAAGAGCAAGCGGGATCGATCATCAGTGTCTCTCCCATCTGCATTCTCCCGCCGAACACCCCGCCGCCATCCGCCACCCACCCATTATTGACAAGGGGAGAAAGAGGAGGGATGCCCGAACGCCATCTGCATTCGCCTCTCTCAAACACGTGGCCGGGAGAAAGGAGTGCGTTCCCCCCTTCCAGGGTGAGGGGCGGGCTGGGATGCTTACAACCCTCCTGCTATCCTGAAGAAAAGAAGGAATGCTTTTTGTCCTTTATTATTATGGAAAGGAATGGACAGTGGATGGTCAGCAGAAACTAAATGGCGTAGAACTGGACTATCACTCGATGATGAAAGTGGCTTTTTTTTGCTGTAGTTCCTTTTAGGGGTTGTTGGAGTGACACTGGTGTGATTGCGTCCTTTTTTTATTATAAAAAGGGGTGATCCAAAGCAGGTGTGAATACGAGAGGGGCGAACGTCAGTGTTGTAGAAAAGGGAGTTTCAAAGGTCTCATGAATTTCGCTAATTTGATTAGCTTAATGACTTTTAGTACAAGAGCAAGTACTACATATTTTAAAACTTTAGATAACTGTAAAGATATGAAAATAAAATTATTAAATCGTATCGCTTTATCTAAAACATGCAAAGAAAGTCTTGATTGAAAAAAAAAATAAGAACACTATGCATTAAGTATGTCTTCAATTTAACGCAACCTTTTTATAATTTAACAAATGAAACATTATGTGAAATTTCCAAACAAATGGAAACCAAAGAATTGAATGCGGAACCTGCAATCCCTATTTATACTACGAATATCATCAAGACTTTTACTGTCTAATACTAAAACACAGGATCCACAAGAAATATCTTCATTAGTCTTAAAATTAATTTTTAAAAATACAAAGATGTAAAATGAAACACAGTTTACCGCAAAATAAAAATAAATCTATTTTCTCTATAATGGTTCATCTCCATAAAGTAAGGATATAGAATGTTCTGAAATCCATCGCACTTCCGCTTAACACAAAACAGGTCCTTTATACAGCGCCGTAATCGGCTTGTTTTTCTTTGTGGAGAAAACGATAAACGGTGATGAGTAATGAGATTTTACTGAAACTGTAGAAAAAAATACAAAATGTTTAAAGCCAAACACACAATTTCACAATTTAAACCTTGAGGTCATTTCATTAAAGTGAGGCTTCTCACTCAATGAACACGTTTTACATGTTAATTAATTGATAGATGCTTTTCAGGATGATGAATTTGTAGTGGAGGATTTATGAAATGTCTCCGTGAAAGCCCGACATAACTCCACTGGATTTCTTCCATAAGATTATATAAAAGAAAAGGTTTATCAAATCCCTTCTTTCTGTTATTTACATTTTAAGGTTATCATTAGCAACTTTCATTGTGACATCGCAAATGTTAAAAAAACATTTAGATAGACTAGACATTATCGTGTTAATAAAAAAGCTCAGATTGAGTTACATCGAAGGTGCAGAAGAAAAAATAGAAGACAACGAAAAACAGATATTACTATTATTATTATTTTTTTGCTACAAACTTTCTCGGCTTGATTAAAAACTGAATTAATACCAAAATGAACACATCAGATTAAAGTAGAATCCTAAAAGCCTCAATACTAATGCAGCGGATTCACTTTTCTAAGTGAAAACGATATAAACATAGTTGGGGAAAATAGGTTTGAAAAACGACCGATGTTTCAATTTTGAAAAAAAAAAAAAAAAAAAAACCTACTTAATTTTTTTTAAAAACCGCGTACTTCAAATTCTTAAAGCAATTCTAAACTTTACTAACATTGTTAAAAATAAAACAACACTGAACAGTTATAACTTTAATGGAAGTTAACTGGCGCAAAATTTAAAATTTAATTAATTAATTGCAAGCAATATGCGAACCAATAAAATTTTTTAAATTCCTTGAGTTTGATTTTTTTTTCTCCTTCTAGTATATTTTTGAGTGTATTAAGAATACTTCCAGTGAAATTTTTCAATAAGCTCAGCTCAGTTTCTTTTAAACTGAAACGTGCTCTTTTCCTTATGATTTATAATACAGTCTTGTTCTGGCAATATTCTTTTATGGCTGTAATTTATTTCGACATTATTGAAAACCGAAATTTTAGAAAATCGAACTTTCACATGATTTGATTACTTCGTTTTGAGAAACTATGCATGGCGACTCCTAATCAAAACCTAAATGTTAGCGACCGTAAATTCAATTCCAGGACTCAGAATCTATTGCAATTAAATAGAACCGTCCGTTTTACAGAAAATATTTTGTAAAAAAACCTCACAGAAATCCGCGACATTTTTTTTAGGTGGGATGAAGGGCGGGGGAGAAAATACTTCTCTTTTGTGATTGAAATTAGTTAATTGAGAAGAAAAAGCGTTCCTTTCCCGAATACAATTTTTTTTTTCTCCCTAAAAAGTATATTCCATTTCCAAAATTAAAAAAAAAATGAAAGAAAATTCGGCCCAGATGCTGAAACATACTAAAATACATCTGGTTTCTCCATGCGCATACATTTTCCTTAGCCGACCCACAAATGGTAATTTATACCATAACACACAAAACCACTCCGGACTACTTTGCAATATATATTCTTCCAATCTCTTGCGATGGTATCTTTTCCCTTCGCTTTTTCCACAGACTTAAAGGGGAAATAAAGCGCCAAGGGGAGGAGCAGGAGGAAAGGGGAGGGGGAGGGAGGAAGCAGGAGTAATAATAAAAAGGGTGGGTGAGGAGGGAGGGGAATAAAAATACAAGATAAAATTCCCTCTTGTGAGCCAAACGGGTGACTCAGCGGAATGGTCGATTCATTATTGCGTCAGCTGGTTGAGATGAACCGGCACGGATCGAAGAAGGGATGGGGGGAGGACTGAGGTATTCTCAATGAAGGGAACAGTGGGACGAGTCCATTATTTGAAGTGTAATGATATTTAAAATCCGCAGTTTGTATTCCTTGGGTATACAGAAATAGATATTTCAGGCGCCAGGATTTTTTGAAGCAACTCGTGTTCACATACAATTATCAGAAAGTACTCTAGAGAAAGGCCCCTGTACCAGACAACGTCTAGTCATTTTGTTTTGAGTAACGGAAATTAATTACGGTGGAACCTCGCTTAACCAGCACAACAACTACGAAAATTTGGCGAAAATGAAATATAGCATTATAATTAAATGAATTTGTAGCACGCATAGTTATTGCCTCACTATACGATGCAATTATTTCCCAGGCTTTTACCATCTCTCTTATTTCTCTGAAAGGCTATTGCTAAGTTACATCGATTAGTTTCTAGCCTCTTCTGACCAAATTTATCCCTAATCTCTTTGTTGTGACAGAGAACGCAGCTCCATAAGGTCTTTAGTGATGTCGTTGCCAACCACTTATAGCCCATGATATTGGCCAATCTTCGATTAAGGTTCCACAGACGCTGAAATCCCTTGAGATCGTGTTCGACAACCCTAACCGGCAAAAACTTCTTCCTTGTAGATATAAGGACTCTCTTCAAACAAGCGCTCGACGCTATCTGATCCAAGCCAGTCCAGCAGGCGATGTCATGACACCTCCTCGCCGCTCGGTCTGTGAAACATTGCTCGTTCAGTGAGTCACTTTTTTACATTTTGTTTCGTTCGTTATGCAAAACGCTCATTAAATGAGGTTTTAATGAGAAAAAAATTGGTTTACTACTAGTCATAGATATCATAGGAATGATTTTGAGAAGCTCAAAAACAAAATTTTTGTATTATCATTATGAAGAAGAGCTTATGTTACAAATAAATCTAGAGAAGAAAAGTGTAAAATAAAAAGTTCCCCTCAGGCACCATCTACCCTCGCAACTCATGAAATTCACAGCTGTGCCGAAGATTCTCAATTTTTAGCGGGAGCGAAAGGGAAATAAATAAACACTTTTATATGACAGTACGCGAGAAAGTTTCAGGAAGAGAGATCCCGCTGTTTGAAATATGAACTTTTCATTTATCAATCGAACAATTAGAGAGGGACTTTCACGCTGGGATGAAAAGCTAATATTCGATATTGACCAGGCAGATCGATTACGTCTGGTCAGATTTATTGATTGAGAAGCGCCGGTTGACGAATTTTGTAAGCATTTAATAACGTAAAAGCACCCATTTATAAGTTTCTTTGTAAGCTGAAGTGTAACGTAAACCATGCATATCCTGTTAAGAGATAGTTTCTGTTTTAACGATACCTTTTGCAAAAGTATCAAATAAATGTTTACGCACTAAATGTAATCATCTTATCGAGCTTAAATTACTGTTATCACATTATTCACAGTTTGTGATTTTTAAGATTTCCTTTTTCAGTTTGAAGAACAAACCTGACTTATAGATTAATCAATAAAATTTCGACGAATCAATATTTGTAAACACGATGGTCTGAATAGCATTTACAAAAATGCTCGCGTTACAAATAATGAATTGCACCTTTTCAAGCTAGTAGCACGCGTCAGAGGGAGTAATGGAGTACATAAATAGCATATAAAAGAAAAGTAGTGTGAAGGTCGACTGAAAATCAACTTTTGGGTTACTTTTTTTAGTTCACTGAGTTGATATGAAAAGTTTCGCCAAAATGCACCCAATTATAATACGATACACTACCACTTATAAAATGTTCCAACAATTTAAAAATATTTTCAAAATTTGAATGAACTCGCCATTTTTTCATAGAATAAGCAAAGAGCATCCTGGCTCCTCAGAGCACCTTTCATCCAGTTTAAATACGTACAGCACACTGGAAAGTCAAATGGAAGGTGCTGCATCATAAAGAAATTCTGATTTATAAATCCCTCCTGGTATCAAATTACCTACTAAATTAAATCATAAAGATATTTATACAACGATCTCATTTTTCTGATCGGATCCCTCCCCCCGCTTTTTTTTTTTTTTTTTTTTTTTTCCGAATGAAGAATTTACCTAAAGGACTAAGATTCTCAAGTTCCAAAAAAGTTTCACTGGAGAATATGGGGAAAGGAAGCTAGCATTCAGCATTTTGGAAAACTATTTGTGCAAACTATGGCCGAAATGCATAGTTGCAAAGGGTGGGTACTTCAAAGGAAACACCAAATAAACAGTTTATCTGTGCGTAATAAAATAAGTCCATGGACTTTTTGAAAGAAGTCCTTCTCAAACATGAAATCCCTGACTAAGAAAAAGAGCTATTCTTAGTAACTTAAATAAATGGCAGCTTGCAAGGGCAAATTACTATTCTCAATTTATCGATTTCACTTTCTAGTAAATGTATTCATTTATCTCATTTGCAACGTCTTTTTTTTTAACAATATTGCCACAGAATTTGTTTCAGCGCATTTCA
The DNA here is from genome assembly GCA_026543865.1 of Argiope aurantia. Taxonomy (NCBI): domain Eukaryota; kingdom Metazoa; phylum Arthropoda; class Arachnida; order Araneae; family Araneidae; genus Argiope; species Argiope aurantia. Next base: position 1,042,495 of record JAPMOR010063813.1, read on the forward strand.
ATTTTATATAATAAGATTCAGTTCGATGATTCTTTTATTACTATTAGAATACAAATTACGAAACACCTGATTAACTTTACTATCATTTATGTGCAAACGAGAGAGTGTTTTAGCTCAAACAGGCATAGTTGAGAACGAGGAAGGAAAGTATGCCACTGATGTAAATATAAAAGACAAGTTGTCATTTTAAGATGTCTATTTTCCTTATTTTAATTCCTAGTAATTTTTTTTGTTTCTTTATATTAAATCAAAACTTTCACAAAGTCTTTTCAAAACTATCAACTTCATCAACCTACATTCACCATGTTTACAATTCGTTACATTATATTTAAATGAACAATCACAGAGACTTAAAGCATGAGCGATTCTAAATGAAAGCAATTTTGCTGATTTGGTTTTTGTATTTTTAAAAATCTACAGAATCAAGAAAGAAAAATCATGCTTGCAACTTTTTCGTATACGAACATAATACAGCATACTTCGTGCTTCGCAATTGAAAAAAGAGAATACACATTTTGGGCATCTTATTTTCTTCTAAAGAAGTCAATATTTGGACACAAGTCTATAATTCTGATGGTAAAAATGAATGCTAAATTTCATCCTTCTTACTCTTAGTGTTTTTCAGCTATTATTTTATTTCTCTGGTTAATATTTTATTCAACAATTTGATACCAATCAATATTTTAGGTGTTATGGCTACATACTAAATATCATTTAAGCAACATATTTTGTTATGAGACAGTAAACAGAGAGACAGAAAAAAAAAATTGATTTTTTTTCTGAAATTTAATAAATTTGCATCATCTTAGTTACGCCACTGGACTTGGAGGAGAAGGATCGAATTCTGGCGCTGTTGACGATTGAGAGCCATTGGTCCACTCGGCCCTGAACATTGATAAGATGTTCAAGCAATAACAAAACTCCCTTAACTTCTCACTCCGTTCTCATTCAGTGAAGCAGTCCAATTGAATCAGATGACTTGGGGAGATAGATTTCATTTTGGTGACGATTTCATGTTATGGAGAATCTTTCAAACGTTCAAATTATTTATTACATGGTGGATCTCGCATGGCTTTGATACAAATGACATCAAATTTACATGACAAATGTAATTGTTCAGTTTACAAAATACCGTGGGGCGCTGTGCGTGACCAGTACTTTTTTAAGATGCAGAATAGATTTCAAAAATGACATCGGCGTTGTGAGTGTGGCAGGTGTCGTTTAAAGACGAAACGAGTGCATTCTTCATTAAACCTTGAAAAAGGGTAGACGCCTTAAGTTAAGGCATCTCTTCTGCAGCTGATTTTTCTGCAATATAAAAACGCTTTTTACTTTTTTACTTACAACAAAATTTTTAAACCTTTTATTTATTTATATATTTCCTATCTCGTTTTATTTTGAATGCAAACTGACAAAACCCACAATTTCACACCAAAAAAAAAAAGAAAAAAAAAAAGACTTCTTTCCAAACCCTTTACTACCTATATAAGAATTTCATCGATTATCATCGCAAGAACAATAATCGATTCAATCCTCAATCCCACATCATCCTTTCAATCCCAGAATCCTAAAACTAAACCAAACCAGTATCGCTCTCACATCCCCCCCACGCCGCAGTGGATGCCGGGAGGAAGCGAAGCAGCTGGGGGGGAGAGTAAAAAGAGCAGGAGGGGGAGTAGAGAGCTCCCAGATGTTTTCGGAATTAGAGGGGTGGTGTGGAAAGGGGGAGTGGGTGGGTTTTGGGTAACTGTTGTAGCTCGCGTGGGAGGAGGGGGGATGAATTCTTTGGCAGGGGTGTTCCCAGCGGATTGGGAGGCTATTTGCCAGTTTTCATGGCGTTTCTTTGTCAGAACTAATTTTTATACTTATTATTTTTCTTTCTTTCATATAGAGCGGTGGTAGCATTTTCTATTTTTTATTGTTATGACGCGATAAGATGCGACAACCTGTTTCGTACGGCTCTTTGAAGGGCTGGACGAAATAAGGAGAGATCGATTGTAAGGTTACACTTGGGTTAGTTAAGGAGGAGAGTTTTTTTCGGGGGTGGGGAGTAACAGGGGCACGAACAAGTTAACTTAAGGAATTAACTTTTCGAAGAGCGGAAACAAGAGTTTTACCGATAAAAGAAAATTGGATTAGTTTGTGTACTGAAAATGACTTGAGAAATTGAATTATGCGTGAATTTTTATGAGATGGTAATAAAAATGTTTTCGAAGATTTTACTTCGGGTGGATATTGAAAAGATTAAAAATTTATTCAATATAATTGTGGCAGGTTGCTTTTAACTTCCGAGGGAAGTTTTGCAAACAGCGTAGTAGTTATCATAGATTACTTTTTTAGCCTTTCAACATGGAATCATTTATATGCAAAACTATAACAGAGTAATATAATTAATTTTAATTAATATATGTATATTGTCCCTCCAAAAGCCATATAAAATTAATAGAATTCCATTTTTAAATTTTTTTGTTGTTGCAAAAGAGTTAAAAAGTTTTTAAAAGAGATATGAAATGACCGAAAGAAGATATGGTAATATTAATTTGTTTCATTAATATGCTTAGTTATTAAAAGAATTGTTAATTATTAAATTATTAAAAGAAAAAAATTATTAAATGTTAATAATTAAAAGAAAAGAAAAAAAGAACCAACTAGTGATTGATATTCCATTCCATAAATTATCTTACAGCACGAATAAATTTATAATGATATAAAATATAGTAAAAATCAAACAGAAATGTGTTTCCAAAAAAAAAGGTTTTAAGAAATTAATTTTACATTTCGTCAATAAAAGGAATGAATATTAAGTATAAAAAAAAGGTATAAAATTTTGAAATTTTTTTATCAGGACATTAAAAAGGAAAACTGTTGTTGTTTCTTATGGCACTTGCCATGGAAAAGCCCGCTGTTGCGAAGACAGCGATTTTAAGCCGGTGAGGGAGCGTCTCTTGTTTTTTTTTAGTAGCGTCAACTAGGGCCAAGAGTACGACTTTGCTACTGACGCATCGCTCATTCGCTTCCACAACCCTTTTTTTACAGGAGGGCACACTCACACATCCCACAGATAGAACAACGGAAGAACAACCATGCCCGAACCGGGATTTGCCCCGTGTGATACTTTGTGGTGCACGGGGAATTTATAAATGTTCAATAAAAAAAAATAAATAAATAAAAAAAAACCGGGACTCGAACCCAGGAGGCCCAGATCACGGGGAAGACCCCTTCCAGGACGCCGGCAAAAGGGAAAATTAGTTTTATTATCCAAGTTCTAAAGAATTAAAAAAAAATCCTACAAATGTGAAACTCAAATAGAAAAACTAAGTAAATTGGAGTCGTAATCATATTTACAATGTATTTTAATTTTCTTATATACTGAATATTAGGGATATTTGGCTACTTATGATATTCATTCTGGTTTTATAGCTTTCTGCGCCTCATAGTTTTAAGATTTTTGTTTTGACCTCCAGATTTTTTACTAAGAAAAAGATTTTTTTTTTTTTTTTTCCTTTTCAATACGCATATAAAGTATTTTGAAAAAGTTGTGTATGTCTACTATTTTCAGGATTTTACTCTTTATTTTTATCCATAAATTAGGACTTAAAACTGCTAAGCTTAAATCGAGAATTTAAAGGCTTTGACGCTGCTCCTACAATGCTGCACACGAAACATCATACTATACCAATCTTATAAAATTTGCTTTTATTACATCTCCAAGAAAGAATATTTGATTCTGTTCACAATCCATATATGTAAAATCTACTAGAACAGTAAATGTTTTAGATCGCATCAGTAATAGTTCTATTCTAAGAATAATTTATTTAATTTTTAACTTTTTTACAATAATTTTATGTTTTTTTTTAAATGGATATTTTTTATACGAATAACCAGACAAAATCATAAAATGCTCAGATCGCAGTAGAAATATTCTAAGTAATTGAAATTTTAATCAATTTCTAATACATTTAAATTTTAATTAATATATCTAAGAATCTTCTTATGATATGATAATATTGCTTTCGAAAACGAAATATTTTCTGCTTTTTAATACACTAATAAAATAAAGTTTAAAATCTTCCTTAAAGATCGTTAATACGATGTTAAAAATATTTTTATTTTTATTCTTTATTTTTTTATACTTTAAATATATTTCATAATTCACAGTAGCTAATATTTTTGAATCTCAAAATTTATACATTAATTAATAATTAAAAGTTTCAAATTGTTAATTTTTTTATTTTCTGAGATTTATAATTCAATATATAATGAAGTGAATGAAAAATCGTTTAGAAAATTCCATTTTTACAAACATAAAATATTCAAAGTTAAATAAACGCACTTAAAAAAAATGAATTTAAAAAAACTATATTTTGAAGACCCTAAAAACTGAAACAAATTTAGAATAATTTTATTTAACTCAAAAGAATCTTTACCGAGGCATTTATTCTGAAATTTTAATACTTTTTTTTTTAATTCGGAACCAAATCAGCCAGTAGAAGTTGGTCTAAAAATTATATCTGGATCTTTTTAGATTTTTTTCTACCATCCTTTCTTTCAGATTTTAATCCATTGTTCCAAATTGGAAAAAATACCCAGATCACCCTGGCATGTAAAGAATGCCTCTATTACCCTTTTGTTACTTCTAGGTCAACAGCTCATTAAAAAAAATGTAAAATGAATAATTAGATTAATTTTTGTAAATCAGCTTCTGAAAAATAATCCTACATATCTGTCAAAGAATATAATCAAATTTATTTTACAAATTGCATTAAACATTTCTTCTTTTGAATATTATCGCGTTTTTTCGTTAATTACATTGTGCTAATTGAAGTTGAGATATTTGGTTCATTATTTATTGCTGCAGTTTTAAGACTACGAACTTCGATGCAGTTAAGATGTACCACGGAACTGCATATGAGCATCGCATCTATTTCGAAAGATCCTGAAACAAGAAGCACACTATGTAAAATTAATGTCACTGATCGCGAACAAAAATATCTTCCCACTTCCATCTTTTGCTTTTTGAAACTCAAATCAGGAGAGAAAAAAAAAAGTGCCAAATGAAAACCGTTCCAAAACACACAATCTAAGTGAACTAAAACCAGGAACCACTGTCACTTCTCATCCAGTGAACGGGGCGTTGCGAGGAGGCGCTGCGAAAAAAGAAGCGAACCTAAAGAAAATAAAGAAGGCAAAAAAAGAAGAGAGGATCGCATCTGGTGGAAGGGTGTATGTTGCTCCCGAACGCCGCAATCATGCTACGGGCTCATCTGGCGCGAAAGTTGGCGGCGTTGACAGAGGAGTTGGCTAAAAAAGAAGATGGCCGCTGCTCGTACATTGCTGCTTATTTTTGCTCGCTCCAGCTTTTCTCTTTTGTGTGTACTACTTTGTAGTTTTCTTGGGTAAGCAGCTGCCTTTGCCGTTTTGGCAGGATGGGAGTTGATTATATTGGTTTTTCTTTCCGTTGCAAGAAAGATGCAGCAGACGGGAGTTGGGATTTATGATGCTGTTAGGATAGAACGCGTAAAAATCGAATTCTGTCAGCAATACAGAATTAATGAAAGGGCTGGATTAGTGAAGTTTCATTTAAAAGAATAGTATTTCAGTATCAAAATCTATGATACAAAAAATTTATTTCATCTATAATAAACTAATCCTGCCAGTTCCAGGTCCCTATGTTTATTTTTTTTTCCACAATAAATATAAATCTCTTTTGAAACCCTTTATACCTGAATTATATCTTTCAAATCTTATTTGTAAATAGAATTTTTAAAGTTTCAGTTGGTTTTAGAAACAAATGCAAATTCTTTTTCCCGAGTTAAAGGCACTACTACTCCATTGAACATATCTTTTCAGTATTATCTTCTTCCTCCAGCCTAAACTCATGTTGCTTTTCAGTTCTCGGTCGATTTCCTTTCCAGCATTACACTGAACTCTATTCTTGCTGTTCTGTAGTTCTTGGCCGTTCGTTGTTCTGCATTCCTTGCTGTCTCACTTGGACAGTTTTTTTCATCTGTCTTCCATTCAATAATTGTCTACCTCCTTCTGTTTTTTTTTTTTTTTTGCAATTGAATTACCAAAAAAAACCCATTTAAATTAAGATGAGTTTAAATCATTTAATTTCAATTCCCATTTTGTAACAATCCTTTCATACTTTTTCGTTTATGAAGCATAGAGAAAGTATTGTAATTGTGTGCAAAAGTACGAACTTGAGGTTTTGACGTATCTACATATTTCAGGCCTCACTGATTTCAACAAAGACATTTTTTGAAAATATGTGTCAGTCTGTGACAAAGATAATTCAAAAACACTTTGAGCTGGATGGAATTTATATCAAATATGTAGATTTCTATCAAATTTTAGACAAAATTTATTCAGAGAAAGTCGGCATGTCCAGCTGTCTGAATATGAATTAACACAATAACTATGAAAAGAAGAGATCTAAATGGATAAAATTCGGTACAAATTTAATAATAACAGATATAATATTGTAAAGATTCAGCTCCCTTGTCCTGAGACACCTGTTAACCACTAACGTCCTCTGGTTGATAATTGGCACTTCCGGCCAGCTGTGCCAAAAACACCTCCACATTGTTAAGTGCCTCCAGACTGCTAGATGGGGATCCTCTGCCCTAGTGGGGTCATCTGGCCATTACAGTTGTGTCCAGAAAAAGAACCACACGAGCTTTTTTCGTCGTTCCAAGGAAATAAATCGTATCTTCAAAGGGGAAGAGTGTCAAACCCTTCGGATGTAAATCTTTATTTTTTCCTTGTGAAAGGTCAGCTACAAGGAGGGATCATTAATGGACATTTCCACGATCGACTGGAGGCCACTGAGGATTTTTCTGAACAGCTACTGGGTGACAGGGAGCTCAAGTGCACCAATGTGACAATGAGAGGCGGAGAGTCGTTTCTAAGGAGAAATCAGAGAAGCTACGTGTGATTCGGGCTTCTGAGTGAAGATCCACCCAATGAAGATCGGTGGATTCCTAGACCTACCCCTGTAGTAGCCGGATGCGGTAACAGCCTGTTAGCTTTTCGTGGCGGGTTGTTTCTCCGAATTGATCGAGGAACCATTCATGTTTAACTTTCAACTGTGTTGTAAATATTATCAATCATATTAACTTAGATGAGAAGGAGTTGTTCTTACGTACATAAGACTGTAAATAAAGAGATTGTCTTTAAACGCTCCCCTCTTGTTTGATCGCTAAGGATCAAGTCATTTCAATATCTACAATGTAACGCATCAAATTTTGAGTCAAATCCAGGAAAGAATGGACGGTTTGTACTTCTTCGTAGCATTCTTCAGAATGAAAATATTATATATTGTTTTAACAATTAATTATCCTGAAACTTACACTAAAAGTGCCAGTAAAATTTGAAATAGTTATAGTAAATGCTTACAGCCAAGATTACAGTTATCATATATCAAATCAGTTGTTGGTAAAGTCTTTAATTTATCGAAAAATTGAGAGATTGCATCAAATGATGTTTTAAAAACCGTTAATAGTTATATTATTTCAAAAATGTTAGAAAATTTATTTAAACAATGTAAGAGCGAACAAAGAAAAATACATAAAATGATTTACATTATTTTTAATACTTTCAATCATTAAGAATGTCAACACGCTAATGGCATAATAATTTTTGTAGTCAAGAAAATGAGAAAAACCATCTATTAACCAATTTAAATTTCAAGACAATCTGTTTCCTTTTCCGGGTATTGTATTCAATAGTATTTTTTTTATCTCTAAAGTTAAAAAAAAAAAATTCATATAATTTAACTATCTTGAAAACCATAATTTATTAAAAGTTTAGTATAATTTATTATAATAATGAACTACTAGCAGGACGTGTGTCGATAACTACAGCTAAAAAATGAGAAATTTAAAGACCTAAATGCTTACTTTATTCTGATTGGTGGGTTATTTTGATTTTTATATTCACATTAAGTTGTTAAACAGATCTATAAAAATGTGTCGGTCAGATAAAACGTCAGACACATTTATAATAATAGTCAAGTAAAAGGCAGGAAGCTAGATTAATGAACTGAATTGAAAAAGCGTTCTCCACCCTTCCAACAGGTGCGTAGGTGTTCACTGCCGGAAACCTTGAACCTATAAACGTAAACCGAGGCTTCATCTATTTTGCACGCCTTTTGTAAATGATGGAAGGGATGGTGGAGACAATAATTGACCACTGCAAAGCAAAAGATAGGTGGAGTTCATAGATTAATGATTCATATTCAAACTTGTAATCGAAATATTTAACAAAGCTGCAAATCAGATACGTGAAAATTCATTTTATGTATAATAGAAACGGCTTCTGCTATGACCATTGAAGAATGGAAATATAAATGAGAATTTAATGAATAATGAATAAAGAAAATAATGAAATAAAATTACAACGATATTTTCACAAGTCACTGCAAAAAACATTTATTGTCAGTAAAACTTAATTTTAATATTCAAATTTATAATTACAGTTAATATTCAATTTTTTGAAGACTATACATTGAAAGAAAAAAAAAACATTCAGCGCTATGATCGATTTCGGTACAAGAAGAGTAATCAGAAGTATTAAGAGAAATTACATTTTAAATACCACACTTGAGTTGTTTAAATAAACAAAAATATATAAAGGATAATTTTTAAAAATTATATTTTCAACTTCAGTTATCACTGCAAACGATATAATAAACAAATGTAGATCGAAAAAAAATTTCAGATTTTCAAACATAAAAATATGTATTATTGATACAAGTAAAAAATGAAAAAAAAAAAGAAAGAGTAATCTAACATTATTGTGCAGGGTAAAATATCCCAGTTATACTTGATCTCCAGTCAGACTAAAAAACGAAATAATAATAATAATCTTTTAATAAGAAGATATACTGGCCTTTTGAATTTTAAGAAAATAACCAATTTTCAGAATACGCTAGTATTCAAATATTTTTTTTATCAAGCACAGAAAAAAAAATACATAAATTGATTAAAAATTAATCTATGCTCTACACTTGAAAAATCAGCAGCAATTCCTTCTAAAAACTTTTTATTGCAAAATTAGGAGATAATTCATTTTCTTTAAAAAAAACCAAAATACATAAAAAATTGATAGATAATTTAAATTGAAGCAGTTCTACTATTATGTTCTTCGAATGTTTTATAAAATATTCGAAGTTTTTCGCTCTTATTTTGTTTATGCTACAGCATAATATAAAATTAATTTTTTTTTAAATTTCGGAAGTTAAAAAAAGAATCGTTTCTTAATTATATTGTTTTTAAAATTCCATTCTTATAGAACAGCATTTCTTTAATCGAAACTGCCAGGACAAGTGGGAAAAGTGGAGAAACCAAAAGACTGTGAAATTTCCTTTCTTTCATTTGTAAGTAAATATAGGCAAGATTCTTTTGAATTAAGTATTTTATTAAAATTTAAGTCTTAACTTGAATATTTTATTTAAATTTATTAAATTTAATTTTTTTTAAAAAATTCACGTTTATTTAGTAATTGCACAATTTTTTTACAATTAAAAATATTGCCATAAGATTTCAAAAAAAAAAGTTCATAATTGTGAATTTTCATACAGAACAAATGGAAGAAAGAAAACGATTTTTATTGATAACTACTTTTATTTTGCCGGCAAAGGAATGAAAAAAAATTAATCTTCACGAAAAGAAGTAAAAAATCCTATTAAAAATGAAAATAAATATGCTTAGTTTCATTTTTAGTAACTCTGGAGTGAAATTAAGAACACACGAATTACTCAAGCGGTTAACTCAAGACATCAATCAAGTAGGAACACTGCACCAACGGCGCCGAGCAGCATGACGGAAACACCTTGAACTTCAGGTTCATGGTCAGAAACAGAAGGGACACATTTCGACAGTCCACAAGTGGCTGTTTACTATTTTCAGCTGTGATTCGGTAACTGCTGTTGCCGGAAAACTCTAAAAATTTAATCAAGAAACAAGTTTGCAATATTTATTTAAAAACGAAAAAGGATTGCCCTCACATATGTAAACTTTTATGATTGCTACTTGATAATTTTATTACCTCAATAAATTTTATTACAAAAGTTCCGCAGATGCGTCATATAGGTTAGAGAGGTGAGATGTAAGTAGGACATGAATGGCAGGAAATGGCGAAAATATCCTTCAAACCGATGATTGATTTTCAAGCATTGAACTCCTTAATACTTTACTAACCACAGGCGATCTTTTACTATCTCCTCATTTAAGGGGGGGAAAAAACTTAGTATAATTAGAACAGGAATTTCTTTAAAATTTTCTACTCGCGTGAAGGCGAAAAAAAAAAAAGTTTTGCGATCTAAAGTTGGAAAATAAATCATTAATTCAAATAACCGAAACAAAATTTTAATGGGATCATAATTCAAAATCATTGTAATAAGTATCGACTTTCTATAATACAAGAAAAAGTACTACAATCGTCAAAACATTCGATTTCAATTTTGAAAATTTTTAATATTTTAACCCCCCCCCTCTCCCCCCAAAATGCTTTGGTAATTATGCAAGTCTATTAAAACGCAATAATTTAAAAACATAATGATACTTAAAAGTTTTTTTGATTAAACATTTGATCTTCAAATTTTGTTTACTGGAAGTCGCATGTATGCATTTGAAAATAATGCCAAGAAAGCTAAGGGGAAGTGGGATGGACTTTACGGTTCTGTTCGTCCCACGATAGATTTTTAAAATAAAAATATAATAGTTTTAAATAATAATATAATTGATACATTCCAGTTTCAACTAGATTAGGAGAAACTTTTAGAAATGCAACCATTGATTCTTTCATCGCATTAGTATTAAAATATATTTGAATTTTATTATATATGTAATGATATTTTTAAAATCTCAATTAATTTCCTCATTTTTATTTTAATCCACCCCATATTAACTTCATTCTAAAATATTCTATTATTTCCTGATCCAATTCCCACTTTTTATTTATTCAATTCTACACGTGCTTTATAAAATTGCTCATTTCAGTATTTTCTCATGCTCTGAACGGAGGGATAAAAAATCTCTAATGCTTACAACATTCTTTTAAAGATACCTAATTTCCCTTTTCTAAATCGACACGTGCCAACGAAATCCATATTGAACTCTCATAGTAAAATCACTGAAAGGAAAATTTTTTGATCTCTTCTGCACTTACATCGCGATGTAAACGAACGTCAGTTTTATCATCTTTTTATTTTCTTCCCGTAATAAAATAATTTTAAAATTTTCTTTTCGGAGACGCAAATGTTAAAATATGTTTATGTAAGCATTGTTTTATATGAAGTAGAATGCAGGTTTGAAGACATTGAGGAGACATTTTATCTTTTTAAAATTCATTTTAACCCATCGGGAAAGCATAATTATTACAAACAGAGACGCTGATATGGCACGTCCGCCACATCGCGGCACAAAAGCAGAAGCCGGGAAGAAGACCGAAACAAATTATCCCTCGTCTTATATAACATGAGATTTCGATAGGGAAAATATTTCTTTACAGTGCTTATATATTATGAAGATTCTGATAGGGATTTCTGACGCATGTCAATCACAAGTAAGGGAAACACATGGATATTTTAAAAAGAATGTGCTTATTGGACATTTTTCTACTCCTTCACGCGGAGCGTGAGAATGTGTCGGCGTTTAGCCGATTCAGCAATTTTATAAAGCTTCTCTTGAATTAATTAAGTAGAGAAAGTGAAATTGGATCTCGAAAGAGAATATTTTTAGAATGAAGTTACTATGGGCTAAATTAAGATAAAATCTTAGAAATTAATTAAATTGAAATTAGAATTAAAATTTCATTACACACACATACACACACACACATATATATATTCTCCTTTTTGTTAGTTTCTGAAAAACATTATTACATGTATGAAATAGGTGGAGGAAATTTAGCAGACGGCTTTTTAATCCGAGTTGTATATTTGTATTAAAGTTTGGATAACATTTGTCGGCATTTCAACCATCTGCCATTCTTCATTCTACTTATTAGCTTAGTTCTCGTCATCTGATCACGATTCAAAATTACGAAATCGATTTCGAAAAAATCCTCATTTCCAAACAGAACATAAATATACGAACAAACTAAATTTGCAAACATTATAGAAGCTGACGAATATTAGTTATCCGTGTTTCCATGATTCTCATAACTGAAGGAAACGAGATTTCATGAGATAAAATTGAACTAGCCTAACTTCCAAAATTGGGTTCATAAACGATTCCAAAACATCAAAATGCAAATTTTTAGGTCATATTTTATCAGAAAATGATAAAGAGTTAAAAATGCGATGGCAAATGCCTACATTTTAATAATAATAAAAGCATGAAAAAGAAACCATAACATCGTCGAAAAGATTCGGAAAATCAAAAAAAAAATGATTTTATTCGTGTTGACGATGAACAATTTATGTTGCAATAAGATGTCACGATCATCTAAGGATATTCCTGACGCCACATCGCACAGCATGCAATCACTTAAAAGAACAGATGGGACGTTTCTAACACAGCGGGTAACACTTAATCTTGCACCAAGTTCACATCATTTACCATAATAAGTAATTGACTCAGAAGAAGGAAGTAAATAATGCGATGATTTTCTTTTAATATTTAAAAAAAATTATATAATTAGACAAAGTTTATTTGCAAATTCGGATTTTTTTTTTTTAATTTTTACAAACTTTTTCACGGCGACAAGAAACGAGTGAATTAAATTAATTTATACATGTGTGTATTCTTAACAAGACATTTATTTTTAAAACTATTTTATAAATCAATAGAATTAAAATATTTTTACTTACGAGTGGAAGTTCAAAATTTCATAATAATTAATTGTCATTTTAAGGCTAATTTTAGTCTTTAGCTTAAAAATATAGTTAGCGTTTTAAAAATCTCTCCTATTTTAATATTGCCTTTTTAAAAACTGCTTTCATTAAATTTATGTTCTTTATTGAATATACCCTTTATATATATTTTTAAGTTTCAGAATCTCCGTTTCAGAATTAAAATATTTGAACTAATAGTAATACGATATAAACACAAAATTGTTAAAATATTAAAAAAAAATGAAATGTTAATATAAAATATCAATACAAGAAATTATTGGATGGGGGGATCTTTTCGCCTTCTGTTGTGTCGCACAGAACATAAACATATCACCGATAAAAAAAAAATAATAATGTGTCTACAGCATATTTAGAAAGCTTCTCATTTCCACTAGAGAAATTTTAAAAATGACTTTTAGAACGAAATATATGATGCACTATAGTAAAAAAAAAGTTAATGATTAAGATAGTGAAAGGAGGTTAATTATCGAAAAGAATCGAGTACAATACCTTTTCTTTGAAGTTTTGTAACATTTTAAAAAGCAGTTGAGAATGTCACTTTCATGTCAGTTAGAGAAGAGTTGAGAAGAATCACACTTTGCTGGCGTTATTCGCATTTACGAGAATCTCAAATAGTTTTCAATCTCGGAAACTTCTTTTTTCCTTGCAAAATTATTATGTTTATTTAAGGAAAAAATTATTAGATGTAAAATAATTACACTAATAATTTCGTAATACATCTACCTAAGTTATAGCATGTTAATATTCCACAATAAAAAAAAGGGTAAATGTCTAACTACAACGATGTATAAAAAACACACGATAAAATATAAACAAGGCTGACAATATTTGTACAATATTCTACTTTTTATCTCTTCGATAAAATATTTTTTAATAAAGTTTTGATGTGATTTTTTTTTAAATCTGAAAATACGGCATATAGCACATCAGATTTCATTCGAAGAGAATGTTAGAATTTAGTTGTTATTGGTTTACCACGACGAGGAATTTTTTTTTCTTCTTTTTAGTAATACTTAAAAGGGAAGTCTTGAAGGAAATTATTCATTTCTTACTCAAATGTTCAGATATATTGGAAGCTATCAAAAATTACCGAGTTAATTATTGAAAAATCAAGTATTTCAATATTTTAGCCTAAGGACGCCACAAAATATTTTTTTTTTTTTTGTATAAGAAAGAAAGTTAATGTATATTCTTATAAAGCAAATTTTTAATAAAGCGAAAGGAATGAAAACAAAAACAAAAAACATAAAAAATGGAGAAAAAAATGTTTATGAAAATAACGCTGCACTAAAACCTCTAAGCATCTGCAATTTTATTTACTGATTAATATAAGAAAAATATTTATAGCAAACGATATTTTAAAATAGTCAAAACTATCTTTTTCTCCATACGTTTCTTTAAAAAATTTATGAACGATAAAAAATTTAATTAAGCACTGGAAGTATCAACATTAAAAATACAAATATGTATTAATATTTTAAAAAGTAATTTTTTGACAAAAAAATTAGCTAATTAACTGTCACAAAACTTTCGCTAAATCGTTCCTTATAATTCAATTATTTACGAGCAAGCAATATTTGAAAAAAAAAAAAATCTTTGAATAGGTTGCATATCCAAGGCATAGAAATTCTGTATTTTTCTTCTTATTCATAAAGACGAAGTTATGATTTCCACTTTTTTTTAATCGAGTTAAAAATTCAAACATTCACAAAAATAGAGGAAGGAGTATGGAAAAGAATTAATTACTCCTAGTCGTATATAAAAGCACACTCAACAATAACATTGAAAATAAATTATGGTTTCTAACACATAAAGCCAATATTCTATTTTGTGAGAACTGACACTCATTTGCTGAATCACATTTTTGTTTCTTTCAAGACACAACTGTATCATACCAGTACAAACATCAAAACGTCAGGCGATACTCGTTTCTGGAGCACGCACTGCGCATGTGCGCGCATGTGACACACGCAAATGATATCAATCACACTAAGTGAAGAGCAGCTGTTTTATAACAACATCCAGTTATGCGAGAGAGGCACTACTTTTCATTCTTTCACAAAAATAACCGATCTTTTTCAATTGAGAAAAAAAAAGAAAGTATATATATATATAAAAAGAACGGTGCCCCACACAAACGAAATTCACGCAGAAATATTCTCTTCTTTCAGCGCGACGCCCCGCAGTCGGATGCGCGGAAATAAAATAAGAGAAAATAAATAAATAAATAAAAAAGCCCTCTCGTCACACAAGGCATCTGGTTCGTTAACTCTACTCAGTGCATTAGAATTTAATCACAATCATTTACAACAAGTGATGGCAACACGAGGCATGAAAGAGCTGTTGTCGGTGGTTGTTGACGTTAATGACGTATATGGGGAGGAGGGGAGGGTTGGAAGCCTTACATTCCACAAGCGGGCGTAGGAGTGTCATCCAGATGGCCTGAGCGGAGACCCTTTTCCCCTCCTCCCCCCTTCATTGCACACGTGATTCGAGTTGAGTCGTGTGAGAATAATTCGGCAGTGTCTCACAGGTGTCTTGTGCCTTTTTAGGGGCCACCCAGATTCTCTCGGGTGTCTTTCTGGTGACCTCTCGAGGTCGCTCTCTTCTTCTCTCGATATCCCTTTTTTTATATCATGTTTCTGTAGGGGGAGGTAACCTACGAGTTGAGCTGTCTGCTTTACATTCCACAGATGATATGTGTTTCTTTAGTTTTTTAGAAATTGTTAAAAACGCTTCGATAGCATCAGTTTGGTTTATTTAAAGTTGGAACTGCTTACTATTTTTTCGCGTTTACAGTAAAGTTTTTTTTTAATATAAAATATTTCTTGTGAAAATGATAAAGCTACAAATCATTTATTTATATATTTACGTTCTTCGCTGTAGTATTAAGCATCTTTGTTATCCAAACGGTCAGACAAAATTCAAATTTGGGCAATTAACTTCAATGGTCAGACCCTCAGCGGTTGGTAGAAACTACCGGCCACAGGTTTAAGGTCCAAGGCCGAAGAGAAGATGATTCGAAAAATCGCATTAATCTTCGAATAGAAATGCAAACCCCTTCGGAAAACATTTAAAATATTCAAATGAGCTCATCTGCGAGAATTGCAAATCCTTCGCCTCTTGTAATCTGCTAAACAGATGCAACGCTTTTAAGAGTTAATGAGTGAAACACAAATAAATTTGCCAATGGCCTAGTTGCGGTAAGTTGAGTTATTTGAGGAAAGAGGTGTAAAAGGTCAAGGCATTTATGATTTCAGTTTAATAATGTACTAGCATAATCAATTAAAAAGGAAGCTTATAATTTAATAGTCTGTCACTGAGGTGCTAAAATAAAGAATTGGATGCCTAAACATAAAGATGAAGCTGATATAAAAATGACAATAAAAGATTAAAGGCCATAAGAAGCGGATGCATTAATAAGAGGATCAATGACAAATATTAAAAAGATGCTGCTATATTATTTATACCTGTAAAAAAATATTTTGAAGAGCACAAAATTACTGAAATCGAAACAGGTCCACCGTTGATCGATTTCAAAAAAAAAAAAAAATCGCTGCGAACAAGATTTACGGCGAATTGAGAAAAATACCTATGGCGAGGAGAGTTATTATAGTTATACACATACACATTAATTACACCACTGCATCTTCTACTGTTTTATACTGCACATTTCGAAATAAATTTCTATTTCTATACAAAGGCAGAGGAAGATCCCTTACTCTTCACTGCTTCAGATTTGCTTGTGTGGCCACTACTGACTTTCAGATTTAACACAATTTAATCTTAAATCACAAACGTTTCTGGCCATCAAACCAAACCATGGGGAAAATCTGAGACCCTATTTATGGCGGATATCAAAGAAGAGGTGAAAGTCTTTTAAAGTATAAAATGGATATAAATTTTCAGTAAAAAATAAAATAGTTATTTATAAAAATCTTCAAAAAAAAAAAAAAAAGAAAAAAAAAGAAAGAAAGAAAAGAAAAGAAAGGGGGGAATAGATAGTGAAGCACAAATAATGGATCCTAATATCACACACTTTGTTGCCATTCCAAATAAGTTTTATATTTCCTGTTTATTTCATTTTAGATTTTTGCGTTGTATCTTTGGAATCTATCAATCCGGTTTTGATTTAAGTAGAATATGTTGTGTTTACTTTAAGAATAGAATTTTGTACGTTACGTTATTTCATCTCTTTGATGCAGGGATCATTTGATTCATTTCAGTCTACTTCATCTGTAAATACTCAGCCAAGTTTCTATCATCGTTATGTAAATAGCCTCATGAAACTCTCTGTCTTGTGTTGTGCAAAAATAAACCGATTTCAAAATGAAATTGATGTTCCGAGTCATAACACACTTTTTTTCCTAACAAAGTAATGAGTCTATATACGCCATATTAGGAATAACGTTATTTTATAGAAAGTTTGAGAGGTAGAAAGTTTCAAAAATTATTTTTAAAAGAATTTTTTTAAAAAAATTCTGAATGAACAATTGAATAGGGCACTTAATTTAGATTCGAGATATTCTTTTAATCCAGTACAAACTAAAAATTTAAATCCTTCTAGGTGAATCTGGGACGCCGGCCCATTTCTTAAAACTTACATAAAGATGAAATTCCCAAAAATATCCTTCAGAAAAGAAGAGTTAAACAAAAGAAAATAGAAATATGCTTTATCTCTATTATGAAATCAATGAAAATAGGATCTGTAGTTCCCTTTGATCGTCCGGGCGATTGTTTTCCTTTATTAACTCTAAATTTGCCTAATTTAAATTTAATTTTAAATTAGGCATCACGGAGGAAGGATACTGTTCAAACGTGGATTCGAAAATCTCCGCGCATTCGCTTGCGTCAAGAAGCGTTTATTTCATTAATAAACGGATGAGAGGAAATGTTCACATTTAATAATAAAGCAGGGTTTACACGTGGCCAACTACTGGCGTGCAATAGAAGGTCACGTCTACTTCAAGAAGATCATGTGATCGCAATGGCACCATGGCAAATAGTTGTCTCGATGAGATATCCATTCGCCATTGTCCCATGGTCACGTGATATTCCTGAAGCAGCCGTGGCCTCCCATTGCGCGTAATAGTTGGCCTCGTGTGAACGCTGCTTAAGGCGAAATCATATTATTCTAGGACTTAGGAAAGTAATAACCGCTCATCTTTCTGCATACCATCTCTGAATGAAGTACAATCGTCGAAGAGTGATAGTCTTGAGAATATTGAAACGAACAGTACATTATGATAAAATTCGATAAGGGAATCAAACATTGATGATATAGGGGCATAGCATATACACTAGAGCATACGCAGTGAAGGTTCTGCAAATGCATCTGTACCGTGGAAAAGAAAAATAGTATTCAGAAAACCTGTTTTATCAAAAAATCGAAAGGAAATATATTTAAAAAAAAATTCTTCAAGGAAGTTTTTCACAGTAAGTTAACGATTTTGAGGATAAGTATTTAGGATATTTTCCGAATGCAAGCATGAAGGAATTTCGTAGTTCCTTTCACCGAATTAAGTGGGGTCTGGAAAGAACTTAGTGCGAAGCATTTTTCTAGACGGGGGCTGGGGGGAGAAGGACTGTTTGCGGTGTCCCACTACAAACAGGAAGCAGTCAGGCGTGCACCCCTAAGTACTCGCTCTCCATTAGAGGATTGTGGGGAATCCGATAACACAAGCAGTAATTTCGGCGGAAACGGAAGTATCAATAGTGTTTGGATTCCTCGAATTTACTTTCATTTTGGTTTTAGTTTTTGTTTTCCTTTTGCAGGTGGTTTTACGAAATGGCAAGAAAATATCGAGTAAGTGAAATCAAAAAGTTTATACATTAAAAAATGTGCAGCATTTGTAAATGTTTTTTTTTCTTTCGCCCCTAGTCGTCATCGGTGACTTAGTGCGTGTAAAAGGTAAATAAGTATATTGAAAAATAATTTTATTTTTCTTCCTTTTTTCACAAACTGGCTTTAATGCGTTAAGATTGTTTTTATGGCTACCCCTCAAACAAGCATCCGGGGACATATCATCATTACGCCTCTATGTTGCGATGACGGGATCAACTCTTCGGGATTGGAGATCGGCAAATACCTGACAGTTCTCACAATCGGCGGTGTAGATTCGGTATACTCTCAATCGGACGTCAGCGTGGCGTAGAAGTTAGAAGAGCGGATTCAGATGCAATATTCGCCATCTAGCCACGATTTCGGATAAAACGATCGTAATAAAATACGATTTTTATATATTTAAGTATGTTTAGATGCGTAACAAAGTTTTGTTGGTAAAATACGTTTCTTTACTTTAGTTTGTTTCATGCAAGTATTGTAATTAATTTTTTTCGTTCACAATGAAATGTCTGATTCGCACATTGAATTTGAAATCTATAACTAACCAAAGTAGCATAAAGTAATATAAAATAAAAAACATAAATCACTTGTAGAGCATAATATAAAAATAATACGTAATATAAAAAACATAAATCATTTGTAGAGCACAAATATCTCTAATTTTATCCACGGTTTCAGAATTTTAATAAAATCATAGATAATACATAAATTTCTAAAAATCCTTAACCCTTCAAGTAGAGCCCTAAGAGGGAAAACGTCTTTAGAAAATCGTCTAAAAACATCAATTAGACTATTCACTGATGATCTTAATGAAATGGTTTGTGAGCAAAAGTTTTAAAAATTGTAATGTCCAATAAGCACGTACGAAACTTCTTATTCAACCTTCCTTAGCTACCCCCCCTCCCCAAAGAAACTTTTACCACATCTTTTGTTGAGTTGTTTAAATTAAATACTAAATAAATAAAGACATTATATTGGTGAGCTTAGTTTAGTTATAGTAACGTCCCATTTTAAAGCAACACTATGGCTAGTTTGCGATGGGACCTCGTAATTTTGAGCCGCGGTCAGATGAAGAGGACGACACCTGAGCTGGCACCCCTCTCCACGCTTTCGCACAAGACCAGGGGAGGACGTTTGGCCACCCAGGGATTTAGCTTGCACCTGACGGACTTACACGGCGATTCTTCGGTAGAATCGCGTCCCTCTCTCCCATTCCGAAGCCGAGACCTTACCACTAAGCTACCGCGGTTCCAATACATTGGCGAAAATGTATTTGCAACATCTCTTTGAATACAATATTTTATGTCAAACTGCAATCATTTTGGAATTTTTTTTCTGTCATTTCTAGTAATTGATACAAAAATATAACTGGATTAGACGACAGTTAAAATCTGCATTCCTGAAAAAAGTTGCATATCAGTATCCTACGTTAGTTTAATGCACCTTTTAACTTGAATTCTAATTAACCAACTTATTTTAACATAAAATGAGTATATTACATTTAAAGTCTGTAAAAAAAAAATCCATTCGACCTTTATTTTATTCACCAGTGTGGCTTTTGTATTACACAAGAAAAAAAAAAAAAAGGAAGATGGCAAAATAAACAATAAATAACATTAACTACCTTTGCCAAACAGCTTCTTCGCACAGATTATTAACTTTTGGGATTGTGAAATATTAATGTTATCGATGTTCAATTTCACCTTTTTATTTAATAGGATCAACAAATATGAATGTATTTGTATAATTCAAAACGAATTATAACTCAAGCAAATCAAAAAGTATCTACTACAAAATAAAAGCGGAAGTAAAAGTTCCTTTTTCAGAATTTATGCCCAAAGAAGAGAGTTTTCAACTTTAATTTTAACGCAGGCCAAAGCACGTGATTGAATGTTTTGATGGATAAGTTTGAATTTCATGACATAAAAAAATGTTTCAAACTGCGTATTATATTTCAAAAATTCATTAAAAAATATAAGAGAACATAATACAGAAATGAAATTGATATAATTAAAAAGATAATTTAATGATTTGAGTTTTAAGACGATACAAAACCCATTTTTCTGAAATAATAGTTTTGAAGGATATCATCAGTTTCGGTGGAGATATCACCAATTTTCGCGCCCGATTAAATTTCTAGATTTCTCTCCCATCTTTTCCGTTTCCATTTTTCTGTGAGTCTTACTCGGAGCATTTGTAATAATATGTTTCAGCTCCTTAAGTCAGCGAAGCGTTGAATTCAATGCAGCTCAGTGGAATAGTACATGATTTGCTTACATTTGATTGGTGACATTCGACAATATTTTATAAATAGGATTTCTGTACCCAGGGCTCGACTTTGCCTCATTGAGGCCCGGGGCAAAACTTCTTTGGGGGTCCCCCTCTGTCGTTTTTGTCTTTGAAAAGCAATGTTAAAAAAAGTTCATTAAAGAAGGAAATAAACTTTCTAATCAATTTGGGGGCCCTCCTCTGATGTGGGACCCGGGGCAACTGCCCCGTATGCTTAGTCAGGCTCTGTCTGTGCCATGTACATTAGCATCTTATACATAAAGATAATTATTACTATAATTAAAACCCAAGCTCCTAGAAATAACTACTACTGCCCGACTGTGCACGGTCACGCTTGCTTTTGTTTTTTCATCCCCCCAGTCTCTTTTGTTTCTTATTGGCGAGCAAAAAGCGAGACACTAAGTATGGAATCGGATCGCAGCGGGCCCTTGGCGCCGCTCTGACAGATAGCGCCGCGCCCTGTTCTCTCAGCCTACCGGCGACTCCGACATGTCCCGTTACCGCTGCTGCTCCTAGGAGAGGACAAAAAAAAAAAAAAAAATAAATAAAGAGAACGGGTTGCGGGTCGGGTCAAAGAGTTTTCATTTTATTGGGTTCCTCGCCTCTCTATTTATTGGGAAAAATTTGCATGAGATGGCCGTTGGACTCGCGTGCTTTGGAATTTAATTCGACACCAGAGGCAATGCGAAATGAAACCACCTGTAAGGACAAGGCATCATTAATGAATGCTGCAAGTCTGGACAGAGACAAAAATCAAAACATTCTTTTCGTCAATCTTTCTTTATTGGCACTTCAGTAATTTTGCAAACTAGGCTTTGTCTTGTTCGTATTAAGTAATGCAAAATGTTTATGTACGTAGATTCTTCACATTTACACATCTTATTCTTTTTTCAGAGAAAAATATGTTGCGATCCTATTTCTTATAGATTTTTTTTTAAAGTCTGAAATGTATAGAGAAATTATGCGATAAATAAATAAGCTATGATTAATAAAAATTAAATAGTATCAAGTTTTATATTGCAGACTAGTGCAAAGTTAATCTGAATGCGAAATTTTTAAAGAAAGCTGAATTTTAAATATGGATGCTTTATTAATATAAAATATAATAAAAAAAAGCTCATTATTTTAAATGTCCTGAAGCGGAATTATGATCTATTGCATAAAACCCGAATCTGTGCAGGATTTCATGAAGTGTGGTTTTCGACTCACTGGTTTCCTCGTCAAAAGTTTCATTTTTCATCAATGAAATCTTCGTTTGCTTATTTTATTCTTTTTTGTAATCGAAATTTACAAAGAGAAAGTAGTGTAGTGTCAATAAATGAATCCTCAACATTTTGACGAATGCCTCCTTCGAAGTTGGTGCCTTACTGAATAAACCTGTCACTCGGTCTGCACAAGATAACTACAAAAACAGGATGGGCTCGATTAACTGAATGAGGTATAGGTGCACTACGGTATGTTCCGCAAATTATAATTTTTCTATCTATAATATGACAAATTACCGATAGAAAAATCGATTATATTAGGCAAATATAATAATTCACAAAATATCAGTTGTAAGCTTTCAAAACAAAAATCGAAAATTTTTTCTAGGAAACTTTTTTTTGCTGTCATCCAAAATGTCTCACATTTGATAAGTATTAATGACTAAAGAAAATGATAACGAACTAAATGATAAGAAATCTAACCAGTGATAAAACCATGCTTCTCCACAATAAAAAAGGATTTTTTCAAAATTTAATTGAAATTTGACACGAAAATTTGATGTTCACACGAGACATGAGAAAATTTTTTTTTTATTGGTACTAAAAAATTTAATTTTTCCTTTAGCAAAATTTGAAGAACTGAAAACGATGCAATTTCTTGTTAAAAATGAAACGTTGGTTCAAAAAGATAAAATAAATAAATAAATAAAATCAAAACTACACGCAGTTTTGCATCATATGTGAGGAAAGAGTGAAAAAGTAATGATTAAATGCAAAAAAAAAAAAAAAAAAGTACTCTTGGATCCTTGCAAAATGTGCCAGCATGAATCTGAGAGTCAAAAAGTACTTTTGCTTTAATTGAGCCGAAAGACATTAATGGTCTGTTTTGGAAAATCAGTTGCTGTCATTGGACCCTGCGATACAATTTGTAATAATTTTTTATTGTTTTATATCCCTTATGTTCGAAAATATGAAATACATTTTAAAATTCTGAAACTTTTTAAAGCAGGCAAACATTTCGGTAAGCTAGCAACGCAATTGTGACAGTTTTTCAAAAATAACAGATTTCAGATGGTACATACATATTTTTTTGAATAAGTGAAAAACTTTTATACCAATAAATATATCTTACTTTATGTAAAATAACAGCCACCCTTATAAGAAAATGAAGTGTTTTAATAATTAGTATCGGGTTGCAAAGATAAAACATCAAATCAAAGCAACTCACTAGTAACAAGCATAATGTTGTATTACAAAGTTTAGAAGAGAAATCACAACTATCAAACAATTAAATTCCATATCATGTTTGCCACATAAAGCTTCTCCCAAATGCGTGAGTTAGACAAAGACATGTTTGATAATGTTTTTGTAACATTATAAATATGCATGAAATCGAGTAAGTTGAGGAAAGAGGAAATTCTCATAAAATCTCTCAAATAATCTCCCTCATCTCCCCTTTGAGAGAGAGGTTATCAACAAACATAGCACGTTCAAACGATGCCCTGAAGAAGGCTAGACCTCACTTCAATTGAATTTTACTTAACTGTTGAAATAAGACAAATTTATTTTAAAATTCACTTCGTCGTTGCTCAACTCAGAAAAACTATATGATAATACCGGAGAATACATTTTTCAATTTTAGGATAGACTCTTTTCCAAATCACAGAATACTCATAATTTTAATCGAAAAAACAGAATAAAAATTTTAATCGCTTCGTTTATTTTATAAATAACCCTATGAAAATTTTTCCCGGGTTTTTTTTATTATAGTATATTTTTATTTTTTAATTAAACTTTTTTTCCGATCTCCTTTATTTTTTGTTATTTTTGATAACTTCCATATTTCGCCCATAAGGAAGCTGTAACCTATCTCAATAAATTCAGAATAGCCACTGTACTAAAAGATACAGGTTTCTTGTCTGGCTATACGAGATGTCGCTTTGAATTTAACGTGTTCAAAAGGACTTTATTAATCCCCCTGTGTATTTTTAATAAACTTAAATTACTTAACCGAAATAATTTCTTCTACATGTGTATATTTAGAAGACGGAGAAGAGAAAAATATATTCGGACGGAGGGAGTAGTAGATTCTTTAAAAAGGTAATTACATTATTTTGAGGGACCACGGTGGCCTGGTGGTAAGGTATCGGCTTCAGATGTGAGACCCGTTTCCACCGAAGAATCGTCGTGTAAGCGAGCCTGGTGCACGTTTGGAGAGGGGGGGGGGTAGCTCAGATGTCGTCCTCGTCATCTGATCGCGGTTCGAAAGTACGAGGCCCGTCCCAAAGTAGCCCTAGTGTTGCCTTAAAACAGGACATTAATGTAACGAAATGAAACAGTGTTTTGATAATAAATAAGCTACAAAAATTTCGTCAGCCTTTTTTTTTAATTTAAAATTTTTTCTGTATCACTATGTAATAAAAAAAAGTTTAGATTATCCAAATACGGCAAGCTTCTCCGATAAACCGAGACCGATGAGGGCGGGGGAGGGGTCAAATTTCTTTTCAAGCACAGGAAATTATTTTCCATTTCATCTCAATATCTGCTTGACGGAGAAGGGGAAAAATAGTCACTCAGTGATAAACCACTCTTGCAAGAGAAAAGGCACGGCGAGAACGATGACATCACATGACTGGCACAAAACAAAACAGCTCGAGCGATGATTATTTTATCCCGACGGCCCGTACTCGTGTTTATCGTAGAACAGGTGGTCAGGAAATTTTCTGACGTCACCGTCCATTCACATGCCTCGACACGGCAAAGGACATTTATCCGAAAACTGTCGGATCTCTCTTGTGAAAACTGAACAAATAAAGCATTATTCGAAATAATTGTACAGCACTGTTAAAATGTGACGCTTCTAAGCTTAAAAAAAGAATCTGCATTTCTTTATATGACAGATAGACTAATTCGCGGAGGAAAAAAAAATCGGAACTCCATTTAAATTTGGCATTAAAGTCCGCACTCTTCTCCACAAATTTTTACTATAACTAAAATAAATAAAGGAATATTGCCTGACATAGTTGATAAACTGCGTCGGATCCAAATTATTATTATAACAGCTACATTTTCATACGGATGGAATTGATTTATTAAAAAAATGAGCAATGTTAGAAAGGCATTAATATTTTTTATGTGTTTAACCTTTACAAATCGGGACATAGTCATAAAGAAGAAGCAAATCTACACAATGGCTCTCTTATTGAAAGAATTTGACAATTTATGGAACGGAAAAAACTACGCTTTGCGTCCTTACTCGCAGTTTCTTTCCTTCGAAGATTATTTCAATTTATCTAAAAGTAACCGATGCCTTTGATAGAAATTTAGTTAAAAAAATCATTAAAAAAATATTCTGTTACAAACTCCTGTTTTTGAAATTAGAGCCATATGAAATTCTTTCTATAGCTATTAGACACTTAGAAACACTCATTACTTTATTCACTGGTGATGTGCGCTTGCATTGCTGTACCTGAACATTTCTTAATCCGGTGGTTGAATTTAACTCATACTCATAGTCAGTTTGAACAAAATGAAAAGAATTGAGAAACGATTTGAGACAAATTCAAAAATATGCTGTACTACACACCGTCCTCCCACGGGGGGGGGGCTACCTCGTAATTGAGGATGAAAAGCTTCCGGCATGGTGGGTGGTTCTCGCCACCCTGGTGGGTACAGAAAAAGGTGGGGGCTGGCTCCTCCCATCAATGACGGGACGTACTCCCAAAGGAAGGGTTGTACCGTGGCCGGTGATGACGCTTAAGGCTCAACCGAAGTTCCCGCCAGTCTTGCTGTCGCGGCCGTCCGTTCATTCTGATTTTTCCATGTGCCTTCGGACGGGTCGGAGTAGCCGGTTTAAGGTACTACATACGATCAATTTAATATGAACGGTTCTTTTATTATGTTGAATGGGCGTCCTTGTTTTCTTTCCTAGGGAATCAGGGCATGCTTTATCCATACCTAGCTGCACCTCCAAGGACACAAAGCATGCAAACTGACACAAGATCTGTAAAAGTCATATGGGATTTTTCGTCTTGAAGCAGCAGAGAGATCTCGTTTGGAATGGAATCATGATGACTCAATGTTTCTTAATACGATAAGGTCAGATTAAAAAATATTTAAATTGCTGCACTGATATACAGCGTAAACTCGTAATGTTTTCTCGGAGAGCCAACTAGAGTAATCACAGACTGAAGGGGTCTTCCCTAAACTTCATCGCATACTCTCTTGTAATCTTGTGTTATCTACGCCACAAAAAAATGTGGATCTTTGGCAGAGAATGCCTTGCATAGCATTGGCGGACAATAGTTAAAAATATTAACCTTTGGTGTAAATTTCGCTTTTTTACTGAATTTATCGAATTTTTTGGCGATTAATCCTTGACATGCTGTTATTAGTATCCGAAAATCGAATTTGTGTTTAAGACGAGGTTTTCCAAATTCGTTCGAAACTAAAATTCGACACAAAAATATAATTGTAGTCACACAATCACATAGTAAATTTGATATATTTGAGTCATTGCGTTTTTGAGTCATTCCGTTTACATGGTTCTGAAAGTCCCCATCGAGCAGATGGTTAACTTTTTGTTTTGTTTGGTTCAAAATTCGATAGGTGTCTACACTATAGATGTTAAATCTAGGTACCGAATTTTATCCATCTAGCTCTCTTCTTTTTATAGTTATCGTATTAACTTACATTTGAACCGCCAGACAGACTTGTTGAGAATAGACTTTGCTCAAAATTTGACAGAAATCTACAAGTTTGATGTAAAGGCCATATACTAAATTTCATCTATCTAGCTCAAAGCGTTTCCGAGTATGTTTCTCTCAGACAGACAATTCGTACATGAAATCGGCAGCACCATATATAAAAAAATACGAAGAATGGAGCATGCGGTTAATACAAAAAGTGCCGCTGGGAATTCTGTTACCCGATAATGATACAGTTACAATTACACATCAATTCACATTTAGTGGATTCGCAGGAATAATAATAACAATTTAAAAAAATATAAAGCGGGAAAGAAAGCGGAAAAAGAAAAGTTTTCACCTGCTCAGTAAAGATGGAGGTGGGGGGGGGGAAGTCACTTGACCTTCACTTTTGATTACATGATAAAAGAAATCATAAGGGAAATGGCGTAAATAAGTATAAAGTTATCCTTTTTTTTTCCCTTCAAATGAATAGCTGTAAGAATTACCAATTGGTACAGAAAGCCTCTTATTATATCACGTTAAACCTTAAAATCATATAATTGAATGGACTGTATAGGATAGGAAGAAAAAAAAAATTAAGTGCGAGACATCAGTAGATTATTTTACGTATGTAATATAAACCAGCGGGAGTGGTCTCCCCAAACCTTTCTCGCATACTCTCGAGTAAAGGTGAATTTGTGCTTTGGACGCGGTTTTTCCCCAACAGATTGAAACCAAAATTTGACGCAGAACTACAGTTGCAGTTACAACGTCCCACGACAAATTTGATATGTTTAAGTTTTTGCGTATCGAGTTTATATGTTTCTGAAAGTACAGACCGAAAAATATTAACCAAAAATTTAATAAGTGTCTATGACATAGATCTTAAATATGTTTACCGAATTTTATCTCTTCATTTTGTAGCTATCATATTAACTTACCTTTGAACAGCCGGACAGACTTTCTCTGAATAGATTTTGCACAAAATATGATAGAAATCTACAAATTTGATTTAAAGACCATATACCAAATTTCATTCATCTAGCTCACAGTATTTTTGAGTTAGCTTTGACGCAAACAGATAAACAGAGAGACATTTTCCAGAAATGTGTTTTTCGAACTCTGGGAGGTCTAAAACAAAGATTCGTCAAAATCTCGAATTTGAATATTTTGACAAATACTTTCTCTATATTTCACATACGAGAAAGTAAAAAGTTGGCAAACTCTTTCTTGCACCACTCTTCGACCCATTTGCGTTTTCTTTAATTGATGATTTTGGTATTAGATTCGTTACCTCCTCACCAACCCTGTAAATTCGGAAAATTAACGTATCCCATATTATTTATAAGCTTCTATGCTAATTCTATAGAAACGAACAGTGGAAGGATTCATTTGAAAGTTTACAAACCAAAAATGTAAATAACTTTGAAATCCCTGCCAATTAGATTAATTAGTTGTTAATTTAATATGTGCAGTTTTTCAAACACTTTTTGTTCGCATTGCACACACTGGATCAATGTTGTGGCTATCTGTTGTAGCTTTTACAGTTCCAATCCATTAGAAATGTTTCAATCAGTAGTGTTTAACAAATGAATAATTGGATAGGATTTGGGAAATCGCGCAATGATTGGAATAAGCAGTATAAGGATGTAGTGGTTATATAACTGTATTATCTTCTCTTTTGATGCAATAGATGGCGTTACTTTATTAATATCAAGGTATATTTCCCATAATCCTTCTTGGGAGGCATTATTAGATTGTATTCGAAGTGAGTGTCTTGTATTTTCGTGTTCGTGTTTGTTTTGTCTTGTGAAGCCAAGGAACTTAGAAAATAATTAAATAACTGTTCCTGAAACTCCATCATTATTTTCATCTACCTCATACTGAAGTCATAAAGAGCCTCGTCCCTCTACAGTGAGATACTTAAATCAAATAAAGTTGAATAAAGCAAATTTTAAACTTTAAAGTTAGAATCATATTCTTCGCATTAGTATTCTTTTAAACTGATTAAATTTTTTCTTCTTTTCTATCACTTTCACTTAAAATAATTCGATAAATAAGTCTTCCATCGATTTTTCGATTAATTTTTTTCTTTTTCTTTCTTTCTTTCTCTCTCTCTCTCTCTCTCTCTTTATTTATCGGTGTAAACATAACAACACAAATATTCTGACAAAATGGGGTCGCAAAAGCACTTTTCATTCGGGAAAAGAATTTGCATTTTGACACGGAAAAAGAAATCGAGAAAAGAACGTTTTGTGTTTCTGCAAATATAATTATGAAATGAAACAGAGTATTACATGTTAAATACTATTTATTGAAAAATAGATTTTGCAATGCTTTTAAAAATTCAATAAATACATAAACACCTCCTAAAACTCACAGAAAGTTTTTATACATGTAATTAAGGCCTCAAAACACCTTCACAGTTTATTCATTTCATAAATGGAAACACAATTATTTTACACTTTAACTTCACGCCATTAAATGCCGAGAAAAGGAACTCTGTTCCACTTTTCGTCGCCAAACACAATAAATATTTATTTCATCCTTCCCAGCGATTGGTAAAAAGTTGTAAATCCGCAAAGTGGTTACAGACTAACTGTCTTTACAACCACCATTTACTGAAAACTAATATCTAACGGTTAACAACCCTGTTTACCACAACATGACAAGAGATGTAGCCAGAGGTACGTCACCCAACTAACTGGTATGGATTGCCAAAAGCAGACATTCAGGATATCAAACACATACTTCTACAAACAAGAACAAAGATTTCTTCTTCTTTTCTTGAAGATGCTTTCCATCACATACCTTTTGTGTAGCCTCACGCACCTTCAGTTTTAATTTTTTTTCTTTTTTTTTACGTTCTTCCTCATAAGCTCGTGGGTTCAAGAAAAAACACCACGGCGCCGGCCCTGAAACGAGAGGTTTTGAACTCACCTGTTCAACGGAACTGGATTGGTAAGGGCGCACCTACTTAGGCACCCCGGGCACGTTTCTTTAACAGGTGTCAATACGTTTGCAAGCTCAGTGGAAAGTGTGGATTTTAATTAACACATTAAATGTAATTATGGGATTACGGGCATCATTTTGGCAATCGATCCATCTCGAGCATTGCTTAACTGATTGGAGTTTTTTCAAAGATATTTTCAGCTCAATTTAAATCAGCAGTTAATTAAGGTGTCTGAATGAAACTTATTTCAAAGAGTTAGTTTCAATCCCTAGAACAGACGGGGTGTTCTCTACTTGAGTCTTTCGTATGCTCACATTATACAGCTGATATTTTTAGAATAATAATGAAAACTGAACACGCGTTTTGGATCTCTTCCATTCTTGCGATTGAATCGAAAATCTGAAATAGATCTTAAATTGCGGTTGCAAGACCACGTACAAGATTTCATTTATCCACATATCTATGTTTTTCAGTTAATGTTCACATACGTACAATAAAGGTGGTTAATTTTTTGGAAAATTTCGTCTAAAATGTGTCACAAATCTACAATGTTACTGACTCGTAGCTTCAGGTGAGCAAGTGGTTCGCCGAGAATATTAATTATATTTGATTTTAGATAAATCGTTTTTTATACCGTCATGCTCATGATTTTTTTAAACTGTTTGATATTAAAGCCCTGTTACTTTAAATGTCTTAATTAAGTTCTGCTTATCGTGTAAATGAACCTTTTTCATGGAGACATAACATCATAGCGCTATTAAAAACGTAAATATCCGATTCATTTGTCTTCTAAATTTCATGATATTGTAACTTCACATTTTTTAAATTTGTTTTGAAACTATACAGATATTAAATAAAATCCTTCTTCTTTAGCTTACAATAATATAAGAAAATCGTACGATTAAGTAAGTGTAGGAAGAAATAATAAAAACAGTTTAAATTTTAGGACAGCAAGGTCAGAAAAACAGGCAAAAAATTATTTTAAAAAAATTGGAAAATTTAACAACAATTCACAAAATTATTAAAATGGTATAATTAAAAAAATATTTTCTAAAATTTAAGATGATGGAAAAATTATTTGTAAGCTGAAATATTTTCGGAAGTTATCGCGGAAAAACGTTAAAATATAGCTTAATTTTTCATCAATTAAAATTATAATTAAATTTCAAAGAATTGCTCGCAAAAAATGCATATTTCCAATTTCCAAGATATACATGCGCCAATTTTGGAAGCTGTAGGTTCATACGGCCTGACCTGTAGAACACTAACAGACACACACACGCGCGCGCGCATTCATCTTTATTATTAGAATAGATAAGACTACTTCATATTTCAATCATGAAGCTCATTGCGTTCTTAAATTATTGTACTACATGCATATGGACTAATTATCAGACAGGCTCTTCCATTAGATGTATATAGTATAAAATTTGATACCATTTTGAGTTCTCATGTTTATTGACAAACTTTATTTCACAAATGAAGGTTTATCTATTTATTCATTTTTCGGACTCTGGAAGATGACTATAAAATATGCAGTATTATTAAAATTTCGAGATCAGTTTTTCGAAGGTTGTAATGCTTTCTCTTCAAATAGTTCCTGTAAGATAAAGTGATAAGGGTATGACGGTCTTATTATACTTTACTTTTTGGTAATCTGGAACCCACTTTCCGATTCAAATCTAATTTCTTTTAAATAAATCTTCACAGGTTTTATATTTTTCTTTTGTTGCATATACGAAATTGCTACAATGCTAAAATTTTGTATAAGCAATTTTATTTAGACTGTTAAAACGATGACTAAGCAAATGAAAATGACTACTAAAAATCAGAACAAAGAAATTCCATCTTCAAATGGAATGGCATTTTTTTAACGAATAAATCAGATATTAATATCGAAACTTACAAAAGAAGATAAACTTTCTGTTAAAGGTTGACTTTTCTTTCTAAACAGCATTCTTTCTCATGTTTTGTGTAATAAGTTAGTAAAATGTAGTCGAATTCAGCCCACTTGTTGAGGAGGAGATGTGGAATATGCAGAGCCACAAAGATTTTTATTTATATTAAAATTAGGGGTTATTTTTGTGGCATCAAATAAAGACATTTTTCTTTTCTGCCAGACGGAACTGATACTTTGTTTTAAATAATATTTAAAACTTGAACAAATAACGAGGTCGAACCGAAAGCAGGTATGGAGAGCAGAGCAAATCAAAAACTGCTTTAGTGCGTCTAAACTCACCAATATAAATCATCATTTAAATTTCTTTCTATACGCAAGGAGTTAGAGAAAAATATATGCTAATTTTTCTGCTCGGGTGTGGTGTGGACGCATTCCAATATTTGTTGATGAATAAAGTTAGTTTATAATACCTCAGGCTAAAACGCTTACGATGTGTTAAAAAAAACTGCGTAACTGCTAAACTGCGGAAGTACTCTCCCCTTGTTTTTCTAGTCTACTATCAGTGTAAGTCGCTTAAAAAAATGTAATGTCCCGATTTCCAAATAAATAAGTTTGTAAATAACACATATGCCATAAATTATAAAGTATCAAGATAATATTAGCACTTTATCAAGTAAACTTGGTCAGATTTCTATATTTACATTACGCTCATTGTATACCCATTACGTTCACTTAGTTGTCAGAATATTTATGAACACGGAGCTTTTGCTTCAATAATGTTATGCACAAAATAGATAAATACATTCTAATTCATTTTTATTAAATTGATAAAAATTATAAATAGATTAACCTAAAATAAATCATTAACCTGTTAAAAATGTTCTAAAACGTAAACCTAAATTTACTACTTTATTAAAAGAGAAGTTTCATGAGGCGCATCGCCGAAGGTCACAGATTAACCTGAAATTTAATTTAAATGTGAAACTAAATTCACTACTTTAATTAAAGAAAGGTTTCATAGCCGTAGGCTACAAATTATCTTTAATTTAATAGAAATGTGAAATTAAATTTATTACTTTATTAAAAGAGAGGTTTCATGATGTGCATACCGAAAGGCACAAATTTCCTTACTAATTCTATTTTCACGTTCACTTAATTACGATGCATTTTGGATCAGTCGGATAGTGAAAAGAATAGTATAATGTTTGAGAGCAAACTGAAATCATTAAAAATATTCTTTTGTTAGTATATTAGAAATTAGAAATGTTTTAATCTTACTTATTTTCTATTTTTGAATTTTTTATCGATTATTATAAATATTTTGGAATGCAGAAATCAATTTTTTTCCGCAAATTCTTTATCAGATAAGCTTTATTTGTACAGTTTCAAAATTTGATGAATTGATTTATTGATCATTACGTTTCGAGAATATTAAAATTATTATCAGCGAGAACACACAAGTGTTTGAGAATCTAGATTTTTAAGCCCCTGCAAGCGAGAGAAGAATAGTTTACAGAATTCTATTTTTACAAGTATGAAACAAAATAAATAAAAGTATATAAAATATATATATATATTTTTTCTTATAAGATACGATGTTTTAAAGATTGCTCTCGAATATCTCCTCCCAGGCATCATTCAAAACGGTGCATCATTTTGAAGTCTTAATTACTTATTTCTTAATTTGATGTTTAAAAATACTTATAGAGAGATAAGAAGATATAGATTAATTTTGGAGGAATTCAACTTAAATACATATATTTATTTTTTGGAATAGTAAACAAGTCCTTGAATCAGGTGAATATGCAATCGAATTACTTTAGAGAGTGTAAAGGATGAATAGGATCAATAATTTTAGTATAATGATCACAAACAAAATTTCACTCGTTTTACATGGTTTCTTTTCTTTTCTTTTTCAATTATTGAGTCTTATATAGAAAGAAAAACAGTCTACCTTTTTATGGATTACATTGAAAAGTTAATGCAGATCAGCAATTGTGGTGATTATACAATACAAGAAAATGTGATTAGAATTAATATATACATATATATATTATTTGTATTATACTTTAGATTTAAGTTATATTTCCTTGCAGTGTGATGTTTTTTATCCATACTGTTCACGAATATTCAAATGAAAACTAATCACAAAAATCGGTTCAAATATAAAATAATAAAAATTGCAGACCTCAATTAATTGACCCTTGCTCAATCCACCATAAGAAAAATATCGAAAAAATTGTGATTTACGATCCTATAACTAATTTTTATTCACGTTTAACTTTATTCGTAGATAAATATTTCAAGTAATAAATGGAATTTGTTCAGAACTAAAACCTCTCTGAAAATTGTTAGACAAAGGATAAAGCATTCAGTGAGTAGTGTAGAGAGTAGATGATGTTATAATTAGGAAGGGGCAAAAGACTATATATATTTTTAATAAAATATAATTCACATTTTTAGGTCATAAGTAAACATATATACTCGAATAATACTTCAGGGATTATTAATATTTCCCTAATGATATGATTAAAATTAACAAACAAATAAAGATCCAAATATTAAATAGCTGGAAGTATTTACTTTTTGGGCCAATTCTAATCTTAAACAGTTCCAAGTAATATCCGCAATGCATTCGTATCTTAAAAGAATGGAGGTCATCACTTGTCAAGACGGCTTCCCTCATTTCAGAATTTTTTTTTATCTCGAGGTAGCAACATTTTCATGGAAAACCCCCTTTTCAGGCCTCTCGAAATCTCCCCCATCTTAGATTCACTTTCAAAGAAATCTTCTGCACGAACAAGTGTCTGTGCCTCATAAACTTCCCTTTCAATTTATTTAGCCTCTCGCTTTTATTACTACTTCTGGTTCGTGCGTTTGGTTTCTTTTCTGCCTAATACTTCGGCTTTTTTGTTTCTCATGCATTGAAACGGACTCTATTTGAAGAACTCAAAAGCTGCGTGGAATTGAAACTTTTTCTGCATTGCTGTAACTGGAATCGCAACGCATCAGAAACTTTGCTTCTGCACACTTATCTTTCGCTTTTGACGACGAATCATGGAAATTCCAATATCTACAACAGGGCTCTTGAAACTTTTCCAGGAGGGGAAAAAAATTCGTGATCCCAAAAATGAAAAATAGAAACATTAAATTCAATTAAAAATAGCCCTTTGATAAATAAATGTTAATGAAGTCTTAAAGCCAAGACAAATTTCTATTCTAATGTTTCTCGATAAGTTAAAGAATTTGAAAATAGACAACCATATAAAAGTTATTAAAATAATTTTTAAGACGTTCCTCTTAACTGGTGCAAAGCAATAAGGACAGGGAGAATATAGATGCCGTCATTAAGATAAAGTGTTTATGTTTATGCACTTTTTAAAGACAAAAATGATAAGGGAGCAAAAAAATAATATGTAGGTATAAACATATATACCTACCTATGTATATACCTACAATGGCCTTAGGTACAATTCTTCCTATCTAATCTTATGGTCGCTTTAAATATCTTACGACAATACATAATAAGGGCCTTCTTTTAATTTCATATTTCAACGTAATTTTAATATGTTAATGCTTCATTTTAGGCTGATTGTTTTTTATTTTCTCATATACGAAATATAGAGAAAGTATTGTAATTATCAAAACATCCGAACTAGAAATTTTAAGTAATTTCCTCCTTTTAGACCTCCTTAAATTTGAAAAACACATTTTTGGAAAGTGTCAGTCTATATGTCATAAAGAAAACTATATATAAAAAAAGCGTTTCGAGCTAGACGGATGAAATTTAGTATATAGTCTGCAATTCTTTTATTTACTCCTCTATTAGAAATTACGCGTGAAAGTTTTAGGCAAACCCCTCCTGCTGGTAATTTTATTAAATTTGGGAAAATATATTTGTTTTTATTCATCTTTTATAACTTTCGATTGCCCGGCATCTAGATTTATGCATAATTATTATTTAGTGTTTAAAAATGATGAAACATAAGAACTTAACCAATTGTGCTTAACTTTATAAACTTATTAATTTGGCAACTACGAAAATAGAGTTCTTGAGGTTCTCCTCAGTCTTTGGCGGTCATTAGAATTCCGCCTCCGACTAAGTTCCTGTAGTATAAAAAGTAATTTTGTGCAAGGCGTCACTAACTCTCACTACGCCGCTGTTTCGTTTGGGTTTCTGAAATACAGTTTAAGAAAAAAAGATCTTGCAAAAATTAATTTACCAGCCAATACATGAAATTAAAAAAAGTAAAGTACCAAAAAAAAAGGTAGTAAAAAGGAATCTACCAACAATGGTATGAAGTTTTTAAAAAATTAAGAATGGGTGAAATAGTCATTTTTCATAGTCATAGGAATTAATAGTCATTTTTTCAACAACAACAAAAAGATACTGCAAGCTTAAGGCTAATCGTGGAGCAAAAATTTTGATGAATTTGTGCTTTGGTTTAAAAAAATAAAGTATTGTGTGAAATTTTTGGACCCAGTGTAATCATCCCAGTGAGTCATTTTTCAAGGGATCCAAATCCCAGTGGTATCGAGAAGTGGTCCTCATAATTTATTAAAATTTCTAAGCTAACAGCTGTCATTAGTAGCTCAGGAAGAATAAATGGTGTATGTGACAACATATTTTTCGCTATCTCATGATATTTTGCTTTGAAAAGTAACAATCCCACAAATATTTTATCTCCAAAACGCTCCATACGGCAGGCGCCTAGGATATGGGCAACCCCCTTTTTTCCTTTGCTACTTCACCGCCTAAATTAAAAAGGCTTTATGGTCTCCTGTTGGTTCTTATATATGCGATTTGAAATGTATTTCAGAACAAAAATAAACACATTTACGAAAAGATTGTCAAAAAAATGTTTTCCATGCTGTATATGATGCGATTAAATCAATTCGAAATAATTTCAAATAACTGATAAAATAAATAATAATAATAAATGAAATTATGTTTATTTACAGGAATTATTGCACGCTCTCATTGCATATTTCGACCCATTTTAGGGGAAACTTTAAATTGCAAAACTTTTCAAAATGTGAGAGAGATATATTCAAGTTCTAATAACTTTATTCATATGATTCAAAAGATAAACTTTAAAATATAATATAGTGCTAAAAAATAATTGAATTCTTCACTCTAATCCCTTTTTCTCCCCTCCCTTCTAAAAAATGTCAAAATATTAGAAGAGGAAAATATATTCGTTTTCATAGCTATCGATAGGCTCAACCGAACTTCAAACGGAAGAGAAGTGCTGCTTTTTATCAATGCCAACATTTTTTCAATCAGATTCTCTCTTTTTAATCTTTGCTTGATTACGAGGTTTTATTTCATTCCAATTATTATTTCGTTTTCTCTTGCCGTGTAATTAGAGAATGCTTTTTGCTTTGGATTATATTGAGGTGTAGATGCTGCCGATGGTTCATAAGGTATTTGAGATTTTTATGGATTATGAATAATTTGATTTCAGTTTTAGCTTTATATAATAGAAGTATGACATAAGGTGCAGTTTAAGAAGGTTTTTCCCCCTCTTACACAATAAAGTTTTTTGAGTCTTGCAGAAAAACCCAGACAGTAGCATAAGCAGGTAATTAAAAGTTAAGATTTAGATTTAGATTTTCTGTTATTACAATGTTTTCAAAATCATTTGAATATTAAACTACGGCCAGTTTTCAAATGATTGTTTCCCGAAGCGATTAGTATCAAGCTTTTAAGTAAATTAACTTGAGCTACGAAACATCATAAAAATTTGTGTATATACAATTTTAAATAAATGTTAAAAAAAGAAAAAAAAATTAGAAATTATAATTCGAATGCAAATATAAAAGTGCAACCATGTATAAAATCTTTCTTGATTAAAATTATATTCAAAAGATTAAAAAATCCATAGCACATATGATTATGGATTTTATTTATGAAAGAATTGACGATATTTATTCATCAATAAAGTAATTGAATTGAATTACTTTACTGATGAATCAGTATCGTAAAAGATAAATATTAAAAGGACAGATGCAAAAAAATTAACACAGTAATAAAAATACTTAAATATTCACAATACTGGAAAATAAGTGAAATAAATCATGATTTACATGGAAAGCTGCCAGAATAATTGAATTAAAGATAAAGATTACTAAATATGTCACAGAAAACAATTGCATGGCATAATTTAAAACAAATTTCGGTAGTATCAGAATTTACCGATCATTGCATAATATTCTTTCATTCAATTGAATAAAGTAATTAAAATTAAATTACACTTAATTGAAAACATTTTTCTTTCTTTGTCATCATTACACAGAGATTCCGTCTTGTTTTGGTAGGAACAGGGGGAAGGTAGAATATTTTCTTACAGCCCTTCTACTTTTCTATTTTCTTTCCCAAACATTTTGACAGTAAGATATCCTGAAGTAATTATAGTTTTATAGTTTTCCTTTAATAGGGAGTGCGTTACAAATTGAATACTTTTTTTAAAAGAAAATGCTTTCAAAACAAACCATATCAAACGAAAGATGTCAGTCACATGATAATTATGGTTGCGCATGTTTTACAAAATAAAATGTACGCTATCTTAACGGAATCCTGTGTCGTCAGTTCTTTCTTCCTCCGTGCGATGAATTTCAAAACTAAATAATGCATCTCGTGAATATGGTTTAATTTCATTGAAATCACTTAATTGCTTAGCTTCTCACTTGTTTAATAAACATCATTTTTCGCCACTATGTTACGTACCGTTTCGTGGGGTTTCCTGCATTTTTTTTAATAAAACGTGAATGACTATTTTAGTTTATAAATTAAAAAATCTTGTAGTCATATTAAGTACAAAAATGGGAATTAAAGTCTGTTTGGGATCTGTGGCTAAAGAGCCAGTAATGGATAAATTACATGACTAAAAAAAAATCAATGATACTTAAAGGATATAAATAAGAGTGTAGTCATTAACATACTTAATAATCAGTAAAAATATGTAATTTCTGATAAAATTATATTGCACAGGTGACAAAGAATTGTTGAATATAAAATTAAAAAAAGAAGGTACTAAATAATGCAAACTAATTGGAGAGTCAAATGCATGCATGCAAAAAAAAAAAAAAAAAAAAAAAAAAACCTAACCAAAACTAAACCATTAGGTGGCATTAAAGACTCACCATGTCGTGCAGGTTTAGAGAAGACGAATGAAAAAAAAAGTACTGGCGAATTAAAAGCTGCACATTAACTAAATTATGTTTCACATTAAAATCAATTTGACACATAGGACAAATCAGTGTTCTCTCACAGGTAATTAACACTGGAATTACTGGACCAATCAAAATGACTGGCCGACCCCTGGTAGAATCTACGTTTATGTCGTCCTTTGTAGTTCGAATGTGAAATAGCCAATAAATGATGATAATAGTAAAGATAAAAAGAAACTCACTTTCGATGTTCTGCGTCTGGACCTTCCCTCGGCTTGTATGGTTCTAGTACACTGTTCCACACAGTCCGCTAGAGTAGGCCGACTCTGCTCTTCACTGTAATCCTGCTCACTCAGACAGGCCAGGGCCACAATGTAGGCACTCGCGATCCTCAGAATGGCCAGCTTCGATAATTTCTGGTTGTGTGCATAAGCTGGAACGGCTCTCCGCAGATTTTCGAAAGCAGCACTGATGGTGTGGACTCTTGTTCTTTCCCGAGCGTTGGCTTCAATTCGCCGCTGTCGGCTCATGCTTTTGTAATTCCTCGGCCTTCCCACCGCACGGTTAGTCCTGCCCGATGGGTCGCAGCTGGACTCCTCGGAACCCCCTACAATCCCATCGTATTCACTTGACTTCCCTATCGGAGAGATGCAGATTTGACCATTCAAACAGTGCGAAGTAGTCAGAGAGCAGCTCCCAGAGCTCGATGACAGAACTGAAGTGGATTGCAAATCTTGCGTTGACGAATGACTAAGTAAAGTCGATGTGGAACTTGCATCGTGCTTTCGAATCACAGACTGTCTGAACGTTTGCAAGAGAGTCTCTTGCTTGACAATAGGGGCATCTTTTTCAACTTTGGGCTTCCTCCATTGTCTAGATCTCTTTTTCTTTTCTTCTGGGGCTTTGGGTAAATTCGTTGTCGGCGTTGCAACCTGGCAACCACTGTCTCCACTGCTGGGCCTCTCCCGCTCAATAGCATCGAAGACGTCATCCACATCTCTAGGGTCCTCCACGTTATCCTCCTCGTCAGAGTCCCATCTGAATCTTTTCATCAGCAGAACGTCTTTCCTTTTTTTGGGTTCAGATGATTTCCGTTTGTTGCGCTTACTGGATTCGGTGGTCATTTCTGGCTCGTGGTTGAATTTCAGGAACCTTTCGTGGGGTTTCCTGCATTGTGGTTTCACGTCGACCCCACTGTCATCACTCAAAGCATCCGCTTCCTGGAGATCTGTCGCAGTGGTTGCTGTGGAAGTGGAAGGACTAGTTGATGAACAAGACGGAGAGTTGGCCATGGTCACTTTAATATACTACCACTGATTAAAAAATTTAAATATAATTTGCAGAGTCACGAATAGAATAACTTACTGAATTCAAAATGCACATAGTGCTTTACAGTTAAAACAAATTAATAGAGTGATCCTTAATGCACAATCACTGTCGAACAGCTATAAAAGCTACTAAATAAATTAAAAGGGTCTGGATTACAACACTTGTTGGCATAAAGGCATACATAATCTCTGAGGTTTCTTAAAAAAGGTCGAAGTCCCCAAAATTCGTAGTGTAGCTGCAGTAAAAAACACACAGGAAAATTATATGGACAGACTGCATTCATTTTTCAAAGATCCACACGAAAATCTATAGCGTCTTTTTTCTCTTGTTTTTCCTTATCCATAAGCATCACCATTCAAAAAAATAAAAATTCAACTTCGAATGTAAAAATTGCCGAAATCATTTTTTATAGAAGAATAATCCAACACAGAACATGCAAAAGAACCAAACTGCAGGCTTGAAAGCGAAACTGATGATGCGCGCGGAAGCAATTAAGCAGTTTCTTCAGAGGCACCATAAACACCGGTGATGCTGATCATGGTGTGCGAGCTTTGGCGGTAGGTCACTGCTTGTGTCTCGGTGGCAGAACGTAGCATCTCGTTGAACGGCCACACGAAACGCTCCGCCATCATGATCGGAGAGCGGGTTACCGCAGCAAGTGCCTCGCCGTCGATCGCCAACTTTATCGCGCCAAGAACAGAAGAAATTAATTTCTCTCTCCTCTCCCATCCGAGTGTATTGCGTCTCTCCCTCTGCCGCATCAGTCACTGTGTTTTATTAGGTATCCCGTTAAATAGCCACGTAAATGCGATTAAAAGCGTCCGCTGTGCTCTTTTAAGAAATGTTTTTGTTAAGAATAAAATAGATGATAGCGTAGTTGCGTTTAAAATTAAAACTGGTTAAACGTAAGAAGACCTGCATGCCATTTAGCGCTTAACTTATCGATTTAATGTGATTTAATAATTCGAAAACTTTTTATTCAACATTATTCATCGCAATCACATTTTTAATAAGAATAAATTTAATGAAAACAATTTTTAAAAGCAGGTATATGTATATTACAAAACAGAATTATTTGTCTTAATTGTTAATTTATAATTTATTTTTATAAATATTTTGGATTCTCGAAATCATTATTTCAAAACTCAATTACCAGGTGGCGCCAAGTGTATGGAATCAAATTTTAATTAAATTTATCGAATAAGACTCCGTGTTCCTTTGAGACGAAACGTTAGAATAATTAAATTAAACTTGTACGCGTCATAAAAATTATGAAAAAAGCATTTTGATTCAAAGACTCACTTTAAAATTTAGAGATTCATGAAATGTAAATATTACTAATAGTATTAAAAAAATGCAAATGCATTAATAGATTTCATACACCCTGGTATCATATTCAAATCTATTTCATTGGACACAATGATATACAGCATTAATTTAACCTTTTTCTCATTTCTTGTTATCAATGACTACAGAATCACATATTTATGAGCGAAAGTCTTCTTACCGTGGTAAGTCTCTTTAATAGTGTGAGGGGCCGCGGTGGCCTGGTGGTAAGGTTTCGGCTTTGGAACGGGAGGGTTTAAGATTTGAGACCTGATTCGATCAAAGAACCTTCGTGTAAGCGGACCAGCGCATGTTAAATCCGTCGGGGCTGAAAGTCCTCCCATTGGTGTGGTGTGGAAGCTTGGAGAAGGGTAGTGCCTGGTGTCTTCCTCTCCATCTGACTACGGTTCAAAATAACTAGGTCCATTCCAAAATAGCCCTAGTGTTGCTTTAAATCAAAATTAAACCAAATTTAATAGTGTGAAAGAGGAAATAACATTAAATTGAAAAAACAGAATGAAAACGACGATTAGGTCTTTTGAGTTAAGGGTGACAATTTGAACATTTATAGAAAAAAAGAGCTTAAAAACATTCCTTTCAAAAAAAAAACTTTTTTTAGAAACTTTAATAAGCAAACAGATTTTCTTACCAGTTCTTCCACGGACTCTCAAAAATGCTTTCAAATGAATAAATAAGAAATATCATTACTGGTATTATTAAACAGAAAGAGTGTATTCAGAATTTATTCTCAAATTTGCAAACAATTTACATCAAATTCTATTTCAGATATCAAACAAACTATAATAAAAAATAATTTACTTCAGATTTTGTTTGATTGATTAATTTTTTTTATTTTTTTTATATTACTTAAAAATGTCATCAGCATTGTGTTAACATGATAGCGTCGAAATAGTCTCGCAATTTGATTTTAAAATACATTGAATATTTTGCAAACAGAATAGAACAATTATATGATACTGACATTATATTTGTCACGTGAATGTATTCTAAAATTAAGAAAATACTTTACATTTTTTACTCGGGGGGTTTTACCAATAAAAGAATTAAATTTAAACTTAAGCAAATCTTTTCACTACGCAAATATTTTCTCTGTAATTCTGTGTGTTACTCCTGAATAATAATAAACCAAATCTAAAACTGTAATTTAACAGCATTTGTGTTGCATGGTGTGAAGTCCCCACAGTAGCAAATCACTCTACAGGAAGGCCATTTCCTGTCCACGTCAGTCATTTCCTGCTTTACGAACTGGACCGGATGTTGATGGGGATGGACAGTATCCCCCATGAGAGTAGACGAAGAGGGACAGAACAAAATCGCAATCGAATCCATTCCTGAGTTGCGAAATATTTTCAATTTTAAATCCTATTTTGTAAGCACAGTTATTTCACGACCTCCTTTATATGCAAAACAAGATTATTTATTATAAATGCAAATTATTTTATACTAAAAATAGCCCTTCATACTTATTCTTGCGTCACCTTATCGATGATTATGTGGAACCTTATGGATGATTTTGATGTAGTTGCATCCTCCGTCATCGCTATCAAATCAAAACATTAGCGTTTGATGCATTGGAAGATCGGGTCAAATTTTTTATTTTAAGATTACGGAAATGGCCGAGGGCCGCAATGTCCCTTAGCCATTTCTCGGTTTCTGGGAGGAGGTCTCCAAGTTCGAGTCCTGATACCACCAACGGCCTGCCGCGTGTGCCGGAGTCGACATCCCTGGTCAAACGCACTCCACCACCGACGTGGCGTGGAATCCCAGAGAGGGGGTCACTAGCCCAGGCGTCGCCATCGTCGTCTGACTGGGGCTTACATTTAGGAGGGCAGTCCCAAAATAATCCTTGCGTTGTTTCCAAAACGGATCACTAATTTAACTAAAGGAAAATAAATCACTCAAATGGATTTCAAGGGTACTCATGATTGGCAGTTAATATACAGATGATGTAGTTCAGTTATAACAATTAATTATTAAAATATTAGCAACAAATAATATAGTAGAATAAGCTAATGATGAATAAAAAATTCAAGTTGAAATAATTATTTGTAAAATTTGATGAGTTTCAAATTAAGATATTTTGTTAAATTAGATTCTTCCACTGTTTTTTTAATTTTAATATGAAACATTTCACTCATTAATTTTGCTATCAGATATATTGAGAATCTGGTAACCTAATGGCAAGGCCGGTTCTGGAATCAGAGTATCACGGACTCAAAACTCGTTTCTACCCAAAGATCCGCTCTGTTCTATGTCAGTTAGATAAACTTTAAAGTTCCGCCAAAAATCAAATGTCTTCTATACTTGTCCTGTTTGGGATGTTGGATAGGATTACATTTTCAGAATCGGTTATGATTCAAAGATTCGCAAGATATTCTTCAAGTATTTCGAAATGAGATGTTAATCTGGCTAAACGTAATGAGTACAGAAACTGTGTGTGTGAACTCATTTTTACTTTCTCGTATGCGAAGTGAAAAGATATTGTAATAGTAAAAAGACACGAACTCGAGAACTCAAACTCAAATCTCCACGTTTTAGATCTACCTGAATTCGAAAACGACATTTGTGGTATTATGTCTGTCTATCTGTCTGTGACAAACGTTTTTAACTAGACGGATGAAATTTGGTATACGATCTTTACACCCAATTTGTAGATTTCTATCAAATTTTGAGCAAACTTCATTCAGAGGACGTTCGTCTGTCCAATTGTTCGAATATAAGTTAACATATAATTACAAAGAAAGCTAGACTGATAAAATTCGGTACGCAGTTAACATTTGCATGGCAAACACGTATCGAATTTCGAGTCGAATTCAATAAGGGATTGAACGTCTGTCGGGTTGTACTTGTAGAAGCATGTAAACACGATAACTCAAAAATGCAGTGGCTGAAACATATCGATTTTAGTACTGTAAATCTGCATCGGTTGGAAAAAAACGGGAAAACGGGTCTAAAAAACTGAAAAGTGAAATTTATCTCTAAAATGAAAGGGGTCTATTTACTTAATATGAATTAAAGTAAAATTTAGGCTTGTTCCTAGCCAAAAAAAAAAAAGAGAGAGAGAGAGAGAGATTCGAGCATATATGATATATTTTAGCTAAAAATATTCTTATGCGCTTCAATAGAAAATTGCAAATGATATTACTTTGTTTATCAAAATGAACAAGAATGTTCCAATCACTTCAAGAACTCTGAGAAAAAAAAATAATTAGAGGAAAAA
This sequence comes from Argiope aurantia, assembly GCA_026543865.1. NCBI lineage: Eukaryota > Metazoa > Arthropoda > Arachnida > Araneae > Araneidae > Argiope > Argiope aurantia. The sequence continues at coordinate 1,087,306 of JAPMOR010063813.1, forward strand.
GGCATTTAAGGGAATTTTTATGACTTTTGTCAACAATCTTTTATTTAAAATTTTTGGATCGGAGTTAATTTTTCAAATACCTTTTCCTATATTTCCGTTACTTATGACTACTTTATCATTTTATGCAACTACTTTATCATGAGGTTGAAATAAGGAATCACGGTACGAAAGTGGAAGAAACGAGTTAAGTTTTTATTTCGGAGTTAAAACTTGATTATTATTAGTATTATTTAATGTGAGAACATGATATTGTTTTTGTTGGGGCTTTTGAAGCCTCAAAATGCACAGGCTGAAAATTGGGGATGTCTCTTTTGAGACATCAATTTTTCGCTTTTAGGATTATTAGAAAAAGATAAAGAGGGTTGTAACATTTGGCGACTTATTGCCAACAAAAAGTTACAACTTGATGCGAATATCTGCAATGTATCTGATTCTCCTGTCAGGGCAATAAAGAGCAGATCGTAAGAAATATTGGCCGAAGAAATACAGAGAGGAAAATAAATCCTAATTAATTTCTTAATTTTTATCTCAATTTAACTCATATTAATTCTAAAATGTTCTCTTATTTCCTGGTCCGATTTAATCTTTTTTATTTAATTAATGCTACAAAAGCTTTGAAAAAATGGTTAAATCAGCAGTTCCCTCACTTCTTGTGGAAGGATAAAAATCTGTCAAGGTAAGCGATTTTTTTAAAAAGATTACATATAATTCACTTACCTAAAACGACACGTGTAAAAGAATCCTTTTTAGAATCTCATAATATAAAATCATCGGGGATAAATATTTCTGTCTCTTTTCGCTCTCTTCTGCTCTTGTATCGCTTGTGAATGGGCGTCAGTTTCGTTAGCGCTTCTTGTACATAAATTATGCCTCCTGGGATGGAATAAAAGCGAAGTTTAAAAATTCAAAGTAACTTCTCCTCTTCGGATACGAATCTGCTTAAAACTTTGCGTTTACCTTATATAGTATATAATTTTTGTTACTTTTTTTAATGTTAGTTTACATGTTAGCGAATGCTATAACATTCATGTTCATTCTCTTCCTCAAACCAATCTATTCAATCCAAAATTTTTGAAATCTTTATCCATTTTTATTCCGTTGTAAAATGATATGAATGTTATAGCATTCGATTTTTCATTTAGACAGAATATAAAAATAAATCGTTGATCTTTTTTTACATTTCCTGAATTATCTGTTAGCAAATCAAGATAAAATAAATACATATAGTGATAAATATTTTTAGTGTAAAAGTTTTACTTAATATCAAAAGTTTGGTAAAATCATTGAGTAAAAACATTTCAATGAATGCAAGAATAAAAATCAATAAAACTGAACTTTCTCTAGAAGGCTTTACCAGTGTTGTTTTGTAACAGCACACTCATTAAATGGTTGAGGTGAATGGAATCTGCATCCTGCGATATATTTTCTTTAAATTCACCTGCCTCCTCATCGAAATCGTCTGACAAATGAGATAATGATCGTTTGCTTATCACCTGCGTCAAAGCACCGGTCTCGAGGGACACGCTTCGCATCTGACTCGGAACAGCATTTCGGAAACACATGCGCAGAGTAATTGATGATTAGCCTGAAGGATAAACAAGAGGTAAAAGTTTTGTTGTCTTATCCTTCTGATGTTTAGGAGAGTTTTCTTATATTCTTATAATACATGTTCTTCTAATTGCTTACTTCTATGCAAGCTAATGAATGTTTTTATTCATAGCATTGTATTTTTGCAAGGACCTCGGAAATTTTTTTTAATTATTCAGTGTTACTATTTAAATAAAATAATTTTTTTTTTTCTGTTGGTGGACTAAAAGGTTGTAGAAATTCTCTAAGGAAATATTAGTTGCTTTCTTAAAACTCATTTTTTTATTGAATATTTCTTAGAATCAGTTCTAATACGAATTTTGATTTTTGTTCTATTAAAATTCTTAATATTGATAAACTTGATTTTAATACCTTTAGAATTTTTTAAACAAATGAATTTTTTTTAAAGTATTGTCTTATGAAAATAATTATAATTTAGAATAACAAATCATGATAATGATATAAAATGTAAACACTCATAAGACAATATATGACTTATAAAATCTTGTCTTATGATAACTATAAATTTACGGTAAACAATATTGGTCTTATTTTTTTAAAAATTCATTTCATATTAATTGTTTTCTTTTTTTAAATTTCTTTTTAAATCTATAAAATTCATTAATATTTTTTATATATTGTTATATTAGAATTCTTAATATTAATAATTAATTGTTAATAATAATTAATTAAACAATAATAATAATTAATTGTTTTCTTTTTTTAATTTCTTTTAAAATCTATAAAATTTATGAATATTTTTTTATAAATTGTTCTAGTAGAATTCTTAACATTGATAAACTTGATTTCAATACCTTTAGAATTTTTTAAACAAATAAATTTGTTCTTAAAGTATTGTCTTATGAAAATAATTATAATTTAGAATAACATATCATGATAATGATATAAAAATGTAAACTCTCATAAGACAATATATGACTTATAAAAGTCTTGTCTTATGATAACTATAAATTTTCGGTAAACAATATTTGTCTTATTTTTTTTAAAGATTCATTTCATATTAATTGTTTTCTTTTTTTTATTTCTTTTAAAATCTATAAAATTCATGAATATTTTCCTTTTTCTTTAGCATTCGTAAAATATGTGCTAATCATTTAAGCGCTTTTAGAATTTTTAAAATGTGCAGATTTATTTTTAAAACATTATAATAGAATGAAATATGGAAATAATTATAATTTGGTATGTATAATGAAATATAAATTTTTTTTATTGATCAAAATTTCACAGTTAGTTCTTAAAGAGTCTGCAACTATCGAAAATATAGTTATAATTCTTTTAGAATTTGTAAAATATTTGAAATTGATTTCAACATTTAATTTTTTTAAATAATTAGACTTATTTTCAAAGCTTGCCATTTGAAATAATTATTATTTGATTCGATTAATTGAAAGAAAATGCATATTTTTCGGTAGATAGATTATAATTTCATTTTTTTTAAATTATCCTTAAAGTTAGAAATTAAAAAGAATTTTAATTAGAATTTAGGTCAATTTTTAATTATTCTCTTTAAAGAAATCTATCTCAAAAACAATTTTTTGTAAAATTCTTTACATTATAATAAAATACTAAAGTAAAGAAATAAAGCAAAAACGCTAAAATCAGCGGCAAAAATATGTTTTGAAAAATTAAACAAAGGTAAATGTTTAAATAGACTTTACTTAAAAGGCATGATATAGTCTCGAAGATTAAAAAAACCTAGAAGATTGTGTCAGTTTACCTTTAGAATCCATGGCAGATCTTACTGATGGGGGGGGGGGGGACGTGATGTCACAACCGAACTTAAGGCAGCTTCCAGTCAGACATTAATTGACAAGCATGGTGCCATTTCTCACGCGACTGTGACGTCATTTGAGTCAAATAGAAAAAAAAATTATATAAACATTTTGTTTGATCAAGAGTTGTACGCATTATTAGAATTTTTCTATTTAATGTAAGCATTTGATAGATGTTATGTATAATATTTCTCTTTGAAGTTTTGATAAAATGTGATACGTAATCATGACTCTAGAATTTAAAACATATTTTTATAAAAAATATGTTACTTAAATGGATGTTTATTTTTTTAAATAATAACAGTACATTTACATTTATTTTACTGTCTGTTATTCTACTCTTCTTTTTGTACGTTATTGTATTATTTTAAACAAAATTATGCATTCAAATAATTTCTTTCTTAAATAAATGAAATACGTAGTCTGATAATCATAATAATGTCGACGTAATTTTTTAATAATTATTTTGTATTGAACTCAAAACAACAATGGGGCTTTTAATTTTTGTTCTAACTTGTCTAATTCAGTTAATTGATGTATAATTATCTTTATAAATCTTACTTTCCGTATGCTTGGAATTTTTTGTTTTGTAGAATTGAGCAGGAAAAAAGAGAGACAAAAAACAAACGAACAAACAAACAAAAAACCACTGACATTTTTTTTTTTCCCCATTAAAAGTTATTAGTCTCTTTTGATGATCAACCTGCTAGTGGATATTGGTTAAATCGTCAAAATATAACTTATGGTTCCGTCAAATTATCTGATATTAAAGTCGTATTATTTTAATTGCCTTCATATTCTCTCCTTATTATGTGTATGAATCTCTCTCATGGAATCAGAATGCTTTTAAAACTGTAAATACGTGATTAGTTTATTTTCTAAATTTCGTTGCATTGTAATTTCCTTTTTTTAATTCATCTTATAAACTATGCATAAATAATATAGAATCTTTTTTCTTTATTTTTCATGCGATTGAAAATTTAATAAAACAATGAAAATGTTTGAATTTACTTTCAAGCTTATAATCGATTGTTGAAAATCAGACAAAAAAATATTTTTAAAGAAACTATCAAAATTAATGAAACATTTCGATGATTATTGAATTGGTAGCATTAAACAGACAGCTTTTAAAATCAGAAACGGAGTAAATTTTATTTTTATATAATAATTACTTTCGATATTACGGAAAATTACTGCGCTTAATTTTTAACTAATTAAAATTTCAAAAAAAAAAAAAAGCTCTGCAGTGTGCACATTTCCACTCTCTAAGGTATATAGTATGTGTCAAATACGAGTGCTTTAAATTACGTTTCTGACTTGCAGAGTGCCAACGCACACAGAAACATTAACACAAAGACTCATATTCATTTTTATAATTAGATGAGATTACTAAATAAAAAATGTTGTTTCTTTTTTAATTTGAGAACTTTAAAAATAAAAAAAATAAATATTTTTAGAATTCCTTTTCTATTTTTAAAATTTATTAAAAAATATATTCCAAAATGTTGAGATGAGAAGATTAGCACTAGAAATTGCGTTAATCATTCGTAAACGAGGCTTAGTATTTAGGACGAAACAATTGAAAAATATTTTATTCTTAATTTTAAAAGCATTAAAACGATTTAAAACAAATAAATTGATTCATAAAATATTTTTACTCTATAGGTAAAGATAATTATTGGATTATATTTTCTATAAATGTCTGCAGATATATTAATAATTCATATTTTTTTATTGTTTATTTCGGAATATTTTCTAATTTGGAATGACACTTTGCTTAGTCATGAATTCAAATGCGAAATTATTTTATTGATTGCATAGTTGAAACACAATATTATGATAAGATATGAGTTCTAGAATGAATACAATACTAGGAAAATTATTTCGGAGCGAAATTATTGTATTGAATATAAAGTAAATTTACTCTATGTAAATATATCAACAAAGAATCGATACGAAGAGACTGCTAAACTATGCTATTGTTATTGTTAAATTTTAAAAAAAGTCGGGGAGGGGTTATGACAAGAGAGAAGCTATTCTTTCCCTCAAAATAATAAAAAAGTATCGTATGGCATCTTCTATATGTCCTTTCTAAAGTAATCTTTTATTTTTCAAAAAAAAAAAAAAATGATTTTGAAATGAGATTTTTTTCTCTGTCAGCTGTGGTCTTCCTTCATCGCAGTTTAAAATTGCTTTCTATAATTCTTTTTTTAAAAATGAAAGTTAGATGTTTTTAGTAATTTGTTTCTAAGAGTTCTGTAATAATTTAAGGATTTCTTTCTGAGATGCAGCAATTTTAATTGCATTTAAGACCGGAAAATTTTATTACCAAAAATCTCGTCTTGGTTAACTTTATTGAATTGTCCATATTTATATAACAGGAAATGAAATAGAATTTTCTTACGTTTATAATTTTACAAAAATTAGGATACTATAATTTAAATTATTTTAATTCGAAAAAAAATTTGGAAAAGTGTAAAATTTCTGGCTAAAACTGTTAAAGAAATGCTTCATCTTCCACGTTTTATTTGTTTCAGAATTTTTCCACAGATTTTATTGAAATTTAAATTCTAGAATTTACAGCATTGGAATTCTGTAGATATTTCTTGAAATTTTAAGATCCGAGATTTTCTTGCATGTCAAAAGATCTCCAGTTTCGGGATTTTGCTTCGATCCCCAGAAGCTCTAGATAATTTTTCATAAGGAATTGACAGGACTTCTAATGACTGCTGTTCTAATAATAAAATTTTGCTGCATAATTTAAAAATAAACCGATTCGCATAATAATAAAGCAATACAAATTATTTGAAGATGCTTTATCATAAGTATAATAAAAAGTGTGCTATGTAGGAGTCGTAACATAAAA